>JARFJB010000987.1:0-272500 GCA_036346205.1 Vesta saturnalis
CCAATGAAATGCTTCAGATGTCTTCGCTTTGGCTACTTTTCGAAGTGATGTACACGAGAGGAAACGCGAGTGCGGTAAACGCACATAAAGAAAATGGAACCTGCCAAAAACGTCCTATTTGTATGAATTGTAATGGACCACGTACCACGAGGTCACCGAAATGTACCGTTCTTACAAAAAAAAGAAGTAGCATTGTGTATAGTCAAAGTCTAAGCTACAAAGAAGCAAGGGATATAGTATATGGTAAGACTTATGTCCAACAACGTAAAAGCTACGCTAAGTAAACACCCTTGAAGGAAAGAGAAACCCCATCGAAGAGCATTCTACCAACTACAATCTCTGCTGCCCCTTCGTTCTCGCGATGCGCTATCTAACTGGACGAAGGCTTCCAATGATACACCATTGCATGTATCTAAATACCCAGTACCAGACGACAGCAATTATAGTGGAGTAAAAAGAAAAAGAGGGCAGCAAATAGGTACATCTGGGATTACGCAAAGAAATGATCCCTGTATAACAACACATAAACAAAAGTAATTAAATGTGATAATACTTACCTTACAAATCTGTGATACATTTTACCCTATTTATTTATACACCGCCATATTTATGTATATGTATATATATATATATATATATATATATATATATATATATATATATATATATATATATATATATATATATATATATATATATATATATATATCTTCTTAATTGTCGTATATTCGTCTAATTTACTTCTCTGTTAACTTATGAATATACATGCAAATATATACCATAAATTCATTCTAATTTAATAAAAATGGTACAGCAAACCATACTTGAATGGAACTTGCTCGGAATTAAGAACAAATACGCAGAAGTAATGAACATAATCCTATAATTCTAGCTATACAAGAAACTAAATTAAAATTAACGAAAATTTCAAATTTAAAGCTATGAATCTGTGAGAAAAGAAATGAACATCTACGTCAGAGGAGGAGTGTTGATTATGATAAGAAATGATATCCCCTACCAAAAAATACCCATTACTACTAAAGTACAAGCATGTGGTGTAGCATTACTAGGACCAAAATCTTTAAATATATTAAATTTATACCTCCCTGATCCGTCATGGATGGAAACCGACCTAAGAAACCTAATTAACAGGATTCCACGTTCAGGACTAATCTTGGGAGGCGTTAACTGCCACAACACGACGACGTGGGGATCGGAAGTGCTACTAGAGAAGATTATTAATGACGCTAATGTGATAATATTGAATGATGGGCAAGCTACACACATGAATGAAACCAACGGCAACGTGAGTATAATAGACTTATCGCTATCCTCTCCTACCACTGCCACAGTATTGAGATGGTCAGTTCTATGCGGTCTACATCAACTAACGATGTTTTCCTTCAATTCTTTATTAATAATCTTGTTTTCCGAATGGACGTTCGAACTTGTTTTATAAATCTAAAAACCCTTTTTGACAGAAGTGTTTCCATTAAGGCAGGTATTTCAGCTAAGTCAGATCTTACATGTAAAATAGAAGTCTAATTTCATGTTTAGTAGGGACACACTGTCATCATCCCAGCTTAAATATCAGATGAAAAAATCTGCGATGACCGGTATATTCTACTTTTTATTGTGATTACCTGAAAACTGAGATTTGTTTTCTAGAATGTAAACATCGAAAATTGACAATGAATGTCTCTTTATTTACCTTTTTTAATATCAAAAAATGATCCTATTGGTTTCTTTTTAAATATCTACTAAAGTCTGCACGTGTTTTAAATCGTGTATTAATCATAACAGCGATAAATTTTGATGATCTATGGTAATTCCAACGAGCTCTTAATTAATTACTAGAGCTGGGATTTTAGTCAAAACGCCTTTTGGTCTACAGTGGAGCTAATTGAAAATGAGCTTTCTTCAAAACCGATTCATTAAAAAACTTGAGCCCTATTTGATTTTGACTGTTTTTACCTAAAACATACATTTGCTGTCCTTTTTGCCTATTTACCTATTTGTAAGCCTTTTGAATCAAAGTTTTTTATTTTGTGTCCTTTTCTGTTTACTGAGTGTTTTATGAAATTTCTAATAATACTGGTTTTCCGTTTATGTAAAAATTGTAGGTATATATCATTGAAGGTTTGTAGTTCACAGGCGACTGCAGTTGATGTAGTGTAGGTGGTGTTTTATGTAGGTCATGCATATAAAAGTGTAACAAAGTTTACATGTATTTAGTTAAATAAATTTTATCTACTACAGAAGTACATACAAAAATTGAAATGCCTAAAACAAAGTTAGGAAAACTGCAATCCTGGATTACAAACAAGAAAAAGTTTATTACATAATAATAAATAAATAAATAATATTTTCTGTTCTGCAAGCAGCAAAAGCGTAAGTTTGAGGTTAGGGTTAGATATACGAACCATACCTTCTATTGCATCGTTAGTAAAAGCAAACTTACAACGTATATTTTTAACTTGTAGTTACTAAAAGAAACCATCTTGTATAACATGAAAATCCAACTCTGTATGGGAACAATGTAAAGCGCCTAGACTCACAATTATTGCTGCAGCATCTTTTCAACCAAATGATGTTTCGAATTTTTATATGGAGCTGTGTGATGCAATGGTTGCAGGTGTTATTCCTTTGGCTAAGTTGGATAGACAGTTATTAGAAAAACACTGTGGGGCAAATATACTTTAAGTAAAAATTATTTGCGAAAATGTTACGAAAAAGTAAGTATTTAGGAGAAATATCGGCAACCATAATATTTGAATCACTATGGATGAGACAACCGATGTCATTGGGAGATATGTTGCCAATCTCACTGTGGGTAAATTTTCACCTGAACAAGCTGGTACGCCACATGTGCTAGCATGCAAGGTTTTGGAGAAAACTAACCATAGCACCATCGCTCGTTTCGTTAATGATTGTCTATGTAAGATTTTTTGTTTTAAATTCAAAATGCATACAATATACAAACAAGTTAGCAATACTTTGCCTTTCATGCCAGGGTTAAATTTATTTTTAAGGATTCCGCAGGGTACATGCTTAAATGTGCTACATCTTCAAAACGACACTATTCTGACCAAAAAAATGTTTCTGAAAGGAGCTACACGAGTTGAGAGATATAGAGAATTACTATCTAATATCACCTCACCACCCGAACTAATCCTAACTAGGTGGGGAACATGGTTGCGAGCAGCTACATTTTACTGTGAAAACTTTGATGATATCAAAAAGGTATGTGAAATTACCAAAATTGTAATTTTGTAATCGTCACTTAAATATATTGTAGGTTGTGATGGTTTTGATTCTGAGGCCCAATGTATTAAAAACACCAAAATTTTTTTTTCAAATCACAAAGTAATAAGTAAACACTTTAAAATCATTGAAACCACCATAACTCAGCTACAATCAGTAGGGTGGACACTTATAGAATCAATGAATATTTTTGAAAACGCGAAAACTCAGATAGACTCTTGTCCAGGATCAATTGCTGAAAACTCCTGGGTATGAAGCAGTACACACCTTGTACAAGGTATTTTCTAGAGAATGTGTTGAAATGTCTTAGATATTTCAGTTACTGATGCAAATAATTTAAAATATTTACCTATTATGTCATGCGACGTCGAAAGGACATTTTCGTTGTATATAAATAGTCAGATAAGCGTGACGGTTTGACACCTGATAATATTTAAAAATTTTTAATATGTTACAGCCAGACGAAACAGGCATAAACATGTTTTGGTCCATGTAGTATTTTTTGTTTTTGAGTAATGAATATTTGTGTTTGAGCACTTTTACCTTATAAATGCGGCATGAAAATCATGTTGAAAGGATTTTGTATGATTACCAAAATCTTTTTAAATTGTTGCTGTTTCCTTGTCTTTTTTTTACTTTTTTCTTACCTTTTTTGGGAAATTTTATAGACTATTTAAGCACCTAATTTCATAATTTATTTGCTTAAATATCCCAGGTCTATTAATTACCCATTTATTTTTAAAAGTAATTTTTGTATGTATATATACTGTTGAAGGTTGACTTTATGCTATCAAGGAGAAACTTAGTGAGTATATTTATGATAATACCAACGTCCTCTTATCTAATTACTCATTTATTTTTAAAAGTAATCCTTGTATATATGTATCCACAGCATAAAATATGGCTGAAGATTGACTTTATATTCTCAAGGTGAAAATCATTTTAAACCGTGTGTAAATAAAATCCACATAAGAAGGCAAGGTCGCACTAACCATGATACAGTTAATTCAAAAGGGGAAATTACAATAAGTTTGAGAAACGTAATTAGGTTTTTGCTTTGCAGGTCTAATTTCAAGCTCAGTTATATTATTTATTGCATTGTATAAGCATTTAAGGTAGTTCAGCATTTGCAATAACGACTTAAGACGTTCAGCCTTGTTTATAAATCTAGAGCCCTTTATGCGAGAGGTAGTTCCGTTAAGACAGTACTTGCATGTAAAATCATACAGAGGTCTGACCTCGAGTTTGGTTCTATTTGTTATTGTATAGGTATTTTACTAATTTAAATGTAAAACATACTTTTATCAATGTATGCAAAACATGTCAATAGTGTTGCTCGCTAATTTAATGTTTTTTTGAAGACTGGTTTTTTACGCTGTAAGTTAAATCAGACTGTTATTTTTTTAATTAAGAGCTAGGTTTTCAAGATGTAAGTTAAATCAATTTGGTATTTTGAATTGTGGTTGGTTTTAACTTAAACCAAACAAGTATTTTGGAACTGTAAGCTGGTTTTCGCAAGCTGTAAGTCATGATTTGATTAATTGAGATTGATTTTTGTTGATTTACTGGGATTGATCTGATTGTTTGATTTGATTAATTGATTTATTTGTCTAGGAAAGAGACGAGAGAGGCAAGAGACACGAGAGAGACGAAAGAGACGAGAGAGACGAGAGAGACGAGAGAGACGAGAGAGACGAGAGAGACGAGAGAGACGAGAGAGACGAGAGACAGAGAGACGAGAGAAGAGAGACGAGAGAGACGAGAGAGACGAGAGAGACGAGAGGGGCGAGAGAGACGAGAGAGACGAGAGAGACGAGAGAGAGAGAGGGACGAGAGAGACAGAGAGACAAGAGAGACAGAGGACGAGAGACGAGAGGAGACGAGGAGACGAGAGAGCGAGAGAGACGAGAGAGACAGAGAGACAGAGAGAGACAGAGACGAGAGAGACGAGAGAGACGAGAGAGGACGAGAGAGACGAGAGACGGAGAGAGAAGAGAGACGAGAGAGACGAGAGGACAGAGAGACTAGTGAGACAGGACGAGAGAGAGAGAGACGAGAGAGAGAGGACGAGAGAGACGAGAGAGAGAGAGACACGAGAGACGAGAGAGACGAGAGAGACAGAGAGACGAGAGAGACAGAGAGAGAGAGACAGAGAGAAGCAGACGGAGAGACAGGAGAACGGGAAACAGGGAGAGACAGAGGAGAGATGGGAGACGGAGAGAGAGAGACGAGTGAGACTAGTGAGACGAGAGAGACGAGAGTTGTATATCTAGGGTGATACTAATACACTTTTGTTACCAGAAAAGTAACAAAATTTGAAAAGGTCACTAGAAAATTCTCTAGATTTGTTTTCAAGGTCAAAGTTTCTCACACCCCACTTCTAACGCGCTTTTGTCACCCGAGAAGTAACTAGGTTTAAGAAAGTCACTAGATTGGATTTCAAGGTCACGTATAGCTAGACGGATCCTAACTCACCGTGCACGTACGCGTCCCCCGCTTCAAAGCTTATACAAGGTTACCAAGCAATTCGTGGAATTTGACAAGTCAAGGCCACATGTCAATTCCTAGAAATCAATGGCCACCTGCAGAGGTATCCCGACCAATCCGATCTTATCCGATTCTACTCTTCTTAGAAATAAACATTCCCAATTAATGAATTTTATAGCTTGATATGCGCTGGTATCAGCAGGTGGGGAAATTCTTAGAAATCTAAACAGTTCGTGGAAACATTAGGAATGAATGCTATAACCTTATCGTATCTTATCCGATCTTATCCGATCATACCCGATCATATCCGATCCTACCCGATCTTATCCGGTCCCATCCAATCTTACTCGATCTTATCCGATCCTATCCGATCCTACCCAATCTTATCCCATCTTATACAATCTTATCTGATCCTATCCCATCTTATCCGATCTTATCCTATCTTATCCAAACCGACCCGATATTACCCGATCTTATCAGATATTATCCGATCATACCCGAGCTTATCCGATCCTACCCGATCCTACCCGATCTTAGCATTGTTAACACAAAGAAATTATACGTAGTATATTTCCACTGTTATGGTAGTTATGCTTTGATTCATTAAAATTTGTAAAAAAACTTTATGGGAAATAAATGGAAATGGGAAAAATGGTTTAAGCTCCTGTAATTACTATTGAATTATTTACAGCTATTAAGTCCCTTGGGAGTCAAAGACGCTACACTGACTCCCAAGGTTAATAATGTGAAGCACGAGTAAGTCTACCCCCAAGTCACGGCTTTCCAGAGGAAATTCCCCAGGCTATGTATTAGCTAAGCCCCCAGTACTGATGGGCTCCCTAGGGAGCATTTGGGTATCGAATGTTTCTATGAACCGAGTGCCACAGGGGGAGCGTAAACGCCTGCTCTGTACAGTTGGGTTAGCCCTAGGCCAACCGATGTAATGTTTTATTAAATTTTAATGAGCAAAAGAATAATTGATCTACCAGTGAAAGTAAATAAAAAAAAAAACAAAATTAAAACACATTTCAGATAAATTAGAATAATCCTCAGGTTAACCCCAAAATGTAAAAGCGCTCTCTCGCGTCACCACTGTACATAACCGAAGAGATAAACGAAAAACTTCACTCACTAAATGCCTTAATGGAAATTGTTTAAGCTTATATGTAACTAAAGTTTTTAACCTTAGCAAGAAAAAGTGTGAGCAATGGAAAGGAAGAATGAAACACCTGCATAAAGTAATGTAGCATAATCTATAAAGAAACTAAAATTGCAAGCTATGCGTCTAGACTTGAATACATTTTAAAATTATTCGACCGCTTTATAAGGAAACCACATGGTATTTTCTCTTTCACCGACACGAGCACAAGAGTTCCTTTGGTACTGGCTGCGGTTCAAAAACTTTTTCTATTTCACTCACACACATACACACACACACACACACCATCTATCTCACTTATCCCTAGTGTAAAAAACATTGTCAGCATTTTCTCATATATGAAACAGTATCTGTAATTATTCTCTCTTTACGCAGGTGTCAGATAACTTTACTAGGATAAAAATAGAAATAAGGCGTTCCAATGTTTGATTAGTTTGTATATATAAACTAATTTTGCTTTCAATTGTATGCACACACACACACACACACACACACACACACACACACACACACACACACACACACACACACACACACACACACACACACACACACACACACACACACACACACACACACACACACACACACACACAACACACACACATGTATATATACATATATATATATATATATATATATATATATATATATATATATATATATATATATCTAAAAAGTTTTGAAACGTTTACATAAAATACGCGAATTGCTATTAGAAGCGCTCTTATTTCATCTATCGGTATGCGAAAAATCAGAATTTTTGGATAAAAACTTAAGTTGCTAAAACGGAAAATCAGTTGGTTCATTTATATACTAAATGCAACATTCAGAAAAGCGTATTATTCTCATGCTTATATTGAATGTCATTGTTTATATGAAATTTGACTTTAAAATTGTAAATGATAATTGCAACTGTATTTCGGGGACTTCACATGTTATTTTATGATAATAAAATTTGAATATTTATTTAAAACTACTTTAAACAAATGCTTAATTAAAGAATAAAAAAATCTCTGTAATATTTCTATAACATAGTTTTTCAAGTTTCTCCTTTTTAGTATTAATCATATATATTTACACGCATTATTTTGAGGATTCGGTTTCACATTTTTGAGACATGCTATTAATTAACAACAGTAAAGTGGTTTTGTGATCTCGATTTAAGTATAAATACCCTGCTTTATCTATCTTGGCAACAATGTTAGGCAGGAAGCGAAAGAGTGCAGCTGGTGGTTTAGTCGATACTCTAATCAATAAACTTCCGGTTGTATTACATTTATCCGGTTACCATTGTTGTGGTCCTGGAACAAAACTAGAGAAACGATTCTCACGCGGGGACCGCGGTATTAATCAATTCGATGCTCAGTGCAAACTGTATATCAGTTATAGAGACAACCCAGATTTAGAAGGTAGACATAAAGCAGATAAAATTTTAGAAGAAAAAGCTTGGGAACGCTTTATAACGGCAGACGCAACATTAGGTGAACGAGCTGCAGCTTTAGCAGTCGGTACCGCCATGAAAGCAAAGAGAAAATTTGTAATGGGATGCAAACGTCGATCCAAGAAGAAGAAGAATGGTGGAAATTTATTGCATTTACGCAAAACCATAGCTAAAAAAATTAAACCTAACGGAAACTTCACAGGCACAATAAAGCCGGCGCTTTCAACCGCAAAACGTGTAGTAAAAAGTTTGGAGGGCAAGAAAAACATTAAGGTTCCTATAGTAATTCCCTTACCTAAACGAGTAGGGTTTTCACCATTTCTTATTCCGGTATTCGCAGGCTTATCGGCAATCGGTGCTTTAGCTGGGGGTGCATCGGGAATTGCTAAAGGAGTCAATGATGCAGAAAATGCCAAAAAATTGCAAGAAGAGACATCGCGCCCTAATCATATGATGGAATCGATCGCTGGCGGTGCACTTTATCTAAAACCATTCAAAAATGTGGTGGTGGTGCGTTATACTCAAAACCGTTTCCAAAAAAACTGAATAGATTACCCGAAAGACCGTTACCAGATATTGATTTAAAGAAATACACCAAAAATGTACCCTACTTTAGGGATATTTTTATGAGAGATAGCATGCCTAAATTACCATGGAAAGATGAATCCGGAATTATTAACCTAGATAGCCAAGGCGGACCAAGTACACATTGGGTTTGCTACAAAAACGTGGTAAAAAGGTATGGTATTACGATAGTTTCGGTAATCTTCCACCACCAATCGAAGTGATTAACTACTTTCGGGGATGTAGAATTTATAATTATTACAACCACGATCAAGAATCAAATACAATCATTTGCGGACACCTATGCCTGAAATTTTTATGTAAACAATCGATACAACATTAGATTTTCTCAGTTATGTCAATAACATTCAGTTTAGAAGGTGTCGGTAACACAGCGAGCTACAACTTCTAACCAACGATAGAGCTAGATTTGAGGAAGGAATAGGTTGTTGAATTGGTCGGAATTTACGGCTGGAACACCATTTGAAACATTTACACAGGCAACGATAGATTTTATTTTAGAACAAATCGATCTTATTTGCAAGTGATTAATATTCCACACGGTGCATATGAGTTAGATGAAATTAACGATTATCTAAAATCTAAGATACCTACAGAAAAGTTTAGCATTAGAGCAAACAACAATACACTTAAATGTGAGATAAACAGTTCATTTGAGATCGATTTTACTAAAGAGAATAGCATTGGTCGCATGCTATGGTTTGAGTCTAAAATATTAGAACCAAGTATTTTACATACATCGGCGTTAGACATCCAAATACTAAAACACAGCAATCTACACGTAGAGTGCAACATTATAAAAGGATCTTATCGAAATGGGAAGCCTGCTGAAGTATGATATGAGATTGATGTTTCAGTTCCACCAGGTTATCGTCTAAATAAAACTCCCAGTAGTACTCAATATTAAGAAGTAAACACCGACATAATTAGTAATATAACAATTAATTTGATTAATCGAAAGGGTGAATTAATAGACTTTGGTGAAAGTGAACCATTCACAGTACGCTTAGAACCAAAAGAACATGGTTCTGAGAATTAAACAAGGGCAATTACATCATTCAAAAATTCATATAAAAGACATCATCCCTACAGTAAGTCATTAATTAGCCATCAACCTTCATTGAGGTTAACATCTGCAGAGAAAAACTTTTTAACGTCAATTGGTTTAAAAGTTCTCAGCGACAATGGCCGAATCATTAAACGTGTTTCAGAACGTAGATTTTGATGATACTATAATTAAATCGGATATTCACACTTATCTTCCCTATGGATCTTTCAAATATGAGCCTTCCGAAGAAATACGCATCTTAATTCAAAGTCAAGATCGAATTACGACTACTTACGATAGTTTTCTGTAGATAGAAGGTAAACTTGTGCTCAAAAAAGGAGATGAAGGAAAAGCATGTAACAACCAATAATTTTCCCAACTTTCTTTTCGAAGAAATTCGAAGAGTGGATGTTTTCAGAAATCCAGGCATAACATCCGCACTAAGGGATATATTTCTTATACGGCAAGCAAGAGAAAAGCACTAAACCATTTGGGGTGGTCACCGAAGAACGAAGAACCATTACAAGTAGAATTCGATGCGGAAAATGGAAAAAATATTTTACAGTATGCATACCATTAAATAACATATTTGGAATAATGGAGGGTTATCGTCAAATTATCGTGAACATGCGTCCAGAGTTGATTTTAATTCGATCTAGAAGCGATAAAGCTGCTACTATGGTGAAGGTAATGCGGAAATAACCTTAAATAAAATTCAATGGAAAGTACCACACTTAACACTCAGTGCCGTTGCGAAACTTGAGTTGTTTGAAGGAATCAATAAGAATTCTATTATTACTGTCCCATTTCGGCAATGGGAGTTATATGAATTACCTGATTTAAAAAAAGCAACATCAGACATATGGCCAATAAAAATGTCAACGCAACTGGAAAAACCGAGTTGGATAATTGTTGCATTCCAACAAGGCAAAAGGTATACAAAGTCGGAAAGAGCAGGAAATTTTGATCACGTTTGATCAAAAACCTTAAAGTACATCTGAATTCTGAGTATTATCCATATGAAGCAATGCGATTGAACTTTAGTGCTAAGTAGATATACTATACAGATTCTGATCTACTTTTGGCGGGAAATATAAGTTTCAAGGTCAATGGTTTTAAAGATCAAGGTCATCATGTACACGTTAGTATAGCCATATATTTGAAAAAATTCAACAGAAACGTTAATAGATTTCTAGGTCAAGGTCATCATACCAGTTTGTCCACGTCTAAGTACATGGTCATTGTACACATTACGCCAAAGCACAAGGTTTTTCAAAATCACCTTCCCAATTTTTAAGGTCAAGGTCATCGTACACATTGCCAGCATCAAAGTATTAGGATATCTAAATATGCCCTGCATTAAAAATTACTAAATCAGAATCTCTTACAAAAATTATTAAATCAGGTCAAGGTCATCGTACACATTTCCTACATCCAAGTACATGGTTTTCAAGGTGAAGGTCAATGTACACATTACCTATATCAAGGTATATTCTTCAAGGTTATTGAAGCTCTCATACACATTCGCCACGTCCAAGGTCGCTTACCTTGCCTACATAGCTAGGTGGATCCTAGACCACTCTTCCACTATACTTTTTCTATGAGTGTTTTGCTCAAGGCCATCATACACATTGCCTACGTTTATTCCTCAATAGTCACTAAGCAATTCTTGGCTGAGCTAAGTTGTTAATTCTTATAAATCAATTCTCCAGCTCAGGGGTATTAAATAGACTTTTTAAGGAGTGGGGGATTCTACCTTGCAGGGTCACCAAGCAATTCTTGGCTGAGTCAAGAGTCAAGTTAATTCATATAAATCAATTCTCAACGTCGGGGGTATCGTATTACAGACGGTTGTGCTAGTAGTACTTTTTCAAGGTCATTCCCCCAGAAAAGTTCATTGGGCTCAAGTGGTTTGGCTTCCCAAATACAGATAGACGTTTCCCAAATACAGATAGCCGTTTCCCAAAACAGGGATCTGTTTCGCAACACAGGTAGCCGTTCCCCCTATTTCAAGGTCACACCTCTGAGAAAAAAACAAAGGCGGTCCATTGTTCTGGTCGAGTTAGGGTCATAATTCTGAGAAATCAATTTTTAAGAACAAAGGCGATCCATTGTTCAAGCAATTCAGCCGAAGCCTCAAGGTCATCTAACAAATAAAATCTTTTTTATAAAACTTGTCATTTATTAATTACAAATATGTATACAAATAAAAAAATAATTTAAGTCAATATACATATTACGGGAAGTTTGATGTACTGTCACTTAACATTTTGTAATACCTTTATTGGATCATATCTACTTTATTTATTATTTGTTTCTCACGTTCATTTTCCTTCAACTGATTTTCTTTTAATGTGGACTATGACATATCATCATTTTCCTAATAGGTATTTTCATCGCTTCATTATAATGTTTACTAGCCATACATTCTGATTTCCCTATAGGTAAAATTTTGCTGTACGAGACTTTCGCCGAAGGCTGTTTCGACGACCCCCATTCCTCGGTTCCCGAAGATAACCAGTCCTCTCCGTACATTGCCGAGTGCGTACACCCATTCCTCCACTGTAATTTAGTTATAATTTAAATAAAAACAAACGCAGGTGTCTACAATGTACGGACAGGGTCGGTTATCTTCGGGAGTCGAGGAGTGGGGGTCGCCGAAACAGCCTTCGCCGAAAGCTTCGTATCGCAAAATTTTACCTATATGATATGAAGGCTTTAAGGAAAGCTGAATGTATGGCTAGTAAACATTATGATGAAGCGATTAAAATACCTATCAGAAAAGATGATGATGTGGACCACATTAAACGAAAATCAGAAAATATTCCATACACAACTAGATGGTGCTACAAATTCAAATTTCACGACAAGGGGGCCACGACACGACCACACATGTTCCGATACCTGTCTTACATGTTAGCATTAAGGCCCCCTTATTAGAACACCATTTCCAGCCATGGCGGCCGCGGCAAGGGAGCGCCGACTCTAACACAAGTTCCTATACCTTTCTTACCAGTTAGCATTAGGGCCCCCTTATTAAAATTTAATTTTCACGCCGAGTAGATTTTGGCTCTGATCTTGGCTATTCCAAGGCCAGCTCCAGGGCCAGGTCCAAAGTCAAATTACGTCGTCCTCGTGCACGTTAAGGGCTGACGGGTGTGACTGAGATTTTTTTTTTAAATCAAATTTATGTAGTACAAATTCATGTATGGCAAAAATACGTGAACGCTGCATTTGAATAGCAGGGCATAGAAATAAACGGGTTTATACTATAGCCGAGTCAAACATGTTAGGTAGGTTTTAGTAATATGCAATTATTTCAACAAATGGGATACAATCAAAGCAAGCTTAAAGCTGAAATGACGTATCCTAATTTAAATTAAAACATTGTTACAATCGAGTTATATTTGACCTTAAATTTATTAAAAATTTTTACTACATACAACTGTATTTGAAGGATAGGCTCCGACTGTATCCGAAACATGTCTGGCACATAAGATTTTTTAAAGCCTTATCCAAAACTGAATTATCTTTAGAAAACCCTCTACATTATTCTTGTGTACATATGTATGTATGTATGTATGATGTATGTATATATGTATGTATATATATATATATATATATATATATATATATATATATATATATATATATATATATATATATATATATATATAACGTACTTCAGCGCCTCTATTGGGTACATTCACTTCTAAAACGATTCTATTAATTTTGTCAGATTAGTGATATTTTAGTGATAACACTAAATACAAAATTTGATTAGAACCTGGTGTGTATTTTTTAAGTTAGTGTTTCTAGGGACACAAAATACATAGACACTGTAAAAAATTGTGTCGACTGTTTAAAAAATTCTAAAAACGTGTAAATTCGTTGAGAACCAGACATTGCATTTCAACCCAATTTCAAAAACGAATCAGTTAGCTCCAAAGCTCAGTCGCTATTCTCTAAAACATGACCCTTCCCTTCCTTTGAGGAAAACAAGTTCAAATTGCTGAACTCACAAAATGGCAGGTGTGCTTTATGACCTTATCTGAACTACTCAAACTAGGGATAATTGCACGAAAAAATATTAAATCACTCAATTTTTAATAAACAAGATTTACAATGTAGTCGAAGGTAGAAACTTTGGTACATAAAGGGAATCATAAATAATGTAGGCGAATTATCCGAATCTTTGATAGACGCTCCTACGGTAACTGTTTCATAGAAGTAAGCATTAATACCGACATCACATATACCTCCCAATTCTAACAATTTATGAAACTTATCTGTTTCCTTTATTTATTTTGTTTTCTAACTTCTAATTTCAGTATAAATGATTTTAACAAATTACATTAATTTTTCTGTAACTACATTTTGCTAATAAAGAAAATGTTAAACTTGCATTTTTTTTTTAATCTCATCTGTACTTTTGTATAGCATGAGTAATTAATTGCTTTATTGACCCTCTATAATTAAAAAATCCAGAGATGTGTTTCGATTCTTATATCTGCTCAGAATGCTTGATAAGGAACCTTAATTTATACGAATACAGGGTGTTCTTTTCGTAAACATACGTAATTTTTTTTATAAAATGTAAAATGGAACCCCGTTCTAGATTTTAAAATTCAATACTCCACTGTATTCAAAAATCTACCAAAGGTTTACTCATAAACGTGACACCGACAGTTTAAGATCCAGAAAAGTTATCATTGGGATCGATTGATTAAGGCAATTCAATGATATATGCCCTTACGTAAATTACTTCCTCTTAGAAAAATCTTTCATATACTCAAATGTTTGCAATAACGTAGTAAAATACGATAAAATTTTAATTAATCTGTTTATGGTTTATTTGTAAATAGACACTGTACAATATACAATGGTAAAATAATTTTTTTAAATTTTGAATATATGCCTAAATAGTATACCCAGGACTAGTCAGCCAGAACAAATGCAAAAAAAGAAATCGTGAGTGTAGGGTAGGTATGCACAGACAGCAGCCCTTACTTGATTTTTTGCGACCCGCAAGCACATCATCAGACGCGTGCACGTCCGGGCATGACATGGCGGTACGGGTACATGCTTGCGTTTGGAAGTTGCGCCGGACATTTGTCACGTGTTTGCAAGTCAGGTCAGTGTCGCCAGAGTGTAATGTTTATTATTTCTAAGTAGTATGTTTAGATATTGCCGTGTTGTGTCCTTATTATTGGATAAGTTTAGTTTGATATCAGGTAATTAATCTTTTTAGCAAATTTTGTTTAGAACTATATGAACATTTTTAATTCAACAGACATACAACCCATTTAATAAATTATGTTATGGATAAACCAGGACCAAGCGATAAACGCAAACTTCAAAATGAAAATAGATAGTTCCAAGATAGCTGGATCGAAAAATATTTTTTTGTGCAATCTGTTAATAAGATTATTTGTCTGATTTGCCAGAATGCTACAGCTGTACCAAAAGGATATAACATAAGACATTATGAAAGTCAGCATCGGACATTTACAAAATTACCTCCAGAATTGTGTTTAGAAAAACTATCATGTTTACGAGTATTGGGAGGACAGCAGGCGATGTATAAAAAAACCCGTTGAAGAGTCACAAATTTCCACAGAAATTAGTATTGAAATATCTCGTTTAATTACATAGAGGCGTCCACCATTTACAGATCGTGATTTTGTTAAAGATTGCTTCCGAACAGCTGCTCAAAATAATTGTCCGAAATTAGTGACAGATTTTGAAAAAAATCAGTTAAATACTATGACTGTACAAAGAAGATTCACTGCACTGTCTGCTGATATAAAAGAGCAACGGAAGAGTTCATCTACTTTGCATTTACTATTGTTGAATGTTCACATCCAACAGAAGGCAGTGACTTGTTAACTGGACTCTTGGAACAATGCACAAAAATGAATTTGGGTTTAACGTAATTATCAGCCATTGCGACGAACGGAGCTCTGTCTATGCTACGAGTTAACTCAGGATTGGTGGCATTATGAATTAATTAAATTCCACTGCATAATTCACCAAGAGAGCTAAGAACATAGGATTTGGCCCTTCAAAGCTCAGTTCAAATCAAGGAATTACATTCACTTTCCTAACTACAAAAAGATTTCAGATTTTAAAGAAATAAAACCTTTGCCCGATTTGTTTAGTAACCCTTTTGCCGGTCTGCTTCAACATGCACCTGAAACAGTCCAACTTGAACTCATTGATCTCCAAAATGATAGGGAAGTGAGAATTAAATTTATTGAGGGGATTTATTAAACTTTTACCATTGTTTCGATAAGAATCAATCATTACTGGTTAACGCACTAAAATGCGCAAGTCTCTTCGGATCAACGTATATCTGCGAACAAGCTTTTGCAATTATGAACTTACCAAATCGAAAAATGGAAATCCCTTGAATAATGAAAATTCGGAATCCACTTTACACGTAGCCACCACATAGATTGAACCAAATAGTAAGGCAATGGTTAAATCACTACCATAAGTCAAATAATTAGACTCTAGTAATAAAATAGAAATCTCTTAGCTTTATATTTTGTTCCCATGATAATTACATAGTACACAACTGAATAAATAATGTATAAAATGATTTTCTTTTTGGGTCAATCACTTAGGATAATGTAACTTATAGCCCGTGAAATTGCTATAAAATTATTAAATTCTTTTTTTTTAAATAAATAAGTTCGTGAAAAGAAAAAAGATAAATACTCGAATAAATGTAAACGTAATCAAAATTTACTGCTCCTTATTAATGAATCAGTAACTTAATATTTGCATTGAATGAACATATCTGTTCATAGTTAGCAAGAGTCGTGAATCGCTGAACGATTTTTCTGTATCCACATGTAAACAATACTTTATTCAATACAATATTCGGAACACCACATGTACTAAGGTTAATTAAATTGTCTACATATCTTAACTTTGTATAAAAAATATAAATCAGTTAATAATCAATTAATCGTTATCACATATCTCTAGTAAGAGGCTAGAATATACCTTCAATTTTTCTTAAACAAGTGTGGAACGCATAGATAACAAATTCATTACTGCTGATGATGTGAAGATTTTGATCCCTACGTATATTGCGTTCATATTCATAATAGATCTTTTTGTTATTTATATAAAGGAAAAAACTTCATAATACGTTTATTTATATAAAAATCCATGTGTTTAATCCCGATTGCTCATTGTTATCTCTCCCTACACATTTCTAATTAATAAAATCATTGAGTATATCGCTTTTGATTACAACCCAAAATAATATTATGTATAATATTATACACAAGGGCTATTCACAAAATTATTGAGACAAGTGGCATAGTAAATTAATGCAACATGATAATATAAACAAAAACTACACAAATGTAAAATAAGAGCAGTAGTCATATAGGGCCGGTTCTGGCTCAGCCCAAGGTCTCTCGCCCTCTGGTTGTGAGAAATCTAAAAATATGGCTCTTCAAGGTCAAAATTTATTGACCTCTGGGGGCATCACGTAACAATTCTTCTAAAAAAGTGGAATCAGTTCGTGGAAATTTTGCAATTCGTCAAAGGCGCGCGAGTAGCGCTTCAAATAGATTCCTACATTTCCTGGCCATTTTCACTTTTTCATATTCCTGCTCCGTCTCTATAAACTCTTTCTATGCCGCCACCATCAACGACAAACACAGATACCAATTCCGATCCTCTTTCTCCTGATTCTGTTCTGACCAGCCAGATACACCCAGATTAAGTACCACAATTTATCGTTACATCTCACCATTGGCAGAAGACCCCCAATAAATAAACAATGCCAGTTTTTGTCCTTACCCCGTTAAAGCAAGCTGTTCCAATTTTTAAGTCCAACCGGTAATCATCACATCTTACATAAGAAGCAGTATAGAACATTTTCTACTACCACACGTCCGACATCAGCATTACATTGCAGAGGGCAGTGGATGGCCTTTAGTCAGAAAACACCGTTCGTAAATTCGTATCCCGAAACCTAATGAATATTACGACTGACAGCTAAACAAATTTAATTAATTTTCTAATAGACCTCGTTCTAGTGTTGACAATTATTTTCATTAGATTTCATAATTCTTATGAAATATGTTATTATTTTACTTCTGTGATCATTTATCACGTTGTGAGTAGTGGTACGTGCCATTCTTTGGTAGCCTTGCTAGTTGACTAGTCGATTATATAAGTCTTCAACTTATCAACTGGATTTCTGCTGTTACGTTATTGATTTCAATTCCATCAATTGCTAGTGATTATCCCGTAATGTTTTTGGAAGCTTTATTTTATTCATTCTCTTTGCAAATTTTAGAAACGTAAATGTATTTATTAAAAACGGTATGTACCACTTAAACCATAAAAATGGAAAGGTGTTATAACAGAATAAGTAGCTTAAAATCAAGTGCATATAATAAGCGTGAATAAGATGTCTACTTATGTGCTTCTGTTTAAAGCTATATCCACAAAACACGATGGGACTTGTCTTTATTGTAAATAAGCCTAATTTTTTTAGAAACGTAGCTGTTTCATACATTTTATCCTCTGTTATGTTCCGTCTAAATTTTTTCTCTCTCTCGTTCTTATATTCTCTATAGCACATTATCTTTAATTCATATTTGATGCCATGTTCCATTTAAAAATGTTGGTCAATTGTTTCTCTCAAAATATTTTACTGAAGACTACAAATTAATATGATTTAGGTTATCTAAATTAATTTATGCACTACTTCAGAATCTTACTGTGTATTAAAAAAGTAGATTTTGGACCAAATAGTAATTTTTCGCATCTTATAATTTTAATTAACGAAGAAATACCGTGACACACATTTAGTTATTTTAGTTTTTGTGAAAATATCTTTCTAAATAGTTATACTTTGAAAAGGTCTGTAGAACAAAAAATACATATCTTACACGGTTTTATAATGATGTTCATAAAAAGACATTATGGTAGGGCCGGCGACAGGTGTCTTATGACTCATCTTTTAATAAAACATGGTTTAAGATTTTAAAAACGTATGTCGTTATTGGTTCATATAGTTAGTAATTTTAAATACCAACAAAACATCGTCAATGTTTCTAGGTTATTTTCAAATTTAAGCCGCGCTGTCAAATTTAAATAGTGAAAATTATTAGCGTACCTGGATAATGGAAGTTAAAGGTAAACTTGGCCCCGCGTTATCGCGTTCCATCTCGTAATTAACATTACTTGAGTTTGGCTTTTCAAAGATTTACCTTTTAATGACATCGTTATTTGCTGCAAAATAAATAAATGCATTCAATCAATAGGAAATACATTTTGCATTATAAACTTACCTCGTAATAGTGAATATTAATAATAATAGTTTTGAAAAAACCTGTTGTTTACAAATGCAAATTACGAAGCGAAAGATAAATTATTATAACTATAAAATACGATGCGATTATACGAAACGAAATACGAAGAATAATTTGAGGTTAAATAGCCAAGAAGACATCTGACAGCGTCATGCGCTTTGACTTCAGAATCGACATACGTTTTTAAGTCCTGCATTTAAAATATATAGCAGACGTAATATTATAACCCGTCTTTCTTTAAGGGGAAACATCTGCATTTCACAGTAATACTTATATCCCCATTTTCGAGTCCGCCATGAGATACCTCTCCCCGGTGCTAGTATATATACATTTTTGGTACTTATTTGTAATAAAAGTTGACTTATCACGTGTAGACATAAATATAGCTATAAAGGCTAAAACAGTTAATCCTGCTTTAATTATCGAATAATGTTTAAATCCTAGGTTTGCAATAAATTATTGTAAGTTTCAAAATTACATAAAATATATGTTTCAACTATATTAATGTGATTTTGTCTAGCATAATTACGAATATTTTTGAACTGTTTACCATGAAACTAACACCTTTACACGTTAAATTATTCTAACAGTTCATGATTTTACATCTACTTAAAATATATTTTAAGTTTCTAAACCTACTTACTTAATATAAACAAGTATATTATTAGTTCAAGACCATAAAGGTGAAATACTGTTTGGATATTGCAAAAGCTTTCAGTACGTGACGTTGTTTGAAGTCAAAGCTCTGTGGTGTTAGCATGGCTGACAGTATCATAAACGAACCTGGATAGTACATGGAATTGTAGAATTTGAAATAAATAAATTTAAATCAGAAATGCAAAATTAGGCAAATGGAATAAAGCGACCTGATATGCTTCGAATGTTATTTTCCTTTTGTATCAAACGTTCAAAGCACTGTTTACATTTTCTTGTAAAATTTACATAATTGTGTAGCAGTAATAGCGCCATATTCGTGAGTGTATCACAATCTACCTTAGTTTTAAATATATTGATTCATTTATTATGTATTAGTTCCAACTAAAACAGTTTTATTTCAAATTTTCACTTTTATTATCTATACAGGGTCCTGCATTTTAGCTCCTGTCTACTACTACATCTAAACGATTTATATTACAAAAAATCCTAAAATGCTTGCTAAATAGCACATTTTAAAAATATTTTCACAAATGCAGAGTGACCCACAAGTCCGTGACAACACATACTTAATATACTTTGTAATGGAACGCCTTATATGTATTATTCCAGATTTGAATTCTCCTCGCTTCGTACATTACTTCAACAAAATTTTAGCCTCTCATACCCAGTGCTTTCAAAGATATGACAACTTCGTCTTCTGAATGGACATGCATTGATCACTCTATATCTTTCAAAAACAAACGAAATTAATTATTATTTGTAGAAGCATATTTTATGTATATGGTCTACTTTATTTTTATACATATGGCTACACGAAATATAGGAAGTCGTATACAGTATGGTCCAAAATGAGAATCTTAGATTTTCGCGAAATTTTCAAACGGAACGCCCTATACTTTTTCATCAGCGTGGGATAGCTTATTTGCTACTCTATCAATTTTATTAAGCATTCATTACCAAAACCCACTCGTTTTTTTAGTTTTTCGTCTTCATCCGAAACTACCCGTTATTAATCATAACTAGGTGCAAAAGTTAGATCTTTTGAAGAGAATACCTGTATATTTCAGTCCTATTGGGTCCGGAATAAAGTACGCAACATCTTTTATATTTGTAATTATACTGATATGTTTCAAAGTTTCAGGGATATTCATCAAAAGCGGTTATTAGATATAGCAAACTTATGAATAGTTTTATTTCAAAATTATTGCCACATCGTTAACGTATGTATAAATAAAGCTTTTGATATCAATTTAGCATTTCAAAATTATTTAATTAAAATCTATGTTCGATATGTCTTCCGTTTTCTTAGAGCGCAACTGAATGCGGTTTTGAAAAGACGTTGGTGCTCTTCTTATCATGTCGGACGTAATATTCTCTAACGTGTTCCTTATTCTTTGTTGCATATTTTCTTGTGTAGTTGGCGGCCGTTGGTAAACGATTTCCTTAATATATTTCCACAAAAAGAAATCCAACTTAGTTAAATCGGGGGATCGAGGTGACCAGTTACACGGCTGCATCGGTCAATCTAACGATTTGGAAGGAATGCATTAAGATGGTCCTGACGTGAACGGAATAATGGGCGGGGTCTCCATCGTGTTGCAACCTCATTTCATTCCTCCCAGTTATGGCAAATTTGCACATAGATTTTGTAAATGATTTTGTAAAAAAACAAGAAACATAGCTCCATTCAAATGTCCGTTAAAACAATAAGGTCCAACAACATGTTCACCAATAATTCCGTCCACAACATTTATTGACCATTTGTCTTGATAGTCAACCTGCCTGAAAATCCTAGATTCTAATCTGAATAGTAGTGGAAATTATGGCGGTTCACAAATCCATTTTTGTGGAATGTGGCTTTATCCGAGAGCAAAACCTTATCAAAAAAGTTGTAAGTTTTATTAATTTTAGGTTGAGCCGAATTGCAAAATACGACACGTCGTTTCAAAACCATATCAAATAGTTCTTGATGAAACTGGATATAATACGCTTGAAAACGGTTATCCTTCAAAATCCTTTGATCGCTTCGTTCACTAATACGTACCTCAGAATTAATTGCTTTTTGACTAACTGAAGTATTTTCGGTAACAGATAATATAACAGACAATTCATTTTTTTCACTTCGAACGGGCCTCCTCTTAACTTTTTTTTATGGTCTACCTGCCCGTTTGTATAAATCTTCGTAATCAATTTTTCAGGCTTCGCTTTTCTGAGTGTCTTCGTTCGGGATAACGCTCTGCATAAACTCGACTTGCCAGAAAAGAGTTTCTTTGGCAATCCCCAAGTATAAAAATCATATCCACGAGCTCCAGTTCCTGGTACAAGAAGCACTTTTATCAGCAAAAACTAATTAAATGAATAATTACCGCTTAAAGAATACTTGTATCGCAAATAAATAATATTTAGCAACACGTAACTAACAATGTACAAAACTTATAGTTGATACGTAAATTGCAACCTTAATGTTTATTTATTTGACAGTTACCATGCATTTTTTTTCCATGGCTAGCTATTAGATACATTATCCTATTTTTCCCAAGAAAGTATGATAACGATAGTTTTTGTTTACTCACCTTAGTTTACGATTCATGCCTAACGTATTTTAACGCAGTAAAAGATACTAGTCCGATTATAAAAAATATTTACATATTAAAATTTGTTGTAAATGGTACCATTAATATTAGAAATCTCTGCCTATTAGCAGCTTTTGATGAATATCTCTGAAACTTTGAAACATACCAGTATAATTACAAATATAAAAGCTGTATACTTTATTCCGCACCCAATAGGAATAAAATATACAGGTGTTCCCTATAAAAGATTTACGCCTAGTTTTAATTAATAACGGGTAGTTTCGGATAAAGACGAATTTAACTAAAAAACGAGTGGGTTTGGGTATAGGGAATGCGTAATAAAATTGATAGAGTAGCAAATAAGCTATCCCATGACGATGAAAAATATAGGGTGTTCCATTTAAAAATTTCGAAAAAATCTAAGATTCTCGTTTTGGATCACACTGTATACGACTTCCCATATTTCGCGTAGCCATCTGTATAAAAATAAAATAGACCATATACATAAAATATCCCACTATAAATAATAATTAATTTCGTTTGTTATTGAAAGATACAGGGTGATCAACGCGTCTCCACTCAGATAAAGAAATCGCCATATCCTTGAAGGCACTCGGTATAAGATGCTGAAATTTTGGTGAAGTAATGTACGAACCTAGAAGAATTCAAATCGGGAATAATATATAGCATGTTCCATAAAAATATATAAGTGTGTGTTATGGACTTACGAGTCACCCTGTGTTTGTGAAAATATTTTTAAAATGTGCTGTCTAGCATGCATTTTATTGCTCCATTTTAATATTTTTGTGATATAACTCATTTAGATAATGTAGAAGACGGAGCTGAGATGCAAGGCCCTGTATATTAAATACTGTTAATAAATATCAATAAATAAAATTTGGTGGAGGAAAAAATGATAATTAGAAAGTATTGAAAGGTTCCTAAAACATGGGTCCTTATAGTAGCGGTATTTGCGTATTTGTCATTATTTAATCTAAGTCAGCTTGTCTAAAGTTGGCCTTTAATCCCTAATTAATGTTAACTTTTGTAGCCTTAGCATTATTGTCCCTACAAGAAAAAATTAGTTGTATATAATTCAACAGTCATAAATTAGACACAAAGGGAAAAATTGTAACAATATGGACGAATTTCAGCTGACGTATTGAAACTATCGAATTCTGCATTTACTTTATATTTAACATGTACAGTTAGTAAATATTGTACACCTCATCCATTCGAGTTGATAATGAACGAAAATTACCGATTCATGATTAAATAAAGAATCGGGTAATTGGTCATTTTAAAATTTTAGTCTGTTGTAAACGTCAGATGCAATTTTCGAATTCACACACACAAGATCCTACGTCACCGTACGGTAATGTCCATGCGTGAATAATGTGATCAATCTAACTTTACTAATACTTTACTTATCTCATAATAAACTTTACCTTAAGGTATATTACCTTTGATAACTAATTTTACACCGTTAATAAAATTAGGTACATGACTATTCAACAAATTTTACAATCGCTCTAACTGTATTCAATGAAAATTTTCGTATGCTTTAAAATGTAGAGGAGGTATTTCAATCCTCTTTCAATCCCGCTCTGCATCAGATGACATGCTTGCAAAGCTATTGGTGGGGGTTTAATGAGAAATACAAGTTACGGGCTAAATTGGCAGTAGAATCTGAGGTAACAGATAAGAGGAGGGGTGTGGCGGTCGCTCAGTGGGAAAAAGAGTGGGCGTGTTATTAATTTTTTAATTAGGATTGTTCGTGACGGGTCATCCACCTTATTTGCTCTACTTTTACTATATGTTAAATCTTTCTTATGAGTGAAATTTTATATCTTAACAAAAAGAATTATTACGATAAAAGTTTTTATCAAAATCATAAATACTAAAATGAAAAAAAAAATCAGAGCGAACCCTAAATGGCGGATATTAGTCACACAACCTGATTCTATATCAAAAACTAAGCAAAAAATTCTTTTCGAAGAATTATTAATTAAAATTTGGTAAACTTAGCAACACTGTGGTCAGTCGTACTAACCTGTATGTAAGCCGCCAAGGATTTGCATAGTAATCCACTTGATTTAATTACTACCTTAAAAAGAACGCATACAGGCACACTAGACCTCTTTCATGGCTATGTTTCAATTTTAATGTGCTATTTGCTTTAAATTTTAGGTGTTATTATTACTTTACAACCACTTACAATTTTAGCAGCAGTATTAAAATAGCCATGACATTCCCTTAAAGTTAAATACATGTATGCATACTCAGTAAAGCTGTACTCCATAACGTTAATTTTGTGAATGTAACAGAAAAATTAATATCGAATCTCAAGACGAAACTACGTAAAAAACACGAATAAACACAAATAACCACAAATAAATCAAAATTAAACTAAACTGAAGATAAAGAAGACGAAGACAATTCAACACGGGACTTTGATTAGCAAATTGTGGCAGAAATGTCAGTAAAAGTCAAATTATTTGAAAAAAGTACGCAAAAGTCTGTTTCTTTTAAAATGTGAAAATTGTATTGCACATTGTTGCAACGTTTTTGTAAAACTCAAGCATTGCAGAAACTTTAAACTTTTGATGGAAATTTTAGGTGAACCAGAGGTATGATGATTACAATTACAGACTAGTGATTATTATTTGTTGATTAAACTACAACAAAAAATTATTATTTCATAAAAATATCGGACAATAAGTAATCCGAAATCTCACTTAAGACTTTCAATAACTTCTCATGTATGAGGTTAACAGCAAATTAGTACATTATTGCTCCATTTTCTATGCAGAATCAGGTGTATGTCTACTATCCGCCATCTGGGATTCACCCTGTATACATGAACGTTGCCGCTGTAAGGCCATGTAACGCAAAAATTACAATAAGAAAATAAACAGCTCAGTAGCGTAAACGTAATCAAAATATGTTATTTTCTAAATTTATGTGACTCATAAATAATGACAACGCTGTGAAGAAGGACAGAGATTACGTGTAACCATACATACAAGAAAGAAATAATACGGTCAAGTTCATTAATACTATCTATATTTTATGTTACTAATTAAAAACATAAACAGGTATTACCAATCACAAGAATAGATTTACTCCCAGAGACAGGTAAAGCGCGACCCTTCTTACGTAAAATTTTAAATGTTAATTCTGGTTAAAACTTCAGAATTCCGAATATCGTCTATCTTAATTTCTTTAATTTAATTACCGCCTTATCAGTATAACAATGACATAAAAATCATGAATTTGACAAATTTTCCGGATGTGAATATTAGTGTACAATGATAAGAATTAAAAAAAAATATTACAATATGTAATATTACGATAAACGTTTGAACTTCAATAGCATTATCTAAACCCTCTCAAGATATTCTATGCAATACTATACACAAAAGAGAGCGTATTCATCCGTCTAAACGAATACAGAAGAAAAACTTCATTAAAGCACCAAAAACAAACAGAAAGGTAATCGCACAAAATTACCTTAGTCTAATTTCTTTCTTTCCATCTCACAACGGTAAAGGGAATTCTCGTACAATTGGCCTTTCGTCAATTGATCGGAGGATACCAAGTCACCAATAAAACAAAATATGATGCTAATGAGTAAAAAAAACAGCATTTTGTCCAACAATTCAAAATATTGTATTTGAATTAATAAAAGATACATTAGTTGAGAAAGTTTTAACAGAAGAAGCACATCATCGTACACTTACACGCACACAATATAATTGGATCTAGACAAAGAGCACATAACCTGTATTTTAAGCCATATAAACGAAAGGAGAAGAAAGTCTGGACGAATCACTTATTCCTCCTTTAAACAGAATTCAAGAAAAGAAGGAGTGGCCAAAGGGTAAACTCCGTAAAGATGGTTAGTTCTAACAAAGGCAACAAAACACATATATCCACTCATTTTATGTCAACGTTTTCATGTGGCATATATTGATAGTCAGCCCTTTGTAGACATAATTTCATATCCTAAAGTTTTCTTTCCTTGTTGAGAATTTTAATATACATTAAACAATATACTTCAATTAAATATTAATGGATATAACAGGCACTTACCTGAATTACAGTTGTTAATGTCAAAGACCAAATATATTTGGTTATGTTTGCAGGAGACATCTTAAACAAGGGGAAATAGTTAGTCTTTAAAATTATACTACGTAAATGCGTAATACCCCGTTTCAGTACCAGATAAGCGGAGGTGTGTATAGATTTGATAGAAATAGTACGCAACATTTCGTTTACGCATTAATAAATACCTACAAACCTTAACCATTAAAGTATCACGCCCAATTTAATGAACTATATGTAAAATCTTACCAGACTTCACGAGGAACTTGGAGCTGGTAAACATTTACTTCCGAGCCCTGCATTACTTTTATCTACTATTGGGATTCCGATAGTAGGTCATATACGAGTTTACAGACAGAAATATTTTTTAGTTAGATGCGTACAAATACTATAGAATAGTCTTAGTTTTATCAGAAAAAACGGCATAAGTATATTTCATAACATAACATGTCACTTTTCCACCGAGCCCCATACCTGTACATAAACGGAATGAGTTCAGTTGCGTCACAAAATATCTAATCGTTTGATCCCTCGCAGGTATGTCACTCACTGAAAAAGGAAAAGGCCACGTATTTCATTCGCTCCCCAACGGGGAGGGCGGGCTGCTCGAGATTTCCGAGCTCCTTCAGCCACAATCATGGATTCCCAGCATAGATACATACATTACGTATATATGCATGATTAACGATGGGTGTGGTCAGGATAGGATCGGAAGGAACGGAGTTAGGGTTCTGAGGGGGAAAATACTACCCCAGCATTCGCTTAAGCAGCCGCACATGGTGTGCATATACGCAGTGACCATGCCGCTACATGTGTATGAGGAAAACCCCCTGAAAAAACCTCATACAAGGTAGATGGTAACGGAAATCGAACCCATTACCTCCCGAGTGCTAAGCAGGTCGTGTCACCACTACACTACCAGCTCGGTGTCACTCACTGAAAGATCTACAGCACTAAACTAAACTAACAGTTTGTGATTATCTAGCAACAACTTAACTGCCAGGCCCGATATTTTTTGTATACTACTCTATCAACGTCATTAAAGATGATCACGGTTTACCGTGTTCCCTTGAATTTGACCAATATATTGTTCTAGGCATTACGTTAGGTACGTGATATGATGTAAGTGCACCAATAACATCAACAAGATTGTTATTGTTCACTTTTACCTTTTACATTTAGAAACTTCTCAGAATACACTAATTTTCGTTATAAAGCAAAGCTGATTCCACCATGCTATAAACACTAACGTTTGCTGTACATATTAATGATTATTTTAGTAATAATTTTAAGTCCGAAAACACCGATCTAATACTCAAAAATGGTGAAAGCCATAATCAACGTGTTCCAAAGCACTGTACGCTGCTATGCCTGTTTTTTACGTGATATATTCCAAATCCATCCCAGGGCACAATTTTGAATTACAAAAAGTCCATTATATTGAAATCCTAATTAGACATTGTAAACTGTTTTACCGAGAGGCCGAGTAAAATTTCAAAAAATAACATGTTGTACTCCTTTATACAAAGTTCCATGGTAAATACAAAACAAATATGAACAACATTCATTTGATAAAATACTCCATGTTCCGACGTGAACGTATTGTCTCGATTTAACTTTCAGCGTTACTGTTTGACGCTTTTTGTTATAAAAAGCCATACAGTAAAGCTATAAGCGTACTTATTTCTATGTTTATTTAGCTTTATCATTAAAAATCATTCTTTGAACAGTCAAATATGTTTATTTTAGAGAATGATTTTAAACAAAACTTATTACGTAACTATGCAATTTTAATTAGCACAACAATGTCAATGTAATGACAGCAGTTGCCGTTGATCATATTAGCAATAATGATAGTGATGTTAGCGACTAGGATAATAGTGATACTATTTATCTATAAAAAAATCGTTGCTTGCAAATATTGTATAATATTCGATGCCATCAGTTTAATAATGTATGTACACAACTCGGAGTAGTCGTTACGCAGTTTGCGTATAACACTGCCTTTTGGGCGGTTAATCGGAATAGCGGAACGACCTTCCGTCTTATATCCAAAACGCACCGGAACTTCTCCAACTGGGCCAACCGGTGGAGTGTCTCTGTCAGTCCCACCAAACCCAAACAATCCTCTTTCGACATCCAAGCTACACGGAAGACAAGCTAGCCAACAGCAATGTTTCCCTCAACCAACAACAAGTCACCTACTTGGGAATCATCTTCACCAAAACCCTCAATTAGCTCCCCGATGTACGAAAAACACTAAACAGGATAAGAAACCGAGCAAACCCACTGGACGCCCTCCGTGGTAGACTCAGGGGTCGTCACCACAAAACACTACAACACACCTACAAAACATACATACGCCCTGTTATGGACTTCCGAGTACCCATATACACTAAAATAAACTCTAATCACCTTTCCTCCCCGAGGAGATAGAAGAATCTCTAGAGAACACTCATATGCCCCCTGCATCCCCCCGTCTGTTCGATGACGACCTAGCACGATACCGGCTAACGAATCGGATTAACTACGCACAGCACGTTACACCCAACTAAACAACACGCTCACTTAAAATCAAGTAGCACATATAATCAAATTAATCTAAATCTTTTTTCTTTTTCTTTATTACCAAAAATAACCACATTTCATGATTGTAAACTATACAATTACACAAAACAGCGCAACACCAACAATAAAGGAATGACCAGGGCTGAATAGAAGAAGGACTCCTGACCAGTCTACGCACAACATCTAGATAAGTTAAAATAAATAATAAACTAACTATTAGTATGAGCATACTAACAAAAAAAATACCACTAACCAGTTTTATGCTGAAATATGGATATGTCGTCTTCCATAAAATTCTATACTAAACTCTCTGTATTGAACTAAGTATATGTGCCTTAATTAATGAAAGAGAATACTCCCTGGGATTAATTAAGAAAGATGCTAGACTATACAGACATAACACGGTTCAGACAAGGTAGGTGAAAAACGCCCAGGAATATCAATTCCCTTTCGATTTTCTTTATATTTTATTGCTACCACCTAAAAGTAAGGAATTGATAATTTTTGGTGTACTAGTGTAGTCGTACTTACGTTCTGGGAATAGTTTTGAATGCACTCTGGTGTAAAAATTATTACCGAGAAAAGGAAAGGTTCTGACTCGGAATGTCGCGCTTACGCTTATTACTATATGGGGTTTGTGCGCGATTCGGTTAGATGTTCAGGGTGGTACGATGGTGGACGACCTTACGTGGAAATCTGTAAATGATGTTATGAAAAGTATATAGAGAAAAATCATTTGAAATGAACCCAAAGTTTTTGAAAGCAACGTAATTTATGGTAATCTATTTTACTATTTGGATACTGGGATCCTCACAAGTAGTTCGTTCAATTATACTAAATAAACTATACATGTATGTTTACTACTGAAAAATATAACCAGTATTAATAATATTCATAAACTAAAAAATGATTTGTAAACCATTCTTGTTGCAAGCTTGTTGACCGACCTGGTTTATATACGAAGGCAGTTGTATACTTTAATAAAGAGATAAATGTAATAAATTTCAGTACCTCGCATCAATATGCAACCAGTCTTTGTTAAGTGACATGCATTAAAATAAACATGACGAACACAAAATATACATGGGGGAGGGCGGACTGCTCGAGCTTTCCACGCTCAATCAGCCACTGCGATGGTTTCCCCACCATATTATCTACATTAATATCTATGCATGGTGGAAATAAGGATGGATGCAGTCAGCATAGAATCGGAAGAAATAGAGTTAAAATTTCAGAGGGCCACATGTGATAAAACAATTCAGTATTTCACTTTGGTACTTTATCATGGTAGTTACTGTATATTTTGGTTTTTGATAGCTATAGATATAAATATTGAGATAGAGTTCATCCTAGTTGGCTAGAGAGAAAATGAATTTTTGATTTATCCTACTTAATGAGTAGACCTGGGATATTTAGGCAAACAAATTATGAAATTAGGTACTTAAACAGTCTATAAAATTTCTCAAAAAACGTAAGTAAAAAGGAAAAAAAAGGCAAGGAAAAAGCACAATTTTACAAAGATTTCGCTATCAATATCATACAAAATCTTTTCAATATGATTTTCATGCCGGATTTATAAGCTAAAAGTGCTAAAACATAATGCATAGACACGAATATTCTTTACTCAAAAACAAAAAATACTACATGGATCAAAACATGTTTATTTTTGTTTGGCCTGGCTGTAACATATTAAAGGTTTTTTTATATTATCAGGTGGCAAACCGTGACGCTTATCTGTTAGAATATTTCTATACAACGAAAACGTCTTTTCGACGTCGCATGACGTAATGGGTAAATGTTTTAAATTATTTTCATCAGTAACTGAAATATTTAAAGGCGTTTCAACACATTCTCCAGAAAATACTTTGTACAAGGGGTGCACTGTTTCATACCCAGGAGTTTTCACCAACAGTTTTCGCGTTTTCAAAAATATTCATTAGTTCTATAAGTGACAACCCTACTGATTCTAGCTGAGTTATAGTGGTTTCAATGATTTTAAAGTTGATCTTTATGTATGAAATATCACTCTTTACTTTGTAATTTGAAAATAATGTCTTGGTGTTTTTAATACATTGTGCCGCCTCAGAATCAAAACCATCACAACCTACAATATATTTAAGTGAGAATTATAGAATCACAATTTTGGTAATTTCACGTACCTTTTTGATATCATCAAAGTTTTCACAGTAAAATGTAGTTGCTCGCAACCATGTCCCCCACCTAGTTAGGATTGGTTCGGGTGGTGAGATGGTATTAGGTAGTAATTCTTTATATCTCTCAACTCGTGTAGCTCGTTTCAGAAAAATTTCTTTGGTGTTTGAAATTAGACCATTAACATCTGGAAATTGCTCAAGAATAATTCCACGTACTCTGTTAAGCCCATGTGTGAGACATGTAAAGTGAACAAGGTCAGGATAGAGTAGTTTTGAAGATGTAGCACATTTAGGCATGTACTCTGCGTAATCCTTAAAAATAAATTTAACCCTGGCATGTTCAATTCCCGAACGGCAAAGTGTTGCTAACTTGTTTGTATATTGTATGCATTTTGAATTTAAAACACAAAATCTTAGATAGACAATCATTAACGAAACGAGGGATATGGTTAGTTTTCTCCAAAACTTTGCATGCTAGTAAATGTGGCGTACCAGCTCGTTCATTTGCAAGTTTACCCACGGTGAGATTGGCAAATATCTCCCAATGACATCGGTGGTCCCATCCACACTGATCCAAATATTATGGTTGCTGATACTTCTCCTAATGTTTTCTATAGCCTGGATAAGAAAATAAGAACTATTTGTAAACCATCTAAAGTAAGTTTTTAATTATACTTAATTTATCATAACATTTTGGCAATTAGTTTTTACTTAAAGCACTTCTGTTTGATATATTTGTCCCACAGTGTTTTTCTAAGAACTGTCTATATTGAGGGCAATCCAACTTAGTCCAAGGAATACCAGCCGCAACCATTGCTTCACACAGCTCCATATAAAATGTCGAAACATCATTTGGTTGAAAAGATGCTGCAGCAAGAATTGAGAGTCTAGGCGCTTTACATTGTTCACATGCAGAGTTGAATTTTCATATTATACAAGATGGTTTCTTTTAGTGACTACGAGCTAAACATGTACGTTGTAAGTTTGCACAATGTTTGCTTTTACCAACGAAGTATAGTTGGTATATCTAACCCTAACCTCAAACTTACGCTTTTGCTGCATGCAGAACAGAAAATATTATTTATTTATTTATTACTGTATAATAAACTTTTTCTTATTTGCAATCCTGGATTGTAGTTTTCCTAACTTTGTTTTAGGCATTTCAATTTTTGTATGTACTTCTGTAGTAGTTATTTAACTAAGCACATGTACACTTTCTTACACTTTTATATACATGACCTGCATAAAACACCGCCTATACTACACTTCATCAACTGCAGTCGCCTGTGAACTACAAGCCTTCAATGATATATACCTACAATTTTTACATAAACGGAAAACCAGTATTATTAGAAATTTCATAAAACACTCAGTAAACAAAAGAGGGCACAAAATACAAAACTTTGATTCAAAAAGGCTTACAAATGGGAAAATAGGCAAGAAGGGCAGCAAATATATGTTTTAGGTAAAACAGTCAAAATCAAATAGGGTTCAAATTAAACATTTTTTAATGAATCGGTTTTGAAGAAGGCTCATTTTCAATTAGCTCCACTGTAGACCAATAGGCGTTTTGATTAAAATCCCAGCTCTATTAACAAGTATCAACATACCACATTGTCAAGAACAAAAAAAAGATAGAAATTTGAGCATAATTACACATTTTTTACATGTTGAATATTTTAGAGGTTCGGTAAATAAAAACTAGAACATTACAATAACATTAAGCATGATTATTCATAATGTTAGCGAATGGAGATGATGCTATTACCAAATGAACATTACTAATTGGTAATTTATGTGTATTTTATGTGTGCTAAGACGTACAGTGTTGGTTTGTTTGCAACATAAGCCCGTAATATATAACACGTAATCCACTATAATGGTCATTTATCGTTAAACCTATAATTATTGATCCAGTTGTTCGTATCGTTGTGTAATAAAGATAAGTTCTGTTTTATTAGGACACTGACCGTCATTCATATAAGCGAGTTTAAATATTTCAATCAACTACCCTAAATTATTCGATACCCTATAAAAACAGAGAAAGGGATTACTAGGCCGTATGTAAACTTTACGTTGATTATAATACAACTATTATTAGAAACGGTTACTAATACTGAAAATAAGCAGGTGTAATAAACTTAATCCAACAAAGATATACAACATGATAGTATATTGAAGAGCCATTAATAAGCAGATATCCTACTTTTATTCTAAGGGAAACATGATAAGAGATCTAACTATTTGAAATAAATTACTTGCAATAAACTCAGTATTTCATAACTTCAGGTTTGGTAGAGTCATTAGCTAAATTATAAGGAATTACAAGGATAGGTCTCTGAAGTCTCTAATAATGAAATTGGAATAATTATATTCCAAAAAGGGAAAAATGACTGATCCAGTTATTGCATAATTACTATCTAAACAGGTATCTAATAGCGTAATTAAGGTCATAACTTCCTTTTTAATTGCAATTTCACATTATAGTAACAGAAACGATTGTATTTTTTCCTTAAAACCTACGTAAATAATTGATTAATTAAATCATATATATTTCATAGCAATGTTTGTTGATAAGATGACTTTATGTAAATGTTACCATAAAATAATCTTTGCAAAGAATCAATTTCTTTAATTATGTTTAAATAGATGAATTTTAAATTCATAATTTGTGATCATAAACCTTTTAATGCGGATATGTGAAGACTTTCTATTTCTATTTCACACTTCTGTAATATTATCTGAATACGTCCCATCTTTCCTAATCAATCATTAACAACCTTCGGGGAGTCACCATGGCCGGGTAATTGATTTAATATTTGATACTATATAACATGTACCACCAGACACTAGCGGTTTGCAGCAAACTGGTAGACTAAAACCCAGTATACACCAGAAACGAAAAAGCCAGTTGCCGCCAGGCAAAAATTACTTGGATGAGTAGGGGTTAGAATTAAGTAAGGTACCGGTACTCTTACTGTGATAACCTATTCATTTATTAAACAAAATTAAAATTAGATAACACAGATTCGCCGGTACAACATCTTAGCTTATAGGTATAGTTTAAATCAAACCCAACAGTAGTACTTCAACCATGAGCTCAAGGTACTGGTAAGTATTTCAGACGGTATACAGCTGTATGTTTCTTAAACTAGACTAAGCGACTAAGTGATCAACTTTTAGTTAAAATAGTTTTAATGCAGTTGTTATATTTACCGTTCTTACTGTTTCAAAAATAATATAAAAAATAATAATAAATAACTCAGTATCTTAAGTCATTCTTATACATTCCCAAAAAAGAAAAAACGTATAGGTCATTCACGTTCCCAACCATAGTTCAATAAGACTTGTGACAATATCTTAGAGAAATAAATCTTATATTAAATGGAAATCTAATGAAACGGTTGAGAATCATGCAGACTACAGTGGTGCTGGAAATGCCTGCAAAAATGTTATTACTAAAGCAGAAAAGATTTTTGAACAACGAAAATGCAATGAGCTAGCTATATCTCCTTTGAGAAGTAGTAAACTTTGGTCTTTAGCTAAAACTACCAGTAAAACTGTGGTACATCTTCATTTCCCGCCATGACACCTTTTGGCGGATCTGTATTGTCTCAATAGTTCTGGAAAATATGTGTCTCTCGTCAACTCTTCTTCATACTCTATGAAACCAATTCATTTTCGGTACAAGCACATAGTCTACCAGTAGGCTTGATCTAAATAAGGCGACTGGTCCAAACGGTATTCCAGCTATTGTCTTAAAGAAATGTACCCCCGAACTAGTACCAGTCCTGTCGAAGCTTTATTCGATCTCTATGTTTTCTGGGGAATTTTCTTCATCATGGAAGTTAGAAAATGTACAACCTGTTCACAAAAAAGGACATAAGATGATCCCGTCAATTGCCATCACTTCTATTTTGTCTAAAATCATGGAAAAAGCCATCAATCAGCAACTGCTAGCTTTCCTTGAAACTAACCAGTGACCACCAATATGGTGTTAGGCAGAGTCGTTCAATAGATGATCTTCCTTCATATGTTACCCAAGTCATACATTAGAGCAATCCCGTGAAACAGTCGTAATTACTTTGGGTTAAATAATACTCTCACCAACTGGGTTTCTAGTTTCCTTTTCAAAAGAAGTTAGCATTAACGCAGGTGTGCCGCTGGGATCAGTTATAGCGCCTGATAGACATAAATGATCTTATTTCTTCAACGACTAACCCGGTTCATTCCTTTGCTGACGATAGCACCCTTTATTAGTCTATTAGTCTACACAAAATGGTAATCCACCTATCTCTAATCAAAACAATAATGCTAAATTGGAAATTTTAGTCAACAAAGACATTCAACGTATCCTCGAATGGGGAAGTAATAATCTAGATAAATATAATGCTAATAAAACTCATCGTTGCCTTCTGTCAACCAAAAAGATCCATCATTTCCTGTAAGTATGAATGGCTCAGATCGTTAGTTTTCAGACTCTATTACTATGTTGCGAATTACTGTAGTTTCAAATCTATCCTCGATATCGTTGATCATATTCAAAAAAGGACGATTAGGCTTAAAATGACCCGTCCTTGACTTCTAATATACTGTCCCTTGAGCATAGAAGAATTGGTTGAGTTGTTTCTTTGTTTTATCGGTATTACGATAGATACTACGTTGCTGAATTACATTATATGATTACATTTGGGGCCACATTAGCTAGGAATATACGGTTCGCTCATTCATATAATCAATACGCAGTGCAAATCGCCACTTGTCGTACCAAACGGGCGCAATACACATTCTTCTACACGACTTCTAAACTCTAGAACGATCTCCCTAGTTACTGTCTTCATAGCCATCTCTTTGCAATTCAATATCCCACTATCCATCCTCCTAAGTGTTCCTGATTGATTCAGTACGGTAGACCAATCTTAGTCTGTTAAAGTACACAATTGTTAAAATAGATACATGGCTAAAAGTATTTTAATGAATTTTCTCTGAGTGTTCGTATAAGCGAGTAGTCGGTATTTTGATAATTTCTTTTTATGTGTACTTGTCATCGCTTTCTTCGTTATTTATGACACCATATTTATCTAATCACGAGCCTCTTATCTTCTATTACAACACATACTACCTCATTTCGTCGGTTGCCATTGGTAAATGATTGTTTCTTGTAGTCACTATTTAAGTCACCCACGAAATTGATTTAAATTTGTCTTATTTTTCTATTTCAACTTTAAATTTAAAAAAACGCTTAATACTCGGTAAAGTTATGTAACTTTGTTGCTATTTGCAGCAATTAACTTTCTTCTTTTTTACATCATTACTTATAATTCTGTCCTTTCAATAAGTTTAAAACTAAAACCATCCAATACCAAAATTCAGCCCACTCTTGGTGGGATTGGAGATTAAATCAAACCACAATTTTTAATCTTTTGGATCACATTTTGGCTCTATTTGGATATATCTTAGATACCACACTTACTATACAGGGTGTCCGCGGGGAACTACGAAGAATTCGCATACGTATTCTTTGAACCATTTTAAGCAAATATGATTGGGTGCCATTTTTCCCAATTTTCCCCTAAGGAGATATGGGGGGTTGAATAAAAATGTAAAAGTAAGTAAAGAAAATACTCTTAACAACTGCTTAAGTCTTAAAATTATCATAAAACAAAACTTTTAATAACAATTTTCATTAACAAATTAACAAGAACACAAAGTGCACACAAAATAACGAGGTGACAAACAAAAATGGTTACTGTTGTTCAAAATGAGAACCACAATGTAAAATCCTAAGAGCAATTTTAGTTGCCTAGCAAGTATTACCACAATAAACTGAGAAAATGTGTCTTATTTGACGTTTCATGTCATTTGTTGAATGTAAATGCAATTTATCATCTGCTTTGTAACAATTAGAATTAATTTAATTACAATTAAATTATGCCTTATCAATTTTCAAGTTAGGAATACAGTGATATGGTATTCCTGTACGGCTTGTTTAATGGTAATTGTTATGCAGCAGCAGCAGAATAAAAAAATCGTTATCCAAATCATCGTGCTGCTACTGACAAAACGAGAGCCCGGACTTTTCACTGCCTTCAAGAAACAGGAAGTTTTCTTACACATCGAAGTGATCGAGAGTCTCCACGACATGCTTTTCCAGAAGAGGTGCTAAGAGAACTTGAAATCAATAGCCGAACGAGCATTAGACGAATAAAAGCAGCCACTGGTAGAAGCAGGACCACGATTTCGAAAATCCTTCGCGAAATTGGAATGTATCCGTATCACCTTCAATCCATTCAGCACCTTTTTCCGGGCGATTTGGATCCAAGAGTTCAGTTTTGTGAATGGATGATAAGATTCCTGTTACACTCTTTTGTAATGAGGCAACTTTTTGTCGGGATGGAGCGAATAATAGTCACAATGAGCACGTTTGGTCAGATGAAAATCCTCATGAAATTACTATTACCGGATTTCAACATCGCTTCACAGTAAATGTTTGCACCGAGATTATCGGAGACAGTCTCATTGGACCCCACATTTTTAATGGGCACTTAAACTCCGAAATGTATAAAACATGTGGTATTTGCAAGATAGGTCTCCTACACACCACGGGCGTGTTGTAATGGAGTTTTTGCACATAAAATTTTCCAACCGATGGATTGGTAGAAACGACCTGTACACTGCCCTCCCAGATCACCAGATCTCATATCTTTAGATTTTTATCTGTAGGGCCATGTTAAGTCGTTAGTGTACAGGCAGAGTAAACCATCTTCAAGACAAGAATTGATTGAACGATTTAGTGATGCATTTACCAACATTCATTGGCATTGGCAATTTCGCAAATATCGAATGGAAATTGTATACTCAATTACGTTCACACAAACACACACGCACGCACGCACGCACGCACGTACGCTCGCACGCACGCACGCACGCACGCACGCACGCACGCACGCACGCACGCACGCACGCACGCACGCACGCACGCACGCACGCACGCACGCACGCACACACACACACACACACACACACACACACACACACACACATACACACACACATACACATGTGATTCACGTTATATGGATTTTTATCAGTTAGGATTAATAGCAATGTCAACTAAATGTTTTAAAAGATTCTGAAATAAGAGTGACGTAATCTAATTTTATTTGAAATTTCATGGAGAGTATCATCAGCATCGAGATTTTGAGATACAATCACTTCATCGTCTTCACCTTGAACGATTATATTGTAACAACCTATAAAAGTAGCTAATAACCCCAGACAGCTTTTATCAGACACTATTATTACAGGGACATGAGGTTAGCCCTAAATTAACTGGTTTCAATACGGCTCTGGAAATGCTGCACACGCTTCAAATCTTTCTGGTCGTTCGCAGAAGTTATACCGTATTCATTTCCTTCAATTTTTATCTGCATTCTGTTTCGAGACTGTAGTACGTTTTTTAATACATAAACAGAATCTTCAATACTGTGATACGTGTAGCAGCAAAACACATTAGCTAGCTAGTTTCACCTCTGTATTATTTTACATACAGGCCTGACCTTATCACACACAGCACGCACGCACGCACGCACGCACCACCACACACACACACACACACACACACACACACACACACACACACACACACACACACACACACACACACACACACTCACACCACCAGACGCACCCACCCACCCCACGCACGCACGCACGCACGCACGCAGCACGCACGCACGCACGCACGCACGCACGCACACGCACGCACGCACGCACGCACGCACGCACGCACGCACGCACGCACACGCACGCACGCACGCGCACGCACGCACGCACGCACGCACGCACGCACGCACGCACGCACGCACGCACGCACGCACGCACGCACGCACGCACGCACGCACGCACGCACAGCACGACACGCACGCACGCACGCACGCACGCGCGCACAGCACGCACGCACGCACGACGCACGCAGCACGCAGCACACCACACACACACACACACACACACACACACACACACACACCACACACACACACACACACATATATGGATTTTATCAGTTAGGATTAATAGCAATGTCAACTAAATGTTTTAAAATATTCTGAAATAAGAGTGACGTAATCTAATTTTATTTGAAATTTCATGGAAGTATCATCAGCATCGAGATTTTGAGATACAATCACCTCATCGTCTTCACCTTGAACGATTATATTGTAACAACCTATAAAAGTAGCTAATAACCCCAGACAGCTTTTATCAGACACTATTATTACAGGGACATGAGGTTAGCCCTAAATTAACTGGTTTCAATACGGCTCCGGAAATGCTGCACACGCTTCAAATCTTTCTGGTCGTTCAGAAGTTATACCGTATTCATTTCCTTCAATTTTTATCTGCATTCTGTTTCGAGACTGTAGTACGTTTTTAATACATAAACAGAATCTTCAATACTGTGATACGTGTAGCAGCAAAACACATTAGCTAGCTAGTTTCACCTCTGTATTATTTTACATACAGGCCTGACCTTATACACACACCACGCACGCACGCACGACGCACGACACCACACACACACACACACACACACACACACACACACACACACACACACACACACACACACACACACACACACCACCACACACACACACACACACACACACACACACCACACACACACCACACACACACACACACACACACACCACGCACCACACACACACACCACACACACAGCACCACCACCACACACCACCACACCACCACCACGCACACCACCACCACCACCACCACCACCACCACACACACACCACCACCACGTTTCAGTAGACATAGCAAGTCAACAAAGTTTAAGATCTGAAAGAGGACGACACATTTATTGAATTCATGAGCACGCACGAGATTTGAGATACAACACCACACTCACACTAACATAATAACAACACAAAAAACAACAACACTTTACAACACTATGATTTTACAGGTTAGGATTATAAATTAACTAAGTTTAAAAGTTCGAAATAGCATGACGTTAATCTATTTTTTGAAATTTCTGAGTTCATTCAATTTTATCATCACTCTGTTTCACCTTGAACGATTTTTGTAAACCATAAAAGACTAATACCCAACGTTTACAGCAATATACGGACATGTAGCCAATACTGTTATACGCTCAATGTATTAATTTTCTAGGCTAGCTTATACCATCATTTCTCAATTTTCATCGCATCGTTCAACTATACTTTTAAACATAAACAAACTCAATCACTAACGTACAGCAAAACACATACAGCAGTTCACCCGATTTCACAGGCCGACCTATCCACACACACGCACGCACGCACGCACGCACCACACCACCACCACCACACCACCACACACACAACACACACACACCACACACACACACACACACACACACACACACACACACACACACACACACACACACCACACAGCACACCACACCAACACACCACACAACGTACAGAGCGAAAAGCAAGCAACAAGTAACAGATCGAAGAGACGAACATATGACCAAGCAGACGACAGCACGCTAACGAATTGCACAATACGAACACCACGCCACACCACAACACGACACAACACAAAAACAAAACCCCAACACTACAACACACAACGACAAACACCAACATAATGGTTTTATCAGTTAGGATTAATAGCATGTCAACTAAATGTTTTAAAAGATTCTGAAATAAGAGTGACGTAATCTAATTTTATTGAAATTTCATGGAAGTATCATCAGCATCGAGTATTTTAATACAATCACTCATCGTCTTCACCTTGAACGATTAATTGTAACAACCTATAATAGCTAATAACCCCAGACAGCTTTTATCAGACTACTATTATTACAGGGACATGAGTTAGCCACTAAATTAACTGGTTTCAATACGGCTCCGGAAATGCTGCACACGCTTCAAATCTTTCTGGTACGTTCGAAGTGTACCGTATTCATTTCTTCAATTTTTATCTGCATTCGTTTCGAGACTGTAGTACGTTTTTAATACTAAACAGAATCTTCAATACTGTGATACGTGTAGCAAAAACACATTAGCTACTGTTTCACCTCTTATTATTTTACATACGGCCTGACCTTATCCAACAGCACGCACAGCATACGCAACGCACGACACACACAGCACAGCACTCACACAAGCTATACACAAAGCACACACACACACACACAACACGCTTACGCAACGACAAACGCACACACGCAGCACGACACGCACGCACGCACGCACGCACGCACGACTACGCACGCACGACAACGCACGCACCACGACGCACGCACGCGCACGCACGCACGACGCACGACGCACGCACACACGCACCACCACCACCACACGCACCACACACCAACGACACCACACACACACACACACACAGGCAACACCAACAAACACACAACACAAACACAACACCAAACAAACAAAACACACAAATGAAAGATTATCACGTTAGGATAATACAAGTTATAACTAAATGTTTTAAAAGATTCTGAAACTAAGAGTGACGTAATCTAATTTTATTTGAAATTTCATGAGAGTATCATCAGCATCGAGATTTTGAGATACAATCACCTCATCGTTCTTCACACTTGAACGATTATATTGTAACAACCTATAAAGTAGCTAATAACCCCAGACAGCTTTTATCAGACACTTTCATTACATGGGACATGAGGTTAGCACCTAAATTAACTGGTTTCAATCGGCTCGGAAATGCTGCAACGCTTCAAATCTTTCTGGTCGTTCGAAAGTTGATAACCGTATTCATTTCTTTCAATTTTATCTGCATTCTGTTTCGAAGACTGTAGTACGTTTTTAATCTACATAAACAGAATCTTCAATACTGTGATACGTGTAGCATGCAAAACACATTAGCTAGCTAGTTCACCTCTGTATTATTTTACTACAGGCCTGACCTTATATTATAACATCACTATTAAATCATAACTGCACGTACGGCATAACGTTCAATCTATACTTAGAACACATAGTGGCTACAACATACAATCGACAAGCAGCTTTAGCACGAGATTTCAAACAAACACACACACGCACCACCGCACGAGTACTTACGCACCTCGCACAACCACCGTACCACCACCCCACACACCCACCACCACGCACCGCCCACACACACACACACACACACACACACACACACACACACACACACACGCACCAAGCGCCGCACCAGCACACGCACCACCACACAGCACCACGAGGGTGCGAAACACGCAAACGCAAAACCACGCAACCAAACACGAAACACGCTAAACGAAACGCAAACACCAAACGAAAAACGCTATCACGAAATACGAACACAAAACGCAACGCAGACATACAAATGCAGAACGCGTAAAACGAAACACGCAAATCGAACACACACACACACACACACACACACACACACACACACACACAAACGAAAACACGCCAACATAAGAAAAACACGCAAATGAAAACACGCTAAAGCGAAAACTCGTAAAACTGCAAACATGAATCAAGACGGTGGAGCACCGTTAGGAGAAAAACAAGTTTATTAACAAAATTGAAGGAAAGCTTAACGTTTGAAAATATATTATTATTATTATTATAAACAACAATACATCATTATTATTTAATAACATGCTTTATCGGTTTTCTTCTTCTTCTTGAACCGTGATTCGTCGTCATCATCATCATCGTGATTTTGAGATTCGCTCTTCTCCCCTACCTCATCGCTCTTCTTTCTCTTCTGTGAACCATCACCATCCCCTTGGATGTGAGATACATTCAGCTCAACCACGTCATCGCTTTCATCTTTATCTTGAACGGCTATGTTGTAATAGTTAGCTAACCTCATGTTCATGTAATAATAGTGTCTGATAAAAGCTGTCAGGGGTTATCAGCTACTTTTATAGGTTGTTACAATATAATCGTTCAAGGTGAAGACGATCAGGTGATTGTATCTCAAAATCTCGATGCTGATGATACTCTCCACGAAATTTCAAATAAAATTAGATTACGTCACTCTTATTTCAGATTAGAAATTTTTTAAAACGTTTAGTTGACATTGCTATTAATCCTAACTGATAAAAATCCATATAACGTGAATCACATGTGTGTGTGTGTGTGTGTGTGTGTGTGTGTGTGTGTGTGTGTGTGTGTGTGTGTGTGTGTGTGTGTGTGTGTGTGTGTGTGTGTGTGTGTGTGTGTGTGTGTGTGTGTGTGTGTGTGTGTGTGTGTGTGTGTGTGTGTGTGTGTGTGTGTGTGTGTGTGTGAACGTAATTGAGTATACAATAGTTTTATGTAACCTGAAGATTCAATTATTTAAAAGTAATTTCCGCGTTAGCAAAATTTTTAAAATATTTGTAAGTGTTTTGAATGTAAATTTTTTGTAAGTACAACATGATTGTTAAATACGAATTCAGGTTTTTGTGTATTACTTTCTAAAATAGTTTAATGTTCGGTATGTAATCGGCTGTTTATATCCAGTCATTCACAAATCGTATTTTAGTGAGACACGTTGTATAAAAAAAATCTGTTCAACGCATGGTACAGTTGAAGGAAAAAAACTTCTAGAGGTAAGCGTATAATTTTTAATATATGTTTTTTTACCTGATATTGCTAACAAAAATGTCGATAAAGATTTTTAAAAATGTATTATTACGCAGGATGACGTCATAAGATCAACTCTACAAAATAGTAGGTACGCACGTATTCGTTGATTTTAAACTTGTAGTTATTGTTAATTCACGTATCACAATAAACCATTAAAACCTTTTGCCTTTTATTTCCGTTATATCAGTTTGATATTCTTAAAAACATGTTATTTTAATTTAACTCTATGTTATATAAGTAATTATTACTTTCCAGTCTTTTTTTAAATGGGTTTTTACAACTGTTAATGAACACATTACAATGAAACTATTTTGTGTGTATGCAATTGAACATGCAAATAAATCAAATACGATGTTCCGAATGTATAGGTGGTGACTGTTTAGAGAATTTGCTTATACATAAAGCATCATTGCATTAAGGTAGACATTATTTATTATTTCACGTCATATTTAATTAGACTTTAATGTATTCAGTTTGAACTGTAATCTGGTTTCCGAAAACTGTAAGACATAATTTCAGTTGATTGATTGTGAATGATCTGGTGATCTATCGTGATTTGTTTGAGATTGATTTGTTTGTGTGTGTGTGTGTGTGTGTGTGTGTGTGTGTGTGTGTGTGTGTGTGTGTGTGTGTGTGTGAGTGTGTGTGAGAGAGAGAGAGAAAGAGAGAGAGGGGGAGGAAGAAACAAGATGGAGCAAGAGAGAGAGAGGTGTGCATTATCAGCTTCTATTATAGAAAATGTTCATTAGTCTATACGCCACTAGATAGCTCTAAAATCAATTTTTACTCAAAGAGCCCGGACGCAGACCCTGATACAAGTCTTGTCTTACAAGAACCTCCTTATTAGAATACAATTTTGTATGATGGGGCGAAGGCTTACAGCTGTAAGATTAAGTTAGAACCGTCATACAATTGCATCAAGGGGGCCACGATAGGGGCTAAGCTCTACACTTGCCTTATAAGGTTAGATTCCCACACCATCTCCGGTCAGGGGGCGAAGGCCTGAGAACAAGTTGCGAAGCCCTACACGTGTCTTACAAGAACCTCCTTATTAGAAATACAACGTTTTCTTGTATAGGTAAAAGATCATCCAATACCATGTGACCATCTTAAAACAATAGGATCGATAATTTTAATAATAATATCTTATTAATTATGCATTTTCCAAGATTGTATGCGTGTGCAATTGCCTAACCTCCAGGGGCAGTGTTCTTAATATAGCCAGAAGGACTTTAATACCATCAAAAATAACTCTAAGACCAACCCCAAGTCCAAGTCCAGGTCCAGCCCCCAGCACCAAAACCTGCCCCTCACGTGCGCAAGTACAAAAAGGCCCTAATTAGGGTTGACCCATAGGGTAGAAAATACGCATCCTATACGTGAGCTGTCATAAACTAGGGTGAAAAAACACGTCCTACACGTGAGCTGTCATAAAATAGCGGTGAAAATACTCGTCCTATACGTAAGCGAGTAAAAATAATGAGGGTTGAAAAGGGCCTTCGAAGAGAAAGGGTTGAAAATACGGTCTCACACGCAGGGTATGTAAAAAATAATTAGGATAAAAGGGTTGAAAACACGGTCTCACACGTGGGCGGTCTTGTGACGTCAAAATCCAAGATGGCGGCGACAAGTGCCTGTGTACTACTATTGTTATTAAAAGTTTTGTTTTATGATAATTTTAAAACTTAAGCAGCTGTTAAAGGTATTCTCTTTAATTACTTTTGCATTTTTCTTCAACAGAAAGGAATTGGGAAAAATTGCACATAACCATTTTTGCTTAAAATTGTTCAAAAAATACGTATACGAATTCTTCATAGTTACCCCGCGGACACCTTGTATATTTTCAGTAATTTTGAGTTAAAGCGCCGTCATCCATATTTTAAACTGTACCGGGTGTCCTATTAAGTTCGGTCGGTGGCAAAATCTTGATAATTGATTATCTCAAAGCTTTCAAAAAATCATAATAAAACCGCACAAGTTGAAGAATCTGGAAGTAATTTTCAAACTCGTACACCAAATTAGAAAATCAAGTTTTTCTATAAAAGATGTCAAGTTAAGCTACGATCCGTATTAAATTTCTAGAAAATGGGATATTATTTAATAAATAACTTCAGGTATAGTCCTTAATTTAGTAGGTTACCAAAACTGCAAATGCAAATAAGCGTTCTATATTAAACATCCCTTCTTTTGTGATTGTACGAAATTTCCAAATCGTCATTATCTAACGAACGACACTAAAATACTATACTGTACTTTAGGTACATCACGAAACCGTAATTTCTGGAAAAGCACACACCTTTATATAATAGACGAGATGAACATTTCTGATCTTAATTGATCTTAATCATAACTTTTTTGTCTCTCCTCTGGATAATCATTAAAGCATTTCATTAATTTACATACTTAGTTAATTTATTAATTGAGATGAAATCTCTTGTACACACTTTTAGATCATTTCGTAAGGTAAATTAATTGCACATTTATGTGAAAACAAAATATAAAATCGCTTGGTACGAATCTTGCTATTCTCTGCAGCTGGCTAAACTTTGTGTCCGCACAAGATTTGCTTATAGTTTTTACAAAAATAAAAATCAGCTCAGGTCGAAGAAATTGCAGCTTACTTATTACATAAACTAAAAACTTGTATATTTTTCTTTTTAAGGTAAATTCATAATTTTCACTAATGTGGCCTTGTAAGCAAAGTAATTTTGCTCTATTTTATTGACATACATAGCATAATGGACTATTTTAAAAGCCTTTGGGCAAAACCAACTAATCCTAAATATATCTTAATACACTATATGTATATGAAACTTATTAAATATAATTATCTAGTACGGAATATACCTGCTTTGTAGGAAACTTTGGCGAATAATAGCCGTGTTTTAAAGTTTGGCCTAAATGAGTAGTTAAGAGTCCTTTTATATAATTAAATATCGTTTTCAATAGAGCGCATAATTAAAACTTTTGTTTAATTATTGTATTCGATTACCCACATCTGTACAAATATAATGAAAATATTTACATTCCAGTAACTTAATGCTTACAAGACTAAACAACCCAAGGGTTGTTTTCTATAAAGGCACACTGCACAGGATTGCGTAATTCAGATTCAAAGCTCTGTAAAGGTAGCAAACTAAATCTGTCAGAATCAAAAGTACTTAACATACTTGAGAATGATGTAAATTGAAACATTATAACAAACACTACATTATTTAATTTCAGTCAATTAGTAATGAAAACACAAAACTTGAAATGTAGGCCTAATTACAGATAGATTATCTTCCTGAATAATACATGTACTTTATATATGTCTAAGGTTATATTTTTAACATATTGAATATGTAATTCACATTTTTAATGTATGGAAAAATATCAGATTTCATGTCCAAGTAAACAGCAGTAGGAAACGACTACGGTAGCTGCCAATTCTTTGCGTGATCTGAATACTATAATATGCCATTTATTTTGCACTATTCACCCACACTTTTTTCAATTACCCTACTATTTTCCTTTTTTTACAATTTTACGGGCAACATTCTCAGTTTGTACGGCTATAATACATTGATTGCAATAATAAAAATTTAAATCATTCAAACTGAAAATTTTAGAGTGGCTTTTAAAAATGCAGCGCTTCCGTTTTTTTTTTTGTGAACGTAACTTCCCAGAATTTAAATATAGAGAATAATTTTAAATTGCAATACAGAAATTTCGTTTAATACTAAATTTAACAATGTTTTTGGCAATTTTAGCCATACTTCGACCACACGGTGTATGCACTGAAATGAGAAGCCTCGGAAGCTAATGAATTCGTTAATTTTACATCCGAATGACCAGAAAACGAATAACACAAAACTACAAGGTTAATGTAATTCAAATACTTATCTTTTCAGTAGTTAATCGCGTATTTTTATTTTTATTAATTTGAAGTCTAGGAAAGACACAGCAAAATACCAACAGTTAATATTAAATTCAGGCATACCCTTTTGTCGTTTTTAATTACAAGATGCTAAAACAATTTAATCTCAAATTTCCTTCTTTCCTGTTTAAGTTAATAGGATGTTTATATATTTCAATAGCTTCTGGCTGTAGACAAACATAATAATGAGTTTGCCTTGATAAAATTTCCATATTGTTAAACTGAATGTTATGGTTTAAATTATTTAACGTATTGCCAGCTACCCTAGACTTCTCTGATTCATTCAATCTTCATCTCATTAAATAATTTTAATCATAAAATTCAATTTAATAATATGAACATTTTTTCAAGGCAAACTCATTATTATGTTCGTCTACAGCGAGAGGCTATTGAAATATACACTATGTTTCAAATGAAATGCACCACTTATAAATAATAATGCTATGATCTTGAAAGTATGATAAAATAATGCTTTATTAAAATGTATAAGATGATGAAATTTTGAAGGCAAAATATTAACAGTTAACAAGAAAATGTTAATAGTGTGTAGCATCGCCACGCACAGCAATGCAGGCGTTCACTCTCCGAGGCATGCTTTCTATGAGATGGTCCTGAGGCATTTCATCCCAGGCTACCTGGAGATGGTGTCGTAATTAATCCAAGTTGTTTGGGGGCCTTGCTAGTTGACTTATTCTTCGACCCATCATGTCCCATACATGTTCAATAGGCGAAAGATCTGGCGATCGCGCAGGCCACGGCAATACTGGTAGCTGCACTTGATCCAGAAACCTTCTTGTAACATGTGCGGTGTGTGGTCTAGCATTATCTTGTTGCAAAATACTATTTGGCAACGTCTGCATTAACGGTAATACCACTGGCTGCAAAACATTGTCAATGTAACGTTGAGCACTTAATGGGCCTAGAATGAACACAAGAGGAGATCTTCCACCAACACGTATGGCGCCCCAAACCATGACTCCAGGTGTTAATCCTGTGGGTCGTCTTTCAACAAATTCTAAATTTCGACGTTCTCCTCGAAACCGCCACACATTCTGACGACCATTGTTTCGCCACAAACAAAAACGAGATTCGGCGCTGGAGACGATGTTATTCCATTGAAGGGCCCAGTCCCGCCGCTCTTGACACCATGCCAATCTAGCAGTCTTATGCTCTTTAGTTAACTGGGGTCGTCGGTACGGACGATACGAATGTAAGCCAAAAGACTTAATTCTCCTGTAGATTGTTGACACTGATAGGTGACGACCAATAGCTCCTGTCCACTTCACCGCAACAGACCTTGTTGCCTGAAACCGATATATTGTGGCCATACGCCTAAGAAGTCGTTCATCACGACCATTGATGCTGCGTGGTGGTCTTCCACTGGGACGAGGTCGTTGAATGCCTTCTTCAGACCGAGAAGACCAAATGCGTGCCACCGTGGTGTGGTCTCGATTAAGTCTTCTGCCGATTTCTCGAAATGACAAACCTGCTTCTTTCATGCCGATAATTCTACCCCTGTCAAAATCTGAAACTTGGGCAAAGCTTCGTCGTCTTACTGGGGGAATTTTTTCAGAATAAATGTGTCAGTTAAACAACAAAAAAATTGACACTAAGCGACTAGATTTCTTAAAATGTATAAATAAAAATGTTTGATAATTGATATTAACAGTGGTGCAAAGTAAATAATGACTTGTTCTTTTTCATTGAAACTTCCATCGTTTTCTATATGATACTGTAACATTATTTTGCCAAAATTTCAAAATCATAGCATTATTATTTCTAAGTGGTACATTTCATTTGAAACGTAGTGTACAAACGTCCTAACAACTTACAAAGACAAATTGTATACCTTAACTTTAATTTTAAATGTTGGTATGTCTATTTTGCTGTTTTTAGTAGTTTGGAAGAAATTCCTTTCCGCATTAATCATGTTAGGTTATCACAAAGTTTGCACTAATTTAATATATAAAGTTAGAATTGAGATAACATTAAACACTTTCACCGTGTGTAGACATTGTAGTACTTTTTGTTGTAAGACATTATTGGAAATTTAGGTATATTTAATTGTGAACATTTTGAAGCACTGAGTCATGAATTTTGATGAAATGGGCTTGTTGGATGTATTAGAAGCTGCAGTAAATTGTTTGATACTCAATTTAATTATTATTGTTTTTTTTTTAATTTATGAAAGTCTGTAACTATGTTTGATCTTAATTGTAATTAATTAATCCTGAAAGCAGGCAATTAATGTCGGGAGAGCAAACAGGGCCATTATCGTTATTTATTGTGATAAAAGTGAAACTTGGAGGATAGAAACGTTTAAGTTGTCACGGTTCGCGACAATAATAAAACAGATTTGATAAATAAATATTAAATTAAATAACACAGCACTAACTATAACTCGAAAATATAAATTAAAAATAAATGAAACACTTGGTCGCAAATAAATAACAGCAAGTCCGGTGAGTAGCGCGAGAGCCAAGAATCGCGTAGGGAGCAATCTGTCTGAAACGTGATGTGATTGAAAGGTATGCAAGTGAAAAATGTATATATATATATATATATATATATAAATGTCGGGAGAGCAAACAGGGCCATTATCGTTATTTATTGTGATAAAAGTGAAACTTGGAGGATAGAAACGTTTAAGTTGTCACGGTTCGCGACAATAATAAAACAGATTTGATAAATAAATATTAAATTAAATAACACAGCACTAACTGTAACTCGAAAATATAAATGAAAAATAAATGAAACGTTTGGTCGCAAATAAATAACAGCAAATCCGGTGAGTGGCGCGAGAGCCAAGAATCGCGTAGGGAGCAATCTGTCTGAAACGTGATGTGATTGAAAGGTATGTAAATGAAAAAATGTATATATATATATATATATATATATATATATATATATATATATATATATGATTAACACAGGTGTAATGCATTTATTTAAATTTAATTAAGTAATTTAACATTTAGGTTCACTTAAAATTATTCTAATGCTAAATAGTTGTTTTTGATCCCAGATGGCAGGCAACTCAAATTGCTTATAATTTCTTGTGGCATTGACCATTTTTATCAAAATGATTTTGTGTAAGGAGATTATGAGACACTATTCTCTTTTAACGAGGGTACAAACAAATTCCTAAGACGTTCTTAATCTTAATTGTGAGGTGGTTATATTAAATTAAGAATACTTGTGGCTGGATCCATTTATTTTGGTTGCCATTAAGATATTATGCAGTAGATGAACTGGATTTCGAATATTAATCATTAATTATAATCGAGAGGTATTGTATTGGTATTGTAATCTTATTTACCTCTCTAATCGGAATTTTCCGGCTTTAAATCAATTAAGATTAACACCTTCGTCAACCCTAATTATATTAGGGGTAAGTTACCTTTTTTTAATTAAACATTTTAATAACAACAATTTATCCCTGGTAATCCCTTCCTCAGTTTTTAGTACGGGCCTATAAAAGGAACAGAAGCGGGTTGTAAGATAGTTACCGCATGCAACATACCTAACATCTAATCTGAGTCCGCAGTTGAAGAGATATCATTTTATTTTGATGGGGGTGGTTACCCAGTGTTAACATTGGTTGCAGGTTTGAGAAGAAAAGTCACTTACCTATAGAGTCGTGCAGGTGACGCCATCAGGATTTAAATGATTTCTGCAGTTAACGCAGACTAGTAGTATTAATTTTTCTTTACTAAATATTTAACACAAGGAAACTTTCAACCTTATCGAATTTTATAAGTACCAGGTAGTACACCATAATTCTTTTTTGTTTTTGATCAACTATTGTCTTGTACAATAATACAGTTTTTTTTTGTTGAATAAAGTTTTCACATTTTGTTGGTTTATCTGTGCCTTTTTTCCTGTGTTTGAGTTACGTAGGCAAGCGCATGGGGTTTATTGGAGTTCAGAGTTGGCCAATGACAATAGCGAATTAGCAGACACTAACATTGTAATACATTTTTACTCTGTGGCGCTCTAAAGGTTTATCCTGTAAAAGGTACTTACCCCCACTAACCGCTGTGGGCTGGTCGGAAAAATAGAGGCTGCAAATTATAAGACGAGCGTGTTGTCTGTAACTCAAATTGAGAGCGTTACAACACGCACACGCTCCCCCACATGCACACGCACACGCACGCGCACGCGCACAAGCACGCGAACAAGCATGCGCACAAGCATGCGCACGCCCAAGCCTACGCGCGCAAGCACAAGCACACGCACTAGCACACGAACAAGCACACGCACACGCACACGCACACGCACACTCACACGCACACGCACACGCACACGCACACGCACACGGACACACAGACTCACAGACACGCAGACACACAGACACACAGACACAGAGACACACAGACACACAGACACACAGACACACAGACACACAGACACAGACACACAGACAAACAGACACACAGACACACAGACACACAGACACACAGACACACAGACACACAGGCACACAGGCACACAGACACACAGGCACACAGACACACAGACACACAGGCACACAGACACACAGACACACGGACACACGGACACACGGACACACGGACACACGGACACACGGACACACGGACACACAGACACACAGACACACAGACACACAGACACACAGACACACAGACACACAGACACACAGACACACAGACACACAGACACACACGACACACAGACACACAGAAACACAGACAGACACAGACACACAGACACACAGACACACAGACACACAGACACGCAGACACGCAGACACGCAGACACCAGACACGCAGCACACGCAGACACGCAGACACAGACACGCAGACACCAGACACACAGACACACAGACACACAGACACACAGACACACAGACACACAGACACACAGACACACAGACACACAGACACGCAGACACGCAGACACCAGACACACAGACACACAGACACACAGACACACAGACACACAGACACACAGACACACAGACACACGGACACACGGACACACGGACACACGGACACACGGACACACAGACACACAGACACACAGACACACAGACACACAGACACACAGACACACAGACACACAGACACACAGACACACAGACACACAGACACACAGACACACAGACACACAGACACACAGACACACAGACACACAGACACACAACACACAGACACACAGACACACAGACACACAGACACACAGACACACAGACACACAGACACACAGACACACAGACACACAGACACACAGACACACAGACACACAGACACACAGACAAACAGACACACAGACACACAGACACACAGACACACAGACACACAGGCACACAGACACAGACACACAGACACACAGACACACAGACACACAGACACACAGACACACAGACACACAGACACACAGGCACACAGACACACAGACACATATATACACAGACACAGACACACAGGCACACAGGCACACACGCACACACACACACACGCACACAGACACACAGACACACAGACACACAGACACACAGACATACAGACACACAGACACACAGACACACAGACACACAGACACAGACACACAGACACACAGACACACAGACACACAGACACACAGACACACAGACACACAGACACACAGACACACAGACACACAGACACACAGACACACAGACACACAGACACACAGACACAGACACAGACACACAGACACACAGACACACAGACACACAGACACACAGACACACAGACACACAGACACACAGACACACAGACACACAGACACACAGACACACAGACACACAGACACACAGACACACAGACACACAGACACACAGACACACAGACACTCAGACACAGAGACACAGACACATAGATACACAGACACAGAGACACACAGACGCACAGGCACACTGGCACACAGGCATACAGGCCACAGACACTCGCGCACTCGCACGCACACGCACGCACCTACACGCTCCTCTTTTCATCTATGGAAATTAAAAAATATTGGTATAGTTAAAAATATTATGTGGTTTTCTGGAAATGCCATAATTATTCATATCCACTATAAAGGTTTGATTATTAATTACATTGCAGAAATTATATTGATTGAAAGAAAAATCTAAACACGTATTTATAAAACTCTATAATTTTGTACATGTTTGCATTCGTAAATAAAAGTAAACATTAAATTTTTTTAATCTTTGTTAATACATGTACAATTATATTAATGGTTGAAGCGTAATGTTAATTAATTAAAACATACTTTATTCATATCTAATACTGACGGTCAGTGTCTATTGGAATTCTGCACTACGAAATGATTCATCAAGGGTATACAATGCCATGTATTGACATTATGTCAAGTGCGAAAGTTGAACAATACATTGAATATTTTACATTCTGAATTTTTTATTTTATCATGGCTAGAAGTAGATCGTATTCTCTAGCACTTAAAATTTTAATAAAATACTAGGGTGATGTGTACAATGTGTTCTAACGTTTAGAGTGGAAGATAAGAAACCAATCTAATTATTTTCTAATCACAGTGGTATTTTTGTAGACATATAGGTCGTAAAAATATTAGTTATTACATTGAAGTGATTCATTTTCAATCAACTGTCATTTTGAAATAACTCTACGTAAAGAAGATTATATTTTAGGTATAGCTTTTGTGCCAATTACGAATTTACTATCGTAAAGTGTTATTTTATTCGCTTTTATGCTGAAACTAATCAGTAGATATTATTTTGATTTATTAAAGATACAAATAATACAGCTGTTGGGTTATTTACTAAGCTTTCATGTGGTATTAAAGTGCAAATTTCTAATTTTTGTTGTATTTTAACTATGTAAAAAATGAGTGGTGCCTGACATACTTATCTAGTTTGTAACTATGGCTATTATCTCTGTATTCCCTTACAATCTTATAAAGGAAAGAGCTCTCAATTTACAGTAAGTATCTTAAGTAATGTACTGAAGTAGGCCGTGGTGCAACTTACCTTTTCTATATAAGTCCAAATTTTATTTGTTATAAGTTACCTTTTTTTTGTCGTAAGCGAAATTTATGCTGTAAAGTTAACCTCCGAGAAGAAGAATTTTTATTTGTTATAATTCCAACAGGTATAACGTAAATGACACTTCTATTAACAACCTAGAAACGTTAAGTATAATTCAGAGAAATGTAAAAATGTCTACTAAAGCTATCAATTTAAGTATCTTACATACTAATATATGAAGATTACCAAAACATTTCAATGAATTTGGGACTTTTTTGGATTACTTAGAATTTTATTATGATTTAATTGTATGTATAACCTCCTAGAATATCAGAGTAGTAGATCACCTTGACAGCGACAGGTCAGTGGCGTACTTAATAAGGGCATATACTATAAGGTCTGCAAAATATAAAAATCTAGAATTAAATCCCAACCTCTCGTCTATAAGTTATATGATCTTCAGGCTTAAGTGGTTAAAGGGTCGTCTTTTGTTTGCCCTTCACCTGAACCGTCTTTATTTAACACAATATTTTGCAGGCGGCACATTTACAGCATCTTCGTTTAAACTAGCCCGATATGCTACCGATTTCTGTTTGCTTCCATGCAAAAAAACGACACCATTTCAGTAATAACACGATTTATTAATCTATGATATTCTGGGACTTTAGCGAAACTCGGAAATGTCACAATCTGGATATTTAAAGCGCAAACAATTATACTTTATTGTGTTAGTTTCCAAACGTTTGTGCATTATCAAAATTGTAAATGAAAGCCAGCTTCTATACTTAACCCCGGGGTATTTGTCCGTTTACAAAAACGAAATAGTGGGTTCAAGCTTGTTTATAAATGTAGGGCCTTTTTTACCAGTATTTCCGGATTTGAGCGATATTATTATTATTATGGCTGTCTAATTATAATGATAAGAGGCTCTTACAGCTGTCTACGAAACGAAATCGGTGTTAGTTTCAATTCGCACATCATATTATCAAAATTGAAAAGGAAAGTCAGCTTGATTATTTATCCCCCCCGGCAATTTTCCATTTTCAAAAACGAAATAGTGCATTCAGCCATGTCTATAAATTTAGAGTCCCTTTTGTCAGAGGTATTTCCTTCAACAATTTCCTTGTATGTAGAATGATGGGTGGGTGGGTCGGTCCGCGCGCGCGTGCGTGCGTTCGTGCGTGTGTGTGTTGTGTGCGCGCGTGTGTGTGTTTGTGTATGTGTTTGTGTGCGTGTGTGCGTGTGTGTGTGTGTGCGTGCGTGCTTGCGTGCGTGCGTGTGTGTATTAAACGATTATTTAGATTATTGAAATGAACCTATAGGAATACAATTTATCTTCAGAGGATTCATCCTAAATGTTAACTTTCAAAATGTGTAGCTCATATTTTTTTGTTATTCAATGTTGTAAAGAACAGGTCGATATATCTCTATTATGACCAGCTGCGCACTATATTTTATGTTTCATTGGGGGGTTGTTTTGCAGGTCATTGACATTAAAGGTGGATGTTTTATGCAACTTAATAGTTTCTTGTCAAGTATTTAAGCAATTTTCTAATAATGTTAAGATTGAAATTACATTCACAGTTGTAAGGTACTATTGCATATAATGGGAATACCTTTGTAAGTAGTGTTGATACAACAATTCAGCTTTGCGGAAAACATAACAGCTTCATAAATTAATTACTGCTTTTGAAACAATTACAAGACATTACGTTGGTCACAATTACGGTAAATAAATATATTAAATAAATAGATTAAAACGAAGATTATTTTATATAAAAATTAATTAATTAAATCTGACGTCCTATCTATCAACAGCTATTAGTGCTGCTTTATATTCAGAAAATTATCGAGTTAGCTTCTGTTTATGCCCTTTTAGTAAATATTCAAGATTAGTTTGATATGGTAGGAAGAGTTTAAGCGATTACATTTCCCAAAACTACTTATGAATACAAGCATTACATAATGCTGATTGTTACTCATTAATTTGGGATTCAATTAAATTTTATTTGGAGAGAACTTAACATACTTTTTGAAAGTCAAAGTGAATAACACGATCATTCACGATTTTTGACATCCCGCCCAAGATCCTTTTACCAAAAAATTTTGATTGTAGTGGCGCCTGTGACAGATCGAATTTGAGCTCTATTTAAGAGTAAGTGTGAATTTTGAAGCAATTTCTCTTATTTTTGACATCTTACGGAAAACTCACAGACCTTCTTTGGCGGACTCTGCCGTCAATACGCTTATTTTAATAAACCTACGCGACAGTTAGTGCGGATTCAACTATTCGGGTACCTATGATGCTCTGTGTTAAACTTTCGATGTAACATTTGGTAAACTATAGTGTTACACTGTCATACTGCTTGAGTTATTACTGAGAGGGTTTGGTGAAACTGGATTTGATTTGCAAACGTGATCAGGACGGACGTATCATTTATCTCCCTATCAGCCAGTTGTATTAATGCAGTACATAGAACATACTCAACATATTGTTGTTGGTCCAGCATCCTAGAAGCATTTTGTTTATATAATTTTTACTGTTGTTATAAAAGTAATGTGCTAAACATGTTTTTTTGTTTAATTATGGTTGCTTATCTTGTCCCTTTTTTATACGTGCGTTTGTTTTTCTATTTAAGCATCTCGCGCTGCTTGAATTTGGAGTATTATGTGACTGTATGTACGGTTAACATAAACTTATTGTTTGTTAGGATGTTAAAAGTATATCAAACTTAGTTATTATTCTTGAAGATTTATTTGCATTTCTTCATACGTATCGAGTTACTTCTTGAACGTTTTAGTTCTTGCGGTAAACCATTATGTTCCGCCTAAATTGAAATACTTCGGCCTGATTGACTGCTGTCTAATTATTACTCTCACATTCGATGCGACTAGGATTGAGCTATTGTTGTACTGGTGTTGTGGCGAGACCTCTACCTTGAATGACTGCACCCATTTACGTCACAGATTTTTAAACACATCGTTTTTGAAGCTATTTAGAAATCTACTTTTCGAACAGAAAAAAATCAATACCTTGAATTCGAAGCATAATGGAATTGAACAAATAGGCATTCTAATCTTTTTATCATTTTAATCTTTATTACGGTTGTATTAATACACTAATTACTAATACATGCAATGATAATGTCAGGTTAACAAAAATTGGTTCTGTTCATTTCTTCATTTTTTATTTTTGTTTTTCTTCAACGTAAAATGTGTCTCTTAATATATAGTGAGCTGCTGTTTTTACCTTCTGTTTTACATATTTATACAGTAACCGACGCCCTTTAGAACCTGATTTAAATGGAGTTTAGTTTTCCTCCTAATGAAAGCATTTTCGTTTAATATAATTAATGACTACCGACAAAATATAGCAATTTAATGCAAAATGTAAAAACATTTCTACTTGAAACTTGAAACTAAGGTATATATTTATCCATAGGTTTCAGTTTACGTTTTAAAACAAAAAATTTGGCAACGTTTGTAATAAAATTTGAACTTTAGAAGTATACGTATAGTCGTTGTACTCAGCCCTGTAATTTTCTATTCTGAAAGTATAAAGTTTAAATTTCGCTTTCACCCGAACTACACTATGTACAATATTGACTGAAGGAGTTAAACCCTTAACTAACGGGTAATCCTGTTAGATTATATAACAACTATTGATTAATTTGTTTCGGTTTTCCCTTTAATTATTATATTTAAGATTTGCAAAGTCAAATTTTTGGATTTACTTGGATGAACAGTGTTCATCATTACACATACCTATTAAAGTATTTAAGGCCAGATTTCCTCTATAAGAAATAATTCAAACTAATTAATTGACTACAATCAGACATATTTCGGATTAATAATGACACCCCTTAAACATTTTAGTTACAAAACAAGCAAAATTAAAAACTGTAGTGTTCTATGCAGCTAATCAGAAGGATACGGGTTTAAATCTTACTGTGGCTTATCCCTAAATCAAGGTTTGTCTAGAAAGTTCACAACTCCTTAGGGAAGTACCGATTCGCTTGAAAACATTCAAGGGTTTGTAAAGTGTAACAAACCTAATGTTATTAATATCATTACCACTGCTCTTGTTAATGAACAAATTCACGGCTTCTTTAGATCAACTATATAGGATTTCAAAAATCCATAATAATTCAAAATAGGTCACAAGGACAAAACGGACAATTTAGAATAATATGCAAACGTATTTCATTATTTGTGCATAATTAAAAATTCAACTCTTTTTTCAATTAAAAATGTATAAATAAAAGATTAATTTCAATAATTTTTAAAACTTTAAAAGACGAATTACCTTAAGTGGGTCTCTAAATTAATTTCAGCACAAGAGAAATTGCTTACATGTATTAATACGGTACTAAAGCTGTACCTTATGGAGGTGATGTACCCTGCTGTGATATAGAATAAGTACGAGCACACCACCTGAACTTATCTATTTAGGGGTAGTCTTAATACTTTACGTGCTGCCAATTTAAAGGAAAAGTATATTAGTCCTTGTATAATGGATTTTTCTATAAAATTATTATTATATTAAAGTGGAATCAATAATTACCAAACCAAAGTTAAAACATCTTTTCAAAGCCGCCTGAAAGTCTGAAATAAAAGATGCGTTTTTCTGAAATAAAAATCAGTTGCACAAACCATTAACTCTTTTCAAAAATAATCAATTAGTTAATTTTACACCATCTACAAATACATGAAACAGCAAATATTAAGTTTATTTAGTCCTAGACAAAATTCAACAAGAAAAAAAGTCAAAACTGAAATAATGAATATAAAGTAAATAATAAAACCCAAAACATAAATAATATCAAATACACAAAAATAGGCATGAAATACCAGATCCTTTTAATATTAATTGGACAAACAAAAAGATCGATATGGCAATTCATTTTATTAATCTCATTAGAAGTATTTAATTCTAGCATCTTCTCCAACAAGTACTTTGCAACCAAGAAATTTTACCTCTTTAGCACAAAGAAGGGCAGCACGCTGGATTAATTTGTACCGTATATTTTGATAGTTGATGAAAGGGCAACTTCAAATTATGTGGCTGCTTAACTTAGTCAGTACAAACACCTCTAAACCGTGGGTGAGGATCACTCGCCACTGATCCATCGCAGTTCTCGCCTGAGCAAGCGCCGCTTCCACCTTACCCTAAGTTGAACCCTAAGGCGGATTGGGCAGGTGGGGTAACGACAGCGGCGGAAGCCGCTCTCGGTACTTCGACCATCTTAACTTTACCTGCCATCGCTCGGGGGTAACTGACGCCGGTCCGAGTTGAAGCAGGCTCCACAGTCGTCGGTGTCTTTCGTTGTGGTTTTTCCGTGTTCTTCCGTTGTGGAAGTTGAGGGAACACCTATAGCTGGGGGGAGATCTCCACCGCATTTAACGCACTTTGCCCAATCTGTTCGAGGTTTCGTGCATTGACTGTAGTGGTGGTGTCCAGCGCACTTTACACAGCCTGCTTCCGTCCTTCAGCAACGCTGTGCGTGACGGAAACCCTGACACTGGTAACAGTGCCCGATGCCACAGGTCTTCTACAGTCACACGGAGGTGAGCGACGTATTCAACTTCCCAGATCTTGTTGTTGTCCTGATCGGTTGGTAGCTCTACCATCACAAGGGGGATTTGGCGTCCTCGCTACTTTATCCTGGAAACAAAAAGTACTTTAACATTTTGTAGTTTTAGCTTTGAGCTAACGTCGATCTCGGATAGTTCCACAGGCACGCCACGTATCACTACCTTATAAGATTGCTCTCACTTTGCCTGATCGGTGTGGTCCGGAGTGGCACACCTATCCATGTACCTCATCAGTCTGTCTCTGTCCTGGAGTAAGGGAGGTTGTATCCGGATACCCTAGCTGATGGCCTTGGCTCTCGTGAAGGCGATCTGTTGTCAATCTAGTCCTTTGGGAGAAAACGGCCCAGTTCTCCTTCTGACGAAGTGGCCGGCGTCACTTTCTCTCTGGAGTCCTCTCGTGACCGTAAACTCTTGTAGGGCCTGGAACATGTTGTCGGTGAGCGGCGGCGTAGGCGTACGAACCTTCGGTGTTTTCTTCGGCTTCTCCTTCTGCATCTTGAAGCCTTCGTCGGTGGATCCCTGGCTGGGGACTTCTCCCTGGAACTGTGCAGGGGTGGAGATGGCCGTCGACGGAGCCGTTGCGAAGCCTCCACTAACGGGTCGGCGTCTTCTTTGGTCGTCTCCTCTTCTGTTTCTGCTCTCATGCTGGTGCTGGTAGACTGCTTGGCTGGAAACCATACCACACTGGTTGGTCGGACCTCAGGTCCTCTCCAATGTCTCCCTGGTCGTGCCAGATCAGGTGGACGAACTCTTCGTATAATCAGCGCGATATCGTGATAACGACGCTAACAGATTGCACTTTTTTGTAATTTTTTTTAATTAGCTTATGCTAAATTATCGATTTCAGTCGCGAAATGTACGTTCAATGAGGCCGTTACCTACTTGATAGCGTGACATATTTGGAGCTCATTAGAGCCGAACTTCCCGTCAAAGCAATTATAAATGCCGCATATTTTAGCTTATATATATATATATATATATATATATATATATATATATATATATATATACTTAATATAACTAAAATGGAACATTCTTTTTGTAGCCCGTTTCATCACTTGTACATGTCATAGTTTAACAATAATTAACATAACCCTAATATAGAGCAAATAAGGTAAAGTTGATAACAATTAACGCGCATTGTTACGCTAATTGTTATACTTCCAGTACTGGCAACTGTATTAAAACCCGGATGCGAGTAGACCAGCACCGGAACCTGATCAACCACAGATATAGGAAGTCTTAGTTAATTAAATTTTCTTGTGGAAATATTGAATTGAACAATAAACAACTACATCAACGAATCCGGTTTTTCTCCAACTTAAGCTACTTAAAGGTATAAACCCAAATAGGAGTAATAACTGTGACACCTACAGAAGTGAATTATTTACGTGTTTGAGAATTTTACTACTGAATAATTAATTTAAAATTATTTACATATGTTTAGTAATGGTCACTTTGTTAATATCATTTTAAAAGAATTGTATATCAATGAAAGTTTTCATTTTAGACATCCCGCCTGCAACCGTTTCCTTTGTGTCTGTATTAAAAATAGATTGATAATTTACAGACATTCTAATTACTTTGTTAAAATAGTGTATCTAAACATGACCGCTTATCTAACTTTGCATGCAGTCTATATATTCAAATAAAATTGACCTATTAAAATTCTCTTTCTAACGGTTAAATAAATTCCCTCCATCGGATCCCACCATCATGGTCCGGCATCTATCTCACTCGGTGACGCTTAAGACGTTTAGTTCTGAATACACACCTTCTAACCTAAATGCCATGCGTTCGAACTAAAAAGTGTATAACCTCAAGGGCAGTATTGATAGAAGAGCTTATGGATATATTTTTTTGGCCGCAATGACTCTAAAAGATGTAGACGTAAATGTCTGGACTCGATCGAAATTTAGTACATCAGTTGAGAAGTTACGAGGTAATATTAATAACAATTACTCATGTCCGATATGAAACATGTAGTAAACGCATTGTTGGCCTTTGAATGAATGTCTATAAGTCCGGCAACATTGTACATTTCAAATATGACATATTTCTTTTGCAGTTAACAGTTCTAGTTCCTTCCCGCTATGTCCGAAGCAAAAAGACGAAAAACTGAATATAGTCAAGTTCCTAAGAAATGGTTAGAATTAATCGAAGAATCGACCGATGAAGAACTGCCTGAAGGAGAGACAGATTCGGGAGAAGAGTATTTTGTCTTAGTAAGCGACCACAACCTCGAGTCAGATCAAGATGCCGAAATGACAGATAACGCAGAAGAAGGAATCATTGCACAAGAAAATAGCCACTACCTTGGAATGGATGGAACGACGTGGAGAAAAATAGCTGGGCCTACAAATGTAAGAACAATGTCGTGTAATATAATCACACATCTTCCTAATCCAAAAAGGGGCCCACGGGAAAAGAAATCAGAACGATATTATTATCAATACTGTCGTTGCATCTATTAATATTTATATTGACAATATTTGCACAAACAACGCTAGAGACGATTTAACTGGTGCAACAAGCCAAACATAAGAGTAAATCTATTAGATCAATTATGTCAAAATTATGACGTGTCACGTAACACAAGAAGATGGCCCATGGTTCTTTTTTTTGATGTTCTGAATGTATCTGATATAAATGCCTACTGTATATACAAACATCATTGCCTGGGCGTCGCTAAAAATAGAGCAACGGTCTAGAATTTCCTGAGAAATTCGCCGACGAGCCAAGACCTTGCTAGGTTCTCCTGATTTGACGCATCCTCAAAAGCCAAAAACTGGATCAGGAGGAAGGTGCAACATTTATGGTAGATCAGGGAACAAAATTACTAGGATATGGTGTATAAAATGTCAAAATTGGACTTCCGTAGACCATCTAAAAGATGTTTGTGAAAAATGTAATGAAAATATGTAGGTTGTATTGTTGTTTTTATTTTTCGATTTTATTTTTATGCGTTTTGGTAATAATTGCTTTCAGTAACATTAAAAGTGTGTAGTTATTGTTCATAGCGAAATGTTTTCAGTTTTTTCTTAAATCTCGAAAAAATTCTGGAGGACCACTGTTCTCCGCGCGCCTAACGACGTCACAGTAAACTGCGCGCCTAACAGAGAGTTAATATATACTGTGTTGTAATTTGGTATTTTATCAAAACAACGTTTTTATTTGGAAGAACGTTATTATCGCCGAATGTATTAGAATCAGTGATCTGGAAATAAGTTTACTATGTCACCGCCATTCTCGCACGTAACGGAAAACTGAAGTGCATCGGTATAGATATGTGATGAAACATATTTAGAATTATTATTATTTTGAATGTGATCAATGTAAGTATTATAATTTAAACTTGTAAGCTGTTGCTCTTGCATATACAGCGCAAGCTGCATTACTTTTGGGGCGAATTTCTATTGTATGTTTAAAACAAGTTTTGCTCATATCCAAACCGTTGCTAGTAAGTGGTTCAAAGGTAGAAATTAATTACATTTAACGGTCCAATTTTACGATACCCTGATAAGACTGTCGATCAGTAGATCTACTGTTATGTTAAAATTGTAAGAATCAAAATTAAGCACAGTTCACTATGTGAGATAACTGATGATTGTAAAAACTGCCCTGAACCGACAAACTTTACTTTTTATAGAATTAAGACCATAAAGCAATGTATACTAACGAATAATACTAAAACTTAAATACTTCTTTGGTGGTAATCAAATAAGTGTTTACCTATATTCACTGTGAGGCTAAGTATATATAGGGAAAATCTATCCAGTTAGTTTAAAAACGATCTTAGCTAAAAAAAGGGGGAAAGACTGAAAATTTATTGACCCTTATGTGCATGCCATTGACCTGCTTCAACTAGTTTTAAGATAGAGTGCGTTTTTGTATTTGTTATTTATAGTCAAGCCACGATACGTAAAAAATTTATGTTACAAATTTTCGTTATCGGTTCTAAGTCATTTCCAGATCAATAGAAAACGCAGTGCTAACCGAAAAGAGGGTAAATTTAAAGTTTGGGAAGTTGAGATAACTGTAAAGTAGTCGTGGGAACTGATAACTGGAATGGAAGAAAACTTAGAAACTCAGGTTATGAAGTTAATATATTGATAAACTTACAAATTGAAAGGTTATTACTAAAAATGTCTTTTGATACGTAATTAAGGTAGTTCACATATTTAAAGCTTGCATCAGTCGCGTTATGGTCAACATTTATTATACAGTATAAAACTCTAAATTTTTAATACATATCCACGTAATTGTGATAAATTTAATTAATCATTTTATTTATCTGCGTATAACTATTAAAATAGGGACGATTTATAAAATTGCTGAAATCTCCTGGGTATTGTATATCTTAGGATTTACTCTAAGACTCCGTAATAGACCAGATTATTCTTCGAGGTTTTGCATTTAGAATTTTTGATTAAGCTATATTCAATTGTAATAGACATTTTCTTTGTCTACATTTTATTGTTGCCCAATTCCATTTACACATATATACGTATATATATTTTTAATTACTTATTGATGCAGCCTATCACAAACAAATGTATTACCCAACAACTCTAAATGTTTCAAAATGGATAAATTCTATTACGAGGTATGGCGAATGAAATTTCCCAGTTCCATCGTTAATTAAAAAAACAACTTCATTTTTGTTGATTAGCGTGTCTAGCAATCTTCGTTTTTGAATTCTTATTGAAATTTAAACTAACTTTATACTTTTTATACATTTTAACAAATTACTATAGGGAAATGTGTTCGAGCATGATTGTTTACTTATATTTTAACAAGCGTACTTAATTCATTAGTTAACAAAAATCTATTTACTCAAATGCAACGTTTATTAATTATATGAAACTTGCTCCTTTGACATCACTTCAATTGCATCACATTCAACTTTAAATAATTCATAATGTTATAATGTAAAAACCTAATCCACCAAAGGAAATTAGAAAAAATGCCATACAAAGACGTCGTGTTAAACTGCACTAACAAATCTGTTATTTTAGGCTTTAATGTTTATTATAAAATCTAAATTTCGGAGTGATTACAATTGTTGGTAAAATATACAGGGTCCGCCTTTGGGAGCTGATCCTATGAGTATCTGTTAAACCAAACTTCCTATAATTTTGAAAATTTGGTGACAGGGTAATGATGTTAGGGCTAACTCATCTAAAATATTTTCACGTTCGTACCACTTCCGGTTATACCGGAAGTCGGTACTTAGTCGCTTATTTTAAATGGAAAACCCCGTATATTAATACATTTTTGGATTCTATGTCGAATTTTAAGGTAAGTTTGCTAATAAACTAGATACGAAATTTCAGTCGTTTTAAAATAAAAACCATTTTTCTAAAAAAATTGACAGATGCTATCTTAGTAATAACTCGTTAATTGGTCTGTTCCTGTCAAACAATTTGAATAAAACTTTGAGGTGCTGTAGGCAAAGGTTTATTGCAACAGTCTGCAAACAATGACATTTGTATTTTTCATAAAAATAAAATTATAAATGTCTAAACTTGACTATCAAAAAATGCAAGTTACTCAAAAAAATCAAATGGAAACCCCTATTTTTTATTACTCAGATCGATTTAACGTCAAACATTAAAGTAAGTTTGTTTAAAACTTTATTTGCCTAAACGTAACAGTTTCATACTTATTATCAAAAAAGTCCCAATTTTAAAATTTGTGATAAAAATGAGCTACATACTTAAATCTAGTATTCCTTGTTCGTGGTCACCACGGAAACCAAATAGTTGAGAATTGAAATAAAGAAAAATATTTGAACAAGTTACTGCAAAAAATTATAAAAATTGATAATTTTGTGATTCAAAAGTCATTTTTGCCAAACAGAAATTTTCTGTCATTTTTTTTCAAATTCGATATACAACCTAAGTGTAAAAATTGAATACTTTATGAGTAAATCGAAAAAAACTAATTTTTACTGCGGAGGTAATACATACTTATCAGCGCATCATTACACGATAAAGATGCTTTTTTATTTTGTTTTTCTTTTGTAGTCAATAATTTAATAAAATTGTTGACAGTTTGTGTTTTTCTTGATGAAATGGCTCGACTTGAATATTCTAATACAGATTATTTGAATTTAATTTTAATTCACGGAGAATGTCATAGAGTTGTAAAACGAACAGTAAGAACATTTATCAAACGCTATCCTGAGCGCCCCAGACCACCAGCAGATACAATAAGACATGTGGTTCAAAACTTGGAACAGTTTGGCACATTTAAACACTCTGCGCCTCGCAAAAAAACTGCTATTGGTAACGAACAGAATGAAGTTATAACTTTAGGATATTTCCGTGCCTATCCTTGTAATTCCATAAACGACGCGAAAACAGATATTGGCTTAACACCAACAACTATCAGAAGAATTCTTAAGAAACATAAGTTTAGACCATACTGTTTACAATTAGTTCAACATTTTGAAGAAGCGGATTTCTTGATCTTAATTAATTTGGTCACATTTCTAGGATCGCTATTCTATGGAATAAATTGTTTTCATTTTTCTTTACTGTCGGATAACGTTTGCAGTCTACTTGATTCTCATTGGTGTATTGCGTTCGTTAATCTCGAACCCTTGTTTCCGCTTTTAGTTTCGTTTTTTTGTTTTTCTGTTTCCGTGGTTGCAAGGGTACACACACACAAAAAAAAAAGTGAGTTGGATATTTTTCACTTGAACCGCGATTCATTGACATGATTTTCTAATTAAAAATAAAACGGATATTTTCCGGATTTCTCGATCAATGAATAATTAATTTTTGTGCCGAACCTGATGCTAGTTCGCGTCACTTAAGTTACGTGATAATTATTACGGTTTTAAGCGTTCAAGAGTGTTGTGTTTCTCCTTATCTAATTCTAACGCTTGTGGTTACCAGCTTACAAGGTCAGTAATTTTTGTGAATCATTCCGTCATTTAATGTTATATTTTCTTTCGTAGCGTTTTTCTTTCCCTTTTCGTTTTCGCTTATTTTCTCCTCTACGTATATTACCTACCCACTACCACTTCGAGTTGATCCAGCGTCGTCAATAGAAAATAACACCGCCGCCATTTTGAATTTTTCTTACGACTGAAGAAATTCTAATTTAATGACTTATAAAGAAAACTACTGTCTGCTCACACGAATTTACCTAGTAATTGTTTACTTTTAATATTAGATAACTTGCCTAGCTAAAATGTAGTCATTTCAATAAATTAATATCTTACTTTTATAGTCTTAATTTATACGTGAAAATTTCACTGTCACTATTTGCTTATTTGATTTCTTTCTAAATTCATAATTTTGTTTAAGTTTCAATTATTTATCAATATTGTAAACCACTTTACCTTTAACTATGTGTTTGCCTATTGTAACCTAATTTATTAGTGTACCTTCAGTATTCGAATTTGTTGTCAATCAAGTAATTAATGCATCCATTTTCTAGGGCCAACCTATTGTTTAAGGTCCGAATTATTATTGTTTTCTTTTCCATTTAGCTTCTGTAATTTCGAACGTTACTTGCGCAAGGAAACGACACCGGAAAGAAGTTATTTTCAGGTGAGATTATTGATATACTTGATCGCTTGTTTACTTGGGTAAACCGAATTCCGAAAACTTTGTAAGATTAACGTAACTAATATCACTTTTCCTCCTTTTTTTGTTGCTCGAGGATTAATTTAAGGTAATTTGGATCAATCATTCAATGTTATATTAAAATAATATTTATTTCCTTTTTTATTAATCAATCCTTACGGGTATCTCTATTACTTGTCAAATTTATGTTACCATTTAGACCATTTATCTGTTTTTGATGGCGATTATAATTTTGTGACCCCATTGTGTCTATTTATTCATAATTTTCTATGATTTATTTAGTTTTCGTACTTCGAACTAAGGTAAATTACAAATATAACTATCTTGGAAGTACGTGGCGTCCATTTTCCTGATTATTATTTTATTTTATTTCTGTATAAAATATTATGTATAATTATTTAACTGTATTAACCCACCCTAATGCCTACTAGCACTGAACCACCGAGCCTTGGCTTTATAAATTTTGTTACCAATTAAAGTTACCGTAACAACGTATCGAATTTTGTGAAACAATTTTGCTCAAAATACAAGAAATTCCTAATTTTTTTACTATGGACGGACCAATCTAAATTTACGAAAAATGGCATATTTAATCGCCGAAACTCGCATTACTGGAATAACGAAAATAGCAATCCAATTCGCGAATGCCATTTTCAAGAAATTTGGAATTTTAACGTATTTTGTGCTATTCGGAATAACGAAATCTTTGATGTGTATTTTTACAAGGAAAATTTGAGAGGTTTAAAATAGTTGATTGTTGCAATTTATGATTACAAATTTAATTTCTAGGAAAAAATTTTCTTGAGATATTAAACTCTCGAATTCAATACCGATTAAATCTAGAAAGGGAAAATTTATGGTACCAACAAGACGGTGCGCCCCCTTACAACACCAACGCTGTTTCCATGAAACTTTATGAAATTTTTGAAAATCGTTGGTTTGCTAATAATGGTCCCTTTCCATGGCCACCTAGGTCATTTGATCTTACGCCAATGGATTTTTATCTTTGGGGTCGAATTAAAAATATTGTTTATGCTACACCACTAACGACTAAAGAAGATTGCATTGCAAGAGTGCAAAATGCCTTCAATTCTCTTTCTCCACAAGAAATTCAAAGGACTACAAATGAAGCCGTTATATGTCTTGCGTCTAACGGGCAACATTTTGAACATTTATTGTAAATTAATTTACATTTGATCACGAGCAAGAAATACTAAATAAGCGACTTTATCGTGCAAGAATGCACTGATAAGTATGTAGTTACTACCTCCGCAGTAAAAACTGGTTTTTTTCGATTTACTCATAAAGTATTCAATTTTTACACTTATGTTGTACATCAAATTTGAAAAAAATGACTTTTGAATCACAAAATTATCAATTTTTATAATTTTTTGCAATAACCTATTCAAATATTTTTCTTTATTTCAATTCTCAATTATTTGGTTTCCATGGTGACCACGAACAAGGAATACTAGATTTAAGTATGTAGCTCATTTTTATCACAAATTTTAAAATTGGGACTTTTTTGATAATAAGTATGAAACTGTTACGTTTAGGCAAATAAAATTTTAAACAAACTTACCTTAATTTTTGACGTTAAATCGATCTGAGTAATAAAAAATAGGGGTTTCCATTTGATTTTTTTGAGTAACTCGCATTTTTTGATAGTCAAGTTTAGTCATTCATAATTTTATTTTTATGAAAAATACAAATGTCATTTTTTGCAGACTGTTGCAATAAACCTTTGCCTACAATATCTCCAAGTTTTATTCAAATTGTTTGATAGGAACAGAACAATTAACGAGTTATTACTAAGACCGCATCTGTCAATTTTTTTAGAAAAATATTTTTTTGGAAAACGACTGAAATTTCGTATCTAGTGTATTTAACAAACTTACCTTAAAATTCGATATAGAATCCAAAAATTTATTAATATACGGGGTGTTCCATTTAAAATAAGCGACTAAGTACCAACTTACGGTATAACCGGAAGTGGTACGAACGTGAAAATATTTTAGATGAGTTAGCCCTAACATCATTACCCTGTCACCAAATTTTCAAAATTATAGTAAGTTTGGTTTAGCAGATACTCATAGGATCAGCTCCCAAAGGCGGACCCGGTATAGTTTAGTTTTCCTAAAAAATCACAATCGTTAACTGTGAACTGTTACTAAATTCTAATACTGTAAATATTTCGTGAATGTTCGTGGTGTGCAGTGTATTTGTACTTAAATATAACCGGTTATCATAAGTAAGGGATATATTTCAACTTATTGTATATTTTTAACAAATAAAAATAATAACAAAAAGTAAATGGAATCGAGCTGCTTAAATAATGGGATTTCTGATGTCAAACACTGGCACTGGTTACCGCAATTGTTCGATATGACCTCCATTTTGCTGTTGTAAAATTACTAACTGTTCCTCCAAATTGTATGCACTCTGCATAATTTCTGGTTGAATTGCATGGATTTGCTCCCTAATACTGTCCTTTAATTCCTCCAGCGTTGTTGGACGTGTTTTAAACACCAACCCTTTTAAATAACCTCACAGCCAGTAATCCGCTGGGTTAACATCAGGTGACCTTGGTGGCCATAAATTTGCAAAATGTCTGCTTATAACACGATCTTGAAAAACCCTAGTTAACAATTCTTTAACTGGTCGGTAAATATACGTAGGTGCTCCATCCTGCATAAAAATCATGTTTTCAATTCCTTCGTACTCGTTTTGCAACTGTGGATAATCCCTTAACAATTTCAGGTCGTTCACCATTCCTCATTCTGTATTTTTTCGAAAAAGTAAGGCTAATGATGAATTAACTGTAAAACCGCACCAAAAGGTGACTTTTGTAATGAAGACCTTGCTGAACGATTTCATGTGGATTTTCTCCATATTCGACAGAGAAATGGACCTCATCTGTCCATAAAATACGGGATAACTATTCAGGTTTAGCTTCCATCTGAGCCAGTGTTTGTAGAAGAAAATCGTATCTAAGAGCCAATCTGCTTCCTTTAAATCAAATAGCAGTTGCAGCTTATAGGGATATATTTTTACGGTGTATGGCATTTGCAATCGTTTTGATATCGCATTCACACTGCAGATTCCTAGTAGATTAGTATTGGCCAGGTTTTGATTTTCCTGAAGAACTTCTGCAACATGGACATCATTCACCCTTGGTCTTCCTGATCTCGGAAGGTCAGCTACAGACCCTGTTCTTACCAATTTGCTAATCAAATTACGGAAATCTTCGTAATACAGCAGCGTAGTTTTTACCGAATTCATAATAAACTTGCACTAAACCAATTCCTGTTTGCAGATCCGTATCAAAATCGTTACAATTTACGTTTACGCTAGTTTTATTTTCAGAACAATTCTGTAAATTACGATACTTTCGTTTGACACTTGTATCAATAGTTGTAACGACAACCCTTTTGTTTTCCATAGACACTAGATAGCAGCTAGATTCTATTTACTTTTTGTTATTAATTTGATTTGTTAAAAATATATAATATATTCCTTTCTTTATGATAACCCCATCTATCAGTAATAAACCGGACTGCGATGGAAAATAAAATAGATACAATTTTAACAACATGTGAAAATTGATTAGCGACCTTCGCCATGATTTTGAGCTCATTAAAAAGAAAATACAAAACTAAAACTTCTAGTAAATAATGTTGCAGTCATTGTAGATTATCTTGAAAGAAATAATTTGGATTGTTATGGCATTCCTGAGCATAAAGGGGAAAATTGGCAAGAAACCGAAAATAAAATTATTCTACAAGTTAAGAACAGTTATAACTTTGAATTAACGCTATACGATATCGAAAGGGTACATCATTTAAGGCACCCAAACAACAATAGTATAAATCGTCTAATTATTGTGAAGTTCCCAAATTTTAAAACTAAAGACATTCATTTAAAAAACGTTTTTAAACTAAAAGGCACAAATATTGCTGTAAATGAAAATTTTTCGGAAAAAGTACTGGAAGAGCGAAAAATACTAAAACCAGTGATGATCCAAGCACGAAATTTAATAAATTGGTAATAGATGGAAAAGTGCTGACTGTAAAAGATGTTCAACCTAAAAATACTTCTCTGGACGCTAACCAGGTTGATCCTATTATACCCAGTAGTATTACTAAAGCAGTACCATCAATTATACAAACAATGCCAGAAAATACAAACCAGGAACAGAGAGGAAATTTAAATTCACCTATTGACACTAACATAAGCCAAAGCAGCGTTTTTAATTTTAGTTCCCAAGAAAACACATCATTATCGTTAGTTAAGTTAAATGATTTATCTAACACAGCAGGAGTCCAATTACGTCCACGAAAACAAATTATTTCCTAAAAATAGGTTAACTTTCATAAGATCAGCAAGAAAAATGAATCAAAAAAACAGCTCAAGTTAAATAACATTGTTATCTTATGTCAAAATATACAATCTGTTAGATATAAGGTAAACCTAACAGACATTTTTAAAAAAAAAGACAAGCGGAGGTGGACTGAATTGAATCAACATCTATCGCGTATCATACAATAATTTCAAATTATTCCAGGGAAAAATGCAAAACGGAGAAACTCTCATTGCTGTTAAAAAGTGCCATGATTTTACAGCACTTACAAATACGAATCTACCTCAGCAAATTGAAAAACATTTTGAATACAGTACCGGGTGAGTCATTAAGGAAGGACGCCGGCATATCCCCCAAAATCGCTTATGTTACGACTTCAAATAAAAAATTCTTCAGTAAACATGGCCAAGAGAAAATGCTGGAAATAATTTTAAAGTTTGTAAATAGACCGCTAGGTGGCGTAACTGCTGTAGTAAATTAAAAATGTCTAATAAGTAACAGAAACTTAAGAAAAAGGTATATTGTAAATATCGTAGTTGTATTTTTGGGACAATTTTACCCATTTTTTGTATAAGAAGTTTTTCTCTAACTTCACAGGTTTTCCGTAGGGGGAGCTGCGAAAGTTGTCAGATAAACACGTACTTATCTTCGGAACCAGTCATCGAATCTTAAAAAGTAATATTTCGTTGGAAAGGTTTTTCTTGCGCTATTCGTTGATGTATTAAAGAGTTAAGTTTGATTAACGAACAAACCGCAAGAGGACTCTTTCCAAATATTGCTGAAATTTTAGCGATTTTCTTCAAAATATTAAATAGAATGGTATGTTTTTTATATTTTAGTCAGAAGGCGTATAAAATTTCGCCTATAACCTGAAAATTTCAAGTCGATGTCTCTGTTGGTTTCAATTTGATACCTACTTTAAATTTAGATCCAAAAACAATAAAACGTAAAGTTTTTTGACATAATAGTTTATTACTTAGGCCAGCTTTTATAAACACGGGTTAACCATGCTCAAATTGTCTGCCATCATTATCAATACACAGCTGCAACCGCTGTTATGTTGATAAAACAGCGGTTTCTATCTCCGCTGTGTAGAGGGTGCGAATGGAATTTCTTATCCTAATGACCATATTTTCAGGCGTAGTTGGCCTGGTTGTAAAAACAAGATCCTTTATTCTTCCCCAAAAATAACAATCTAAACAAGTTAGATCGGAGGACCTAGAAGGTAACAATGGTAATGGTTATTAAGCTGTTAAGGTTAAGAATGAATAAGGAAATGTAGATACCTAGCTGGCCATGGAAAAAAGCTCCCTCTTCCTATCCGTGTATCAGGAAAAGTGTTATTCAAAAATTGACGCACGCGTACTGAAAAATGTGCCGGACAGCCGTCATGTTGGAAAAACATTCGCTGCCTAGTAAGCAACGGCACATCTTCTAAAAGTAACGGCAAATCGTCCCACAAGAAATTAAGGTACGTTTCACCGTGGAATGTAGCCTCGTCAGTCCAAAATATTTGCGATAACAGACGTTGATTATCTATGAGCATATTCGACAGACAATAGCAGTAGTCTAAACGTTGCTCATAATCAGCTGCAGTCAGTGATTGATGAAGGACTACATGGTATGGATGTAATCTAGGTTAAAATCGAAGTTATGGTTTTTTAATAGCTATAACTTTACTACTTTTAATAGTTAACTTTTATTTAAAACTTACTTATGTTCTTTCACAATTCGCTGAACAGTAGTTTGTGTTAATCCCAAGTCATGAGCTATTGCTCTTGTGCTACTATGTGGATTAATTTCGATATGTGCTAGAACGTTTATAACATTTTCTTCCGTTCAGGATCTGCGTGCTCTGTGGGTAACTGGGGGATGAATTGTTCCTGTAGCTCTCAATCGTTGTGATAATCGAATAAAAAGTCTCTTCTCGTAATGCCGTCTTACTGGAAAACGAGCCGCATACAATCGTGCAGCAACAGTAGAATTCTGCATGCACTCGAAATATACTGCAAGCATATCATATGCTTCCTGGTTAGAGTTGTTGGCAAAAAGAATGTGGCAATAAGTCAAAGAAACTCGTATCACAATACACCACAAAACCGGAGGTAATTTTGTGAGGAAATTTCAGGATAATATTTCCTTGACACTGACATTGATAAAATTAATGTTACTATGGATAAATCGTCATTATGCATTGTGGGTCTGGTATTGTTATTGGATGATCGTGGCACTACAAAATCATTACCATGGATATGAACTTAAAGTGGGTATAAAATTGAAACCAACAAAGATATCGACCTGAAATTTTCAGGGTATAGGCGAAATTTTATGCTTTTTCTGACTTAAACATAAAAACATACCATTATATTTAATATTTTGAAGAAAATCGCTAAAATTTCTGGAAAGCGTCCTCTATCTTTTTGTTCGTTAATCAAACTTAACTTTTTAATACATCAACGAATAGCGCAAGAAAAGACCTTTCCAACGAAATATTACTTTTTAAGATTCGATGACTGGTTCCGAAGATAATTACGTGTTTGTCTGACAACCTTCGTAGCTCCCCCTACGGAAAACCTGTGAAGATAAAAACTTCTTATACAAAAAATGGGTAAAATTGTCCCAAAAATGCAGCTACGATATTTCCAATGTACCTTTTCCTCAAGTTTCTGTTACTTATTAGACATTTTTTAATTTACTACAGCAGTTACGCCACCTAGCGGTCTATTTACAAACTTTAAAATTATTTCCAGCATTTTCTCTTGTCCACATTTACTGAAGAATTTTTTTTTGAAGTCGTAACGTAAGCGGTTTCTGGGATATAGCCGGCGTCCTTCCTTAATGACTCACCCGCTACAATTGTAGGTACTCAATTTATAATTGAGCACCGGACGGAGATGCAGCGATTTTCATTGCATCATTATTTAATATTCTAGAAGTTTTGGAGCGCTATAAGAAAAAAAAGTTGTTATATGCGGGGATTTCAATATCAATCTTCTAGGTGAGTCTACTTTAAAAAATGAATTTCTTTCCATTGTACGTATATTTGGTTTATATGCAATTATCAAAACTCCCACAAGAATAACGTGGAACAGCCGGACATTAATAGACAACTTTCTGATTAACATTAGCGACGATCTTGCTTTAGAAAAAACTATATACCCTGGACTCTCAGACGATAATTCAATTTCACTTAGGATTGGCGATGTGCTGCCTTGCGGAATAATCGCTTGCAAAATTAAGAAAATGGTTTTTTCAGAAAAGTCAAATAAACAGTTTTCATTTTTGATTAACAACACAAACCGGGATTCCATTTATAGTGCTAAAAACGTAAATAATAAACTAGATAAGTTTTATACATTATTTCTAATTTGTTTTCACAAAGCTTACCCTTTAAGAGCTACAAGGATAACTGAAGCTCCTAAAAAGGAATGAATCACAACAGGAATAAGAAACTCTTGTAGAACTAAACACGAACTCTCGTTCTATAAAACTTGTAGTGCAGATGAACATTTTATTAATTACGTAATACCTACCCTGCAAAATTTTGGTCTCAGTTATTGGGTTATCAAAAAAATGCACTTAAAAAACAAAATATTAAATTCTAAAAATAAAATAAAAACGTCATGGTCAATTGTAAATTGTGAGAAAAGTACAACAGTTAATAAAAATGAAAATATTGTGTTGAAAAATCAAGATGAAACAATATACGATCCAACTGAAATTGCAAAATTATTTAATAATTATTTTGTTACAGCACCAGGTCTATTAACACAAAATATTACCAAAACTAATAATGCATCCGATTATATGAATAATACCCGTATCAATCAAAGTCGCTCTTTATTTTTGGCACCTACATCAGAAAATGAAATTGAAACAGTAGTTAAACAAATGGAAAACAAAAATTCTATGGGCTTTGATTATATGCCAATTGCAGTAATAAAATATAACTTAAATACTTTAATACATCCTTTAACCCATATATTCAACAAATGCCTTCAATCCGGCGCTTTCCAGATAAATTTAAGAAAGCTATTATTAAACCATTATATAAAAAGGCGACAAATTAGAGGTGTCAAATTACAGACCAATTTCATTACTTCCAGTGTTTACATAAATTTTAGAAAAAATTATTTTGACCGATTAAATTCTTTTCTTATTAGTAAGAATGTTCTGTGTGAATCTCAGTTTGGCTTTCGACCTAACAAAAACACAATAGACGCAATTTTCGATCTTTTCAATTCCATTTATAATAAATTACAAAATAAAATTTTCTGTCTTGGTATGTTTTGTGATCTGTCACAAGCGTTTGGCTGCGTTGGCCCCAAAATATTACTCTCGAAAATAGAATTTTATGGTGCCAGAGCAGTCGCTCTTGAACTTTTCACGTCTTATCTGACCAATAGAATACAAATTGTCCAAATTCAACATAGTAATACTCAAGGTATAATAAATAACTACTATCCTGAAGAAAAAAACAGTAACGCTGGGTATTCCTCAAGGCAGTATATTAGGTCCAATTTTATGTTTGATCTACATTAATGATTTAGTAGCCAGTATATCTTCATATTATTTGCTGTTGATACAAGCAGTGTATTAAAACACAATTCCATTGAAGAACTGGTACCAGCCGCCAAATTAATAATAGAAGAAATTGTAGAATGGTTTTCAACTAATAATTTAATTTTAAATCAAAACAAAACATTTTATGTTTATGTGTAAACAGTTGTCACGCTGATATTATTATCAAAAGACAAAAACGAGCAATTCGTGTAGTATACTCTTTAGGATATTTAGACTCCTGTGGAAAGATATTCATAACTAAAAAAATCTTTACCTTCACAAACATTTACATTTATAAATTATTTCAATTAATTTTTAAACGATACCCAACTTTATTGCGTAGTGACAGTATTCATAACTACTGTTTCCACCTAAATTTTGTGAAAGTGCCATTGATTTGATGGTAAGATATTTTAACGCATTATACTAAAAATTAAAACATTTGCTCTTTTCAGGCACTTTTATTTTCTTTTATTTTTACTTTGATTTACACTTTTATTACAATTAATTTTCCACTTTAATTACAATTGATTTTACTTTTACTTTTACTTTTTTTTTACTTTTACACTTTTAATTTTACTGCTTTTGATTGCACAATTAATTCTACTGTTACGTACGCTTTCATTTTATGATTGCAATTTTTGCATACAAAATTTCAAGAAAATGCAATAAATATTGGTTTATTCAATTTCAAGAAGACAAATTTATAAAAAATAAAATTCCAGTTTGGGTGTGGTTGACAACATAAAAGCATTGTTATTGCAATATATTGCGTAACATTGACACAAGGATTGCGTCATCGTGGTTTGCATTTCTGCATTATTTTTTATAATATCAGGGGTTTTCAAGAAGATGTATTATATTTTGTAACAGGTATTTAATGTTTAATGATTTTTTAGTAATATAAGGCTATTTTTAAGATATATTTTATTTAACCCTATCATTTTAACTGTTAATAAACATAGTCTGTATATATTTTTTATTTTTTACATTTTGATAAAATTTTTATTGTAAAACTCGGTTTAGTTATTCCGAGCATTATCAAAAATAACTTGGCGTCCGAGATCATTTTATTAGTGTTACATTGCAATTTTTGTATATTGATGTTCAGTGGAAGTAATCTAGCAGAAGTTGTGATAATTAAGTAAATCAAAAGATGAACCACCCTATGTTAATCTACCGACTGGGACAAAGACATTATTTGTGGTGAATGGTTAGTATCTCCAGTTAGTTTAACGATTTGTTTCGGAGAACATTTATTTACAACCAATTTATTATATTAATGCGATTACAATCACCACTATATTATACTACAGTACTCGATTTAATCACCAGCTCCGTTTACATAAAGTAGATGTGACATTAATTCAAAACGGTCCTATGTACATGGACATAAAAATATTCAATAAGTTACCCTCGTCTATAATAAATTCAAATACTACCAATTTTTTTAAAAAAACATCTTAAAACCTTGCTTCACCTGAATAGTTTTTATTCATTGCAAGAATTTTTTTCATTTAATTCGATTTCGTTAATACGTGCAGACTCTGCTGCGGATGTGACTTTCCCGGCAGCCACTGAAGCTTTCTTTTTTGTATGATATAATATTGTATCTTAGAAATCAACTGTTGTTTCATGTTATACAAAATAAGGGAAATAAATTACTTACTTACTTACTTATAAAGTTAACGCCTGAAATAATACTTCTTAAGAGCTAGCGAAATTTAAATAATTTATGCAAAAGAACGAGAATCTAAATGTTTGAGGGGTGCTGAGTCGAAAGAAGGCTAAATAACCCTGACCTCTTGTACCTTGTGGATCAGAATTCTTACACTTACAGCAAAATAATGATTTATTTATTTGCAATCCAAACAAGGATTCCTCAATTACATGGATTAATGACAGAATCAATTACTAACCAAGTTGAACAAGTAAAAGTAGTGCTGTGTCGTATGTTCAAATATTTTCGAAAATGATGAGGTACTTAATAGATATTGACCTCAAGTATAACGTAAGAGTAAAGTGAAGGTGAAGCGCACCATAAACTCGGTACGCTACACAAATTTTTAATCGCACGGCTAGAAAATAAATTTATTTATTAACGCAATGTAAGGTATTTTATTAAAATTTGACATTTGGACGGCAGTATTCAGTAACTGTTGTGGTTCTCGAAAACATCCAAATGGAAGGTTGATGATAATGTACAGGAAGCCTTGGGTAACCTGCTGGACCACTTTGGCTCCAGGCATACCAGGGTAGTTACAGTTAACTCGAATACGGCAGGTGCGGGAAACGACCCTAAAAATAAATTAATGCGAAAAGAAGGAAATATTTAGACAAAGGACATAGAACGTTACATTTTGTTTTAATTAGAGATAAAATAATGTTTTGTATAAATACAATCATGCGACTAATATTTATCAGGTTAAATCGAAATATTTGGTAATAATAAATTGTTTTATTGTATGCTTAAAATTTAGATTTATATAGCGGCTTAACTAATTATGTTGAATACTTCTATCGTAGATTTGGAAATGGATGGCTACTGTCAACATGTGGTTAAACTACTTGATGCGAATTTTAAATATTCTGTAAATAAATACCGACGGCGAGTGGTCTCAGTTGACACCAATTTATAAACGCTATTTTCTAAAATTGTATTCAACATGCCTATAGGAATTAATATTACAACTTAATTTGTATATAGCAGTCCTTCACAATTATCTATCGAAGGTCATGCTAGCTTATCTGCCATATGTTTCATTTCTTATCGTGTATATACGATTCTGTGAAAAATAGACGGCTTTTGGATTTACATTCTACTCATTGCAGACATTAAATATGTTATTTAATTAATTGACGACTATATTTAATTATGCTTCACCAAAATTTATTTTTAGTGCTTGACATGTGGTATTATCTTAGTGAAACCCATTACTTTATGTAATAAAGAATTTACGTATTAATTATTTAGTCATTTGAACTTTAATACTAACCTTTCCCTATAAGAAATTACTGACATTGCGACGATTAAATCATCATCAACCTAGTTGTTTTACATTACACTAAAGTACGTCCCAGAACATCAGGGAGCAGCAAATCAAATTATTAGTGAAATAGTGTCCTTTCTTTGCATGGATGCGGCAAACAGAAATCAGTAGCAAACCGGGCTAGTTTAAATGAAGATGCTGTAAATGTGCCGCCTTGCAAAATATTGCGTTAAATAAAGACGGTTCATCTAAACGGCAAACAAAGGGCAACTCTTTAGAATTCGACTTAAGATCAGACACCTCATAGACGTGCGGTTGGGATTTGAGTACATTAAAAGTTGTAGATTAATTATCAAACAATTGAAAGGCGTGAAAATATTAAGTATTTACTTTAGATGTGGCTATTTCAAAATGCTGATGTTTTGATTAATACAATTAATTCATTAATTAACTATAAATGTAGTTTATATTCATTATTTTACATTTAATATAGTCATAAAAGTAGGTTTTGGAAATCAATGCGATAGGTAACTAACAATCAGTCTTTATCATCCTCATCCGATTCGGAGTAGCTGTCATCTTGTCCTAATATTATAACATACGCTGTTCCTCTTAATTACATGATCAATGCACTTTTTATACTTTTCGGTGTTGACATTGTCTATGGCTTGCATTAAAAGCTGTCGTATTGTTACGACCAATTCACTTTTTCCCGAGTAAAGCACAGAGTTCATAGATAACATCCTTAACAAATTGTTGCTTATGCAGATTTGATATAGCTAAAAGCTCTCGTATGAGTATAGTTTCTTCAAATTGTATCTGCTTTGATGTTAATCATTTGGCAATCTCGTCTTTTCCACGCACTTGTTGGTAAGCGTTCGACTTGCCTAGAATGGTAACTTGCATTATCCAGAAAAATTACAGCTCCCCTTGGAATGTTTGCTATCACTTCTACAAAATACTCTTCAGAAACATCAGCGTTTATATATTGGTGGCAATCCCCTGTGTGCTTGGGCTCAAACACATGTAAACCATTTTTAAGAATCCATTAGCGCTTATACATTGTATATGTAATGATTAGTTGTCGATCTTTTGTCCGATTTATTGCAGTTGGCCAACCCTTTTGGACTGCTTGATGGAGATTTGTAACATTTTTATCTTGCCAAATTTTTTTACAGTATATCCTTCTTTCAACCACGACTCATCGAGATTCCTGTAATGTCCTGTGTATTGTCGACCGAGACAATTGTGGTCCACCAACGTCTTCTTTTAGTACTGCTACTATTTTGTTGAGGGTTATTGAAGAATGGATATTGCTTCTAATATGAACTTTTTTTCACTTAAACGTTGTTTTCTCCTACATGTTGATCAAGCCGGTTCTTTCAAGACACCCTCTTTTTGTTATTTTAATAATCTATATACTGTTGACTTCTCCACTCCCGTCATATTACAACACATTTCTACTACACTATCTACACTATTTGTCGGATTTTGATACCTTAAGGTGTTATGTACATTCGCAATGATAATTTTTTCATTCCCAGAGAGCGTTCTAAGTTTCAAACGTTTTGCTGGAGAAACATCGGAGGATGCCATTTTCACCACCGTTTTCAACCCAAACTCTAAAATAACTGAGCGTTTTAAAGTATTTGTTTTGAAATAACACATGTGTTAATTGCACCTTTACACATCCCCCATTAAGTGAGTCATACTTATAATTTACATATAATTAGGTAATAGTGTAATGAGTACTTTCTAAGCTAACACAAATTTTCTTGGGCTTTCGGACGATCCTCGCTATCCTGTACAATAATGTGTTATCTTGATTCAATCTCAAATAATCTGTACATAACTAACAAAGGTAGAGCTGCCGCTTCGTTTCATATTAAATAAAATGCTAAATTGATCTACCTAAATTTAAAACAAAAACATGATAATGACGTCGCAAACGGTTTCCCTCCTAAGACTTGGAACAAATTAAATTCACGTTAACAAACATTATTTGGTTTGATAAAAAACTTGAAGGTTACTTAGATAAAGACTTAGATATTGAATCACGTAATTTTTTCTTTTTGTATGTATTAGTAGGTCATAATTACAATTACAAGTATATTTTTTTTAACTATTTTATACGAACATAAGAAACTAAAAAGCCCATATATTTTACAGACCTTATAGTGTATGCCTTTAATAAATACGCTATTGACCTGTCGCTGTCAATATGATTTACTACTCTCTGATATTCTGGGACGTACTATAATGATTTATTACGTTCTCGTATGTAAGTTAGATATCACTTTTAACGCGTTGTACGTTCGTTACCGGTGATCTTTAAGTACCTTTCTGTGTAATTATTATTTATGAAAAGAATATTTGAACCATAATGCTACTTTGATTTAAATGAGTGAGCAATAAGGAGGACATAAGGATTAATTATGGTAACTGGTTCATAAGCCGTGCTACACCACTTGTTTGTCTTTAAGAGTGGATACGCGTATGAACATAAGTTTATTTTTTCCTGTGTTGTTCCTATTCTAAATTGTTTAAGCTAAATCATTTTCCATTCAAAATACATTATTATTTTTTACGGCGAGCAGACAATTCATTGTTAGCTACTTAAGAACTACATTATAAGTTTATACATAGGGAAGTTTAATTAATCAAATTAGTCGATTATTTACAAGTGGCAAAATCTGGAACGCTACAGAAGTTTGCTACATCTGTCTGCAAATATTAATATTGACAGCGTTTGATGGTCTTTGTAGAAATTTGAAGTTGTGATATTGGAGGTGGTCGTTTTAGTAACATACTTCCAGGTTGTTCGCCATCTTACATAGTATTGAAAGGTAATAAAGAATAAGCTCACCCACAAAAGTATAAATACTTGTCTATTGCTAGTGTTCTTTCTTTCTGAGTAGATCCATTAACCCCCTGCCAACTAAAAATATTGTTGTTGGAAAGTCGTATAAAAATCACAGGATTTGAGAAACGATTGAAGTACCGTCTAATTTTTGAGTTTGGCAAATTTTTTATTGCTTTTATTATTTCTTCATCCTGCTCAATTCTTTTTAAGAAGGATTTACTTTCTTTATCAGGTTGATTCAATTTACTCCACGTGGTTCTGCGCTATTCTATTGTTTTTGACACTATCAACATGTCATCCACATAAATGGAATTTTTATACTACTTTATTAAATGCTGCAAGTGAAAAAAAGAAAGATACAACTGTGAATTGAAAGTTTCTTCCGGTTATTAGAAATGCCGTTATTCTCTTAATTTCCGTTAAAATCCTATCGTAAACTCTAATGTTAAAAATTATTTAGTATTGTAAAATTTATGTGTAAAACTTCGTGCATCCAAACAGAATTTTCCGTCCTTTTTTGGTACAATAGCTACTAGACTAGTAAATAAGGAAGTTGAAGGCTCTATTCCGTGCTTGAGGACTTCATTTATTTGTTTATTCACTGAATGACTTTTGAACGCATGATCTTCATTGACATCCAGAGAATACGCACTTCTAAGGTTGGTCCGAAATTGTATCTTTGTTTGACGATAGAATTATTTTTATTTCATGTTGATCTTCTATATTGTTCTTCTGATTGAATTACTTTTCTTGATAATTATTATAATTTTCTGCCCCTGCTTCAAACAGTTTTAACATTTGCCTTTTTGCAATCTCTTTCCACTGTCTGTTGATAATTATTGTTTCACATGTGTGCGATAGGTTTTTTTTTACTACTATATCAGTTGGCAGGAACATTTTTACAACGTGACTGGTCATCCACTCCTTGTCTGACACATTTAACTACAAAAAACCTTTGGGAATTCACCATTTATTTCCATGTCCATATACGTTTGCTCTGTATTTCGTTAAATTTCTCTGTTACTACTTCTATTCTGCAGCTACATGGAACTGGTTATATAATTTGTTTGTTTTGGCGTATTTCATTAAAAATTTTTTGGACGTGATTGGCACGGTACTGTGTCAATTAATGCTTTTTCTTGTTTATTCATTAATTTGACTAATGTTTTGGGAACATTTTCGTGTACTGCTGTACTGCTTCGTTGCCTTTCTGAAACTTGCGAATTTTCTTCTCCTTAAGTGACATGTGATGCAATGTTGATAAAGCTACTACACTGCTATTGTTTGGTGACAGATATGAAACCATGCTTTTTATTGAAACCAAATATCAAAGTTTGTTCCTCACGATTTGTTCTGAGTGATAATTCCCCAAGAACAAGCAATCCACACTGGAGTGAGTGATTTACTTCATAACGTAAGAATCGAACGTATATTGGTGAAGTCGTTGTCGTAGGTAACATTGTGGTTAGGATTGTGGCCGCACTAGTTTTTGAACCACTCGCGTACAGGTCCCTTTAAAATTGAATTTCTTTCTGGTCTTGCGTAAAAAATTCTACCCAGCGAATAATATATTCTCATATCACATTCAGTTTGTCAGATGGTTGTCTTTCGGGTATAGTATCATCTAACATTATATGAAGATATTGGCAGACGCTTAAATACATAAAACATCTTAATTAGCGTCTTTGTTTCATAAATCCATGTGGCTCAACAGTTATCATAGGACTTCAATTTCCAAGAGGTTAAGAGCAGCAGATTTCCCACTTTTTGGTTTTCCATTAAAAGATAAAATGAATCTTTATCTGTAAAGCACCAAAACGACTTTGTGAAGCTTTGATCACATTATACGACCAGACATGTCGCGTAGGACAAGAATTGCCTTGCTACTTGTACAAGTCTTCACCTTAAATTCGTTATCTTTGCTTCCCACTGATTAATGAACATCCAATTCGGTTTCGCTCTCCTCAGCTTCGTTTAAAAATTTAACGTCGGCTTGGGAGCGATTTTGAATAATCCCTACCAACTTTTTTACTAGTAAGTGTTTTCTCGCACAATATTGTAATAACAGGAAATGTTTTGTCAGTACGTAGTGTTTTCTATAAATGATAAAAACTGCATTATATTACTTTTAACTTTATAATAGAATAAGGAATTTTCAATTCAGAATGATAGATGAATGGTATGTTAATGGCGGGTATTAAGGACATAGGAGATGGTTACCAATGAGGCCATCACACTATTCAATAATTTTTAACGTAATTTTTTACAATCTCAAATGAAAGAAAAACACGAACCCTATACTTCTAATATATAGAGGAATTTATTATGATTTTAAAATAGACTGCAAACTTGACAAAATGCACAGCGTTTGATTTTTTGATGAAATATTTACTTATAAAAAGGAATGACGTTTATCAGGGTTTCTCTCAATAGAAGGGATCAGCATCGATGGTTCGTCTTCAATGGCAGTGTTTGACGTAGATGGCTTGTCTTCAATGACAGGGTTCGACGTAGATGGCTTGGATGACTTTTGAACTTGGACAGTTTCGGGTAGGGTTTCCCCTAGACATTCAGGAATATCAGTTATCATCGATGGAAGGAAGTCGATATCTGAAAAAAATATATTTATTGTAGAGATAAATGCCTGCAAACCCATTTTTGCTACTTCAAAGTCGATTGATTTTCGTAAAAGCTACGGATACCAATCCTGCAACATCATATACATTGATCCTCATTCCTGGATGTTCTCTTATCCACTGCTGACAAGCTCCTTAAAATGTGAATATAGTTCTCTCTTGCATATTTAATTACCTGCGAATTCTTATGACTGGACATTCTTTACTCGGCCTCGAATATTTGGCATAATGGTGAAGCCACTTCAGAAATATTTCTGCAGTCATTCAGCCCTTTGGTTGCACAGCACTGATTGATTCATGATAGGCGTTCATCATTAGTCTTTCATTGGTTTTAACCCTTGGAAATATATAAAGGGGTGGTAGGAAAAGTTCTGTGACGTTCATGCACAACACGCGGATGAAAGTTTGCGAGCTTCTTTTTTTCCCTTAACGGATAAAACTTTTTCATTTACATGAACGCATGTGATACCAGCCTCATCTGCATTAAATATTATAGAAGGTGCAAAATTAAATTTGTTACAGAGAGCTTTATACTGTTCAAAAATCGATCAACTTTAGGTTTGTTAAAGCCAACCGCACGCATTAAGCTGGTAGCCCAAGATGTCTCTGAAGGAAGTTGTAGTAAAAATCTTTACAGTCATTCCTTTCTTTTTGTTAAAACGATGCTTAATTTTCATTGATTCCGCAACATCAAAAACAAATTTAAGGAATTCATTTCTTGTAAAAGGCATGAGAAGACTGTCTAAATTTTTTAGGTGGTTAACTAAAATATATTCTTGTGCATCGTTAAAAATTAATGAAAACAGTCCTAGTTTAGGTTTAGTAGTAATTTCTTTGCCATTACGAAGTTTTTGAACCCTTTCATGAAAACTACTTTTAGGTACATTCAACCTTTCAGCTGCTTCACAGATACATTTATTTTCATCTACTACGTACTTTATTGCTAGAACCAAAGTTGATTCTGTCCACGAACCCCTTTCGGTAGCTCTGTTTTTGGCATTTCCAAATGTTCTGAAAGAAAATGATAGAACAATACCAATAAACGATATGTCCGTGGATACTCGAAATTTTACTGTCCGGGTCTGCCCGAATTGCAAATACTAACAAATTTACTTCTAACCTCGAAAACGTTGACTATAACGAACTTTTTTTATTATAAGATACGTTATCAGATGGAATAATATACCACATAAATAAATTGCAGTATACTCACCACTACAAAAACCTCTACCAAGGACTTAAACGTTAGTGAATTTACATAGAGTAAAACACAAAGAATCTCACAAATCTTCCAAAAATCACCCGCCTCTCTCGGAACTTGGTTATGCTCTGCAGCAAGTGTTGTTCGATAGCTATCCGCCAATAGCGTTATACTAATCAGCTTAAAAATGTAGGCTACAACAGTGTCCAAAAGTTACACAATTATTTATAAAAGGCGCAATTGTAAATTAAATACCTTGTTTTAAGGTTAAACACTACCTTCAATGCCGACTTCATTCGATTATTACGAATGAAATAATGATGGCATATCTTTATTACTCCTACATCATTGGGTAAATCAACATTATTTCAGTGACGAGATTTGATTTGAATTACATCAAAACAAAAACTATATCTACTTATATTTCTAATATCCCAGTGAAGCTTTCTAAAGGCTTCTATAAACTGAAATGGGCTCATTAGTTCCGCTTTCCGTGGTTCAATAACTGTTTTGAAATCCCAAATAAGGAAAACATAATCAACATTTAGATTAAATGAGATCTTCATTTTAAACATTATTGATTCACGATTACATTAGTTGAAATCATAAGGTTTAAAGGTGAATTAGGGTGTAGAAATATTTCTTTAGTTTTTGCTTTACTAAATCTTCCAGCAGTGTGGAACACGATATGTTACTTAAGTATACCAGACAGAATATGACACTTATTCAAGATTTAACTAACACAAAATAATAAACACCTGCGACAGATGTAGGAGAATAGAAAATACATTTTGTTATATTACAAACGATTTTAGGTTACTTTTATTAGTGACAATTTGATACACAGTATGTCCTGTCTGCACATATGTACAATATATATATATATATATATATATATATATATATATATATATATATATATATATATATATATATATATATACGTATAAAATTCCTATGAGATTCACAAAAACAGTGTTAGTATACATTAAAAGTTTCTGCTAAAAGCTAAATAAGTTAATTATATGAAACACATTATTGTATGCAATACCTACAACAAAAGTCTTCTTGCAGAACCGCGAGGAACGTCTTTAGAACGTTACGCTAAATACAGTAAGTTGCATCAATTTGCTTGTTTGTATTAAACTAAATAATAAAGATAATTCAATTAATTCGTATGCTGTTTTTCAACCTTGTGAGGTGTCTGATATGATCATAATCTATTAATTAAAGTAACTGTTTTTATGATTAATGCAACATAATTAAGATAAGGATCATTAAAATGAGTTACTGTATTATTCATTCTTTCTAATAAGTACTTCTTTTGTTGTGAATACAAAAATAAATAGAGGTTAACGAAGATGAAAATAATTTATGTATATCTTGTTAAATTGCTCCTATAAAATTTTTTATTACCCTTCGCATAAACAAGGATAGCATTTACCTATACCCTGAAGAAATTCAAACACAACTTTATGTCCCTCTGCTTGGGACACACATAATTAATGTAGAGATAACAGTATACCAGTGTTTAACGAGTTTGTTTCAGCATTCATGCTGAAGCGCTTTAAACACTTTTGTATCATTCAGGGTCACGACATCCAGATTACTGCTCTGTATACGTTTATGAAGAAATATTAACTTACTAGTTACCGATACTAGCAAAAGCACAACATTACTAACGTTAGACTGACCGATGTGAAGACAATACCAAAACATAATAATGTGGTAAACCAGTTGCAACCATTTGCGGACCAGGCAAAATCATAGTCGAAGCGTTTAATCAACATTCTTAAAAAAATACATTGACTACAAAATTGGTGATTAAGTTTTGAAATGGGTTCAAGAATCGAGGTGTGCCTATCGGATTTTCGGTATTACTGTTGATTCACTTGAAGGAGTTCGGAATAGAAGACTTTAAAATAAAAACTAATAGACCAAAACTTTGACTGCGATACGTTTACTTTTGATACACAAGACTAAGGGAGAAAGAACTGGGATAAACTCTCGAACATCGTAAGCAGAGAAGCAGCTATATACATAGAGGTAAAGAAAGACAATCAGTGTCCCTTTCACTTGTTGCTACAAAAAACAACAGACGCCTGAGATGTAAGATTCGTAAAAAGGCAAATTACTCTTATAGATTTGAATGCAAATTCACTCACTGCCCCACTGGCCACAACTAAGAATAGTGCTAGTTAGTCGCTCTTTATCAGACGACAAGTAGGGGACCCAGAGAAGAAGATTTCCTCTTCATTCGACGTCTGCAGGTCATAAGAATAGGTATATGCTCATAGTACGGAATTCCTTAATAATATGTTTCAAAATTTAGCAATTTCTATATACTAGTTAGTGTACATCAAGAACCTTTTTGGTTCTACATGAAATTTAAGATTTTTAAAACTGTAACATGTACTTAAACGACTGGTTGATGTACAGGACCTTAGCACTGATTCATTTGGTGCTCGATGCCAAAAACGTGATATGCACCTTTAATTATAACTAAAGGGGTCCTAAGATGCCATCAGCAGGTTGGTAATTATATTGTAACTGACTGATTTCTTTGGGACGCCTGTTATTCCTAAAGGAAAGTTTGTATTACATTACTTCGGTTCACAAAATTTTATGAAGGTAGCGGCAAATTCGTTAGGTGTAGATTTATAATGTACGCCATAGGTTGTCGGACTTCTATAGCATTGGTTTGGTTTAAACTAAATTCCTTTATTTTATTACATACTCATAACATGGCACACATTTCAAACTTGACGCCCTTAAAAATATACAGTACATCTTTGCACTTTATTATATCATTTTGTTCGCCTATCCGCGCGGTAAAACGAGAACTCATAAACGACTACAGCAACCACAACGCAGCCTAGAGCCTAATCGGTTTTGTGTTTGATTGAATAAAATTTGTGAACACATCAACTATAGTCGCTTGATCTTCTTAGGTACGTATAGATAATTTTTTCTGAAAAGCGTTTTACACTATCTTAACGTCCAGAAATCATCTGGGATAATTTTTTTATTAGAACCAGCATTTCTAGAGCCATGCACGAATTCTGTACATGTTTTACAATTTTTCTAGAAATATATCTAATTGTATTATTTTGATGTACCACACCAATTTTCTTAAGAAAAACTGCTTGCTTGCATGATTCCGATGCCAAAACAACAACTACCATGTTTCTTCTACTGGTTAAAATAGTATTTATTGCAGAAAAGGTATATATATATATATATATATATATATATATATATATATATATATATATATATGTTTTTTTTTCAGGGCCTGCGGGTAACAAGGGTTTTCATAAGTTTAAAACTCTTTGACATCTGCCAATATTTCGGAGCGTTTATTTTGTTCCTTTATCAAGGCTTCTACAATAAAGCTGTGCAAAGAATGAATGGCGTGGTAAAGAATTTGAAATTGCGAATGTAATGAATGAAAGGCAGCTTGACATTCTGTGTGTGTTGAAGACAATGCACAGGAAAGGATGCTGTGGAGATGGAGGATGCCAGTCTAGCACTATGGTCAGGAGTTGAAACGGAAGTCCCCCCCAGTAATGTGAGTTAAAATGAAATTTCGAAGAATTTTTCTCATTACATGCTATGCACCAGGTGAATGGAGAAGAAGACCAAGAGTGTGAGAACTTCTGGAAAGATGTAGAGAACGTGTTGAACGTATGTACGCCAAAAGGAAGAGTGGTGATATTGGGGGATATGAATGGATAGCTGGGTGTACAGAGAGCACTAAAATGTACGCGTTCTAGGAAAGTTCGGTGACCAAAGAATCAATGAGAATGGTGAACACCTGGTCAACACCTGTCTGGGGAGAACCCTGTTTGTATCTAATATGTGGCTTCAACATAGAAATGTGCATATGTATAGATGACAAAGAGCTGAATCTAATAGTATGATTGACGTAGTAGGGCAAAAGTGGGTCTGGAGAAGGAATGCACGCGTATTGCGAACGCCCAGAATTAGGGTAGATAAATTAGTAGATAATTGTGAAAGAATGAAATGTGCAGATACTTTAATAAAGAGTTGAATGTGAATGGAGAGGTATGGAACAAACAAATAAAAGACAATGACGTTAAAAGTGCATGGATAAGCTTAAAGGATTATGTTGTCAATTGCGCCGTGCAGATATGTGGAACAGCGACTATAGGTAGACAGAAAAAATGTGCTTTATGGAATGAATCGGTAAAAAGGCAGTACTTAAAGAAAAAAATATGCGTACATGGCAATGATTGCTGAAAAAATTAGACTGAGAAATCGCGATTATATGAGGTGTACAGATTAGGAAACAAAGAAGCGAAGGAAGCAGTGGAAGGTATAATTTCTTTAAGAGTGTCATGTTAATATTTTTTATTACTTGTCTAATCAATTATTTTTTCTACTAACGATAGTGGTTTAATGTTGCCTTTACTCATCACTGTTAAAATGACACCTAAACCGTGTCTTTCATACAAAGTTTGTTTATTCTCAGTAGGTTAATGAGAATGTATTTGTAATTAAGTTGTTTCTTATGCTTACAAACAATACTCAGCGCGTTCTTGCGATGGAGGCATTGTTCATCACCAAAGCAAGATACTGTTTCTTTTTAATAAGTTTACGTTTATTAGTATTCTATTGTTACAATAAAGTATATCTAGTATTGTTGTGTACTTGGGTTTTATTTAAAAAGCATCTAGGTTTAGTTTTTCACTCAGCGCACCCATCCTCAATCCGCCATTGTAATTCATACATATGTTGTGCAAATCAATGATTGCAGCTGAACAAGTTATTTTCACAACAATAATATTTGAAAATTAGCATTATATATTTTTAGAAAAGTAAGTGCCCAGCATTACTATTGGTGCGTGTAAATGTGACAAAAAGCTTTTTGTTAAAAATAACTACCAGAACAAATTTAAATAATAATACATTAATAACAAAAATAAATACTAAATATAGTGTTGCAGCAATAATTCTATCCAATCTGAAACACGCAACGCGATAGGCAAGTCGATTTGTAAACAAATTTCCTATTAATCTTCGAGTTAATTCCTTATCGCATTCTTAATGTTTTCTTTTTTAGTTATAAGGCAATCAGTTATTGTAAAGGTACATATAATTTTGAGTTTTATTGGATATGTTTAATTTATTTACGTCTGTTTTGAATTGGTTACAAGCATATCTTTTTTTTTTCTAATTACTGTAGTTTGTGCTATTTGCTTACATATATTTATATTTCACTGGAAACATTACTAAAAAAAAATCAAACCTTGGGAAGTTCACGTCCTAGTATATATGTCAATATGAAGTTTTAACACAAATGGCTATAGGGTAGGCGATACTACAACAAAATAAGTACAATACGAAATGGCTTGGGCATTCCATAACCTATGTAACATTCCATTTCCTAAGGATCTCCATTAGGTAGGTGCTTACTTGCTAATTAGGACATGACACTTTTTACGACCGTACGCGTTGCCAAACCAACTTTAACCTTACCTTAAAAGACGAATCTGTACTGCTCAAAAAAACAGTCGTTTTGACATAGAAACCCTAAAATTTTAAAGGATAATGCCATTCTTAGCGATTTTCTTACTGTTTATAAAAGGCTCCTTACATACGCAATTTCAAATTTAACCCATACATTTGGCCATAATATGAAGAAAAAAAAAACAAGTCCTAAATCACCATTTTACAATATTTGTAGGTAAATGAATCAAATAAATGTTATTAAGATTTTTAATTATTTTGAAATGGAATATTTTACTGCTACCCATGCTATTTGTCCATACGTACCTTCGAAATAACTTTCCAACTTATTTAATAAGAGGGCAACTTAAAACTAAAGTCTTTTATCAATTCACATTCAAGACTATTTTGTCACAAGCGCAATACTATCCAGGCAAAGTGCATGGTAACATCACCTGGTTCTTACTCAAATAACTAAAAGGGCTCCTATTAAAATCAACAAAATCAAAAACCGGTACTAAAAGGTCACTAAGGCGCCACCTGACCTTAAATTTCTGAAATACAGACGTCATGTACTAAAACAAGTCAGGAATGCAAACCGTCGGCTCAAAAACTCGACAAACTTGCATATTCTTACACGTTCTCTTTAGGAACTGCTCACATTCCGTGCTCTAGTCATCATATCACTCACTTCATTCTGTAAGTTTAATTCAAGATCACTCTACCATTTCGTTATAAATACTCTCTTAATTCGCAAAATAAACTCACCACTACGCTTTGAAATTACCTCAATAAAATTTTATTACAACTACACTAAATTAGCTTCAAACTTTACATTAAAATCTGGAAAGTTTTGTCTGCTCATATTCCAAAAATAGTCATAAACCGTTACATTAATAGTAACCACAAAACATTACTCAAAATTAATAGCATTATTTTCAACATTTTATTCAAACTAGTCATCAAATATTACGTTATTAGCGGTTTACATTGAAAGGCTAAAAGTTTTTATTTACCTATATTAAGAATATAAAAATGACAAGAAACAAACAAAATATAAGTTCCGATTTGTGGGACTATTCGAGCATCCATTTATGTGCTCAACGGTAGGTTTATTCATTATTACAACACAGAAACAATACAATGGGTGACAAGATTAAACTTATTCACTGTAGTCGTTAGTACACGTGTGTTTTTGACCATTAAAAGACAAGATTATGTAACTTGCAGAATTATCTAATAAAATCTAATCGGGTTTAATCAAAAAAGCTTTAAACCAACGCAATAAATTATTATAAGTTATAATAATTTAATATTAGTCAAGTTGCTTTGGTATGTGTGAATCCTTGCGATATTGCAGGCTCACATTCCATTAATATAAGTAATCTGATTGTAATCTCATTATATTTAGAATTTACATCAGTTCTACATCCATAAAGACAAAATTTACATCGACTGGGGCTTGAACCTTGATGGCGCAGTTGGTTAGCACGGTACTCTAGCATAGTACAGGTCGTAGGTTCAAATCCTACTCGAGGTAAACTTTTTATTTATGTATTTAATAAAATTAATATAACTTTTAAGTACAATGCAATAAACTCCACAAAATCTACAAGCACTTAAACGAGATGGTCAATCTAGACTGTCACACCAAAATTTACATTAATACTATCAAAGTACTTTTTAATTTAGTGTGTAGCAAGAGTTTCATTTTGTTATTTCACTTTTACTTCAGAATTCATTGTTCCTTAATTACCTACTTAATTTCTGAAATTTCGAAAGTTTCTATCTAATCGTAAACCGCACTTTTCCCCCTACACAACATTCCTCATATTCGACAGTTCCTACAGTTCATAAGCATAAAGCCACTGGTTGCTACAAAGTTATCCGCTCCAGGCTGCCGTTTTAAAAACCGGTCAACAGCAAAATTGTCAAATGGGGTAATCCTTTAGCCTTGCATCAAGAAAAATAACTAAGCACATCAACACAAGTGTTACATTGTTATAGTATAGCCCCCACAGATTACTCACTAACAACTATTTCTATAACATCGCCCTACAGTACTACACTAGACACTCTCACCCGCACCGGAGCTCTCTAGCCTATACTTCAACTTCTTGCTACCGACCAAAAATCAATTTCTAATTATTCTTAAATTGACCATAATCCCCCAATTTTAATCTGCCTGCCTACACTTGTGAAAAATTCTCACTACATCAAGGTGCAAGTTTGCTATCTTTCACACTTCTTTTGGCGACAAACTTAACTCGAAGCATGTTTGTTTACAACCAGAAACCTGCTATTTTTAACAACGGTTATCGGAAACTTTCACACATTGGAACTTTATTAATTTCTACGAACTGATTTTCTGTTATTGAATAAATAATAATTTGGTAATTTTGTTCAATCACATCAATTAAATTAATGCTTACCAGAAATATGCGTAAGTTTAGTTTTAATGATCAAAACTAAATGAAATTGAAGAATTAACATCTCGATGTTCCTCCCCGTGCGATAATACATATTTTAAGCTTAGTTTGAAAGCAAATGAATGAATAAAATACTTTAACCTCTTGCTAATGACCAAAAAGGTCATCTCACAATATTAAATGAAATATCATACTCTTACTTCACAACAATCATTTTTAAATTTTCCATATTTCTTAAATTGACCGCAACGTGTCTAACTCTCCAATATTAATATGCCTCCATGCACCTGTGCAAAATTCTCACTATACAAAAAGTGCAAATTTTCTCTTTCGCAATTCAACTTGATTTGGCGACAAACTCGATTCTAAACATGTTTATTTGATACCTGTAACCTGACAGTTTAACAACTTATCAGAATTTGTTTCTTCTACAGCTTTTCTGTTACTAAATAATAATTCGGTAATTTTGCTAAACACATCAACTAAAATGAATGATTGCGGGAAATATGCAAGTTACTAATTACTCCCACATCCAACGGATGGGAGTACTGTATCGCTAAAAAAATTTTAGCTCAATCACTTTAAATGGCTCGAAAACGTCTAATTTGAAAATTTGAAAATTTGAAAATTTGAAAATTTGAAAATTTGAAAATTTGAAAATTTGTGTGAGTGTGTGTGCGTGCGTGCGTGCGTACGTGCGTGCGTGCGTGCGTGCGTGCGTGTGTGTGCGTGTGTGCGTGTGTGGTGTGTGCGTGTGTGCGTGTGTGCGTGTGTGCGTGTGTGCGTGTGTGCGTGTGTGGTGCGTGTGTGCGTGTGCGTGTGCGTGCGTGTGCGTATGTGGGTGTGTGCTGTGTATGCGTGTGTGCGTGTGTAACGTGTGGGTGGTGGTCTTGTGCATTGAGTTTGTTTAGATTGTGTTCGCTGTGTGGTAATGGAAATACTGATTAGTAATACTAATGGGCTGGTGATTTGTACCCTTTAAAAGATAGCAAAAACCATCACTTTAATAACCGGTTTTTCCGAAATTATTTCCGGAACTTTTAATATGTCATTAGTAAGTATAATTGTATTTAACGGTTTAGATAAGATAGCAAAATTTCCATCACTTTAATAACCGGTGTTTTCCGAAATATTTCCGAAAATACTTAACATATTTCGATAATAGTATCCAAATAACTCGTTTTAGGATACCCGTCCACAAAATTTCTCAAATTTTGGTATTAGATAGAGAACCTAATTTCTGATCGAAAAGCGTACAATTCAATTAATGATGGATACCTTCGAAAGTAACTCGTCTATGAGAGGCCAAAACACAATTTTCACCTTGAAATTTTGGTATTAGATAGACGAACCGCCATTTTTGAAAAGCCGTAAGCACGGGAACGGAAAATTCAGAATACTCCATTTTATTGAACCCGCGATATGCATAGGCAGTTATCATATAATTATATAGGGTGTTTCCGCAGTAATCTGAAATATTGTTGTGAACGATTCGTCATTCAATTTTAAGACGAAAAGTTCCTATAAACGTGTGTGATACATTTTGTCGTTAATGAGATACAGGGTTCTCAATGTTTTTATTATTTTAAAGCAATAACATTGTGATAAACATAAACACAAAAGCAGTACATTTCAGAGCAGATCTTCAAAATGTGCACTCCATCTACAATGGATTACCGAATACGTTCGACAAAGCCAGAAGCTAATAACATTACATCCTCGTATTATGCGATTTTGGAGCTCTTCTAAATTTAAGATCGGGGTTGTGTAAACGAGGGATTTTAAATATCACCAACACAAAAATCGAGAGGCTTGTATGTTCAGGATACTTTTGGGTCATGGATGTGGATATCTTCGTCCTATCCAACGGTCTGGAAAAGCGTTATTTAAAAACTCCTTCACGATTACTGCAAAAGGTGAAGGAGCATAAACCGCATACGCCTTTTAAGAAAAGTTGGAAGTTCATTCTCTGGAAACTGAAGATATGCATCACCGGCCAATCGTTGGGGAAGGAAAAATTGTCCTATTAAGTAATCGATAATACCAACCCAAACATTGACGTAAAAGGTTTGTTGGAATCGTGCTACAACTGTGGCATGTGGATTTGAAAATCCATAATGCCATGTCTTGAGAAGCTGGCTTCATCTATAAACAAAAAACTAGCTGCAAAATTGGAATTGTTTGCAATTTTTCTTAACAACCATTGGAAATACTTCATACGGAGCGGATAGTCATTAGGTAGGAAATGTTGAACACGTTGAACATGATATGGATACAATAAATTTTCTATTAGAATATTCCGAACAGTTTTGTAACTAACGGTTACTTGTTGAATAATTTTGTGGTACTCATTTTGGGATGTTCATTAATAATTTGAAGAGCTTGATCTTCAAGTTGTCGAGTTCTTTCAGTTCTAGGTCGTTCAATAATATTCCTTGATTTTGAAAAAGTTTCAGTTTCTTGTAAACGAAGATGCAGTTTAGTAAACGTTTCAAAACATGGTAAGCGGTTATTTGGATAACGCTAGGCATACATAAGTCTAGCATCTAAGGCATTACCATTGGCTAATCCATAAAACATGCATATTAGCCATTTCAGCATTAGTAAACGCAAGCATAGTTATGAACACAAACGAAAGCAGAACTGGTGCTATAACGAAATTAAAATGATACAAATTTCTTGTTTATTTTTTGCGTTGGTTTTTAGGTTTGACACAGTATTTGTCAAAATTCCAAAAGCCACATAGAATAAGCATGTTCTTTCTTATTAGTTTTGGAAACCAGTAGCGTCACTAAGGAGAAATATGATCGAAATAAATCTGACCGTCAGCTCGTTTATTACGAAAAAGTCAACAACTTGGATCTCATTAACGACAAAACTAATCACACATCTCTATAGGCACATTTCGTCTTAAAAGTTAATGACGAATCGCCCACAACAATACCTCAGATTACTTTGGAAACACCCTGTATATGAGATCTTTCTCTCTTAATAAAGCGATTTGAAATCACAAGTTTTCACTGTAAAAATACTTGTTGTAAATCTAAGAAAATGTTTAAACCTTTCTAAACCAAATTAATGTAATCAGTTAAAAAAAACTAATGTTTCATTTTCTTTCAGGTGAGGGGTATTGCTTTGTTTTTGTGGACAATTGGAATAATGAGAAAGGTAAGAATGTGACACTAACAGTAATACTTGGCAGATACATGGGTTTTGCAAATTTATGCTCGTTACTTTTTTGCGTTACTAATACGGTACTTAATTTTTTTATTGAACTAAATTGTGACCAAAGCACTGTAAGTTTAAAATTTTATCTATGTGCTATCTTTATATTTCATTATCTTGCCCGGAGTTATAAATCTAATATTTACATATACATATACATATAACTTCTAGTGTTAACGCATTAACCCGTGAAAAGATTTAGTTACTAGCTTACCTTTACATGTAACGTTAAATAAAGATTTGATACGTTTTGCTCAAAAGTGTATAATATAGGCATCCAATTAAACTAGAGTGACAAAATGTATCGTCACTCATAATAAACATTTTTAATTCAAAGAATATTCATCCATTTGACATTGTCACGCAACTTTTATTAATAAGGTCATTATGTTTTCAGTAAATTATCACGTTACAAATCCGCACTAGAGCCATTGCAATAAACGGAATATGATGCTGGCTAATAGTCAGCGTTGGATGTGGGTAGTTTTTGTTTTTCTGTTTCACACTAATTAATATCCAACGTTCATATGTGCGGTCAATTCAAAATGTGTTGGTAAAAATACAAGAGCAAGTTAATGGTACTTATATGAATTGTACTAATTGGAATTCAAAATAAACTAATAAGTGCGTTAGCTCCGATTACTTTTGAATTTAGTACTTTAATACTATATGTAATATAAGTTTAACCAGCTCGAAACGTTTAAACTCATTATAAATATTCATAAGGAATCCGGAAATACACGAAAGACCGTTGGCCGATTATAAGCTTTTACAAAACTTCAAAAATAAAATGACTATATACACTCTAAAAGTTCTTAGAATACTACACGTTCTTTAAAATGTAAAAGGTATATAAAAAAAAATTACTTTACGATTCGTTAAACTTCTGTAAACTAATTCTTATTAATTTAACAACATTCAATGTCAAATAACACGTTACGCTACTTTAGGGGTGGCTCAGTTCGTCCATTAAATAGTATTGAAACCAGCCATTCATGAGAATGTCAAATCAATACACAATGTCAGTAAATATGGCAAATGGAATGTAAACGTATTGCATTTACCTCCTACAAATACTTGTCAGCAAATTATAAGCATTAAATTATAAGGGAAGTGCTTAAATATTATTCAAATATATTTTTAGTTGGTCATCTAAAAATTTACTCAACCTAAAATAAAATACTTGACATTCTACCAGAAGACTCGTCTTTAAATTAAATTTTGAGAAATACTTACTAACAGAAATAAGAATTTTTCAGTCGCTCAAATTTTAAACGCATGTTCGTTGTGTTACACATTGAAGCTGTGCTTATTTAGCCATTTACAAACACATAATACAGATGGCATATAACAAAACAGTACGCTGCAGTATTTTCCACTTCTGTTTTTTTAATTTTTACTATTTAAAACAGAAGCACACTCAAAATTATACTCCCGCTAAAAATGGACACTAGCTAAATTTATCTGTTGAGTAATAAATGTCTTGGCAGGTCATTTCAAGTTCAAGACCTACCTCAAGAATATACAGAAGAAAATATTCTCTGTGAGGGAGTAACGCAAGTAATGACTGTCAAACAGTTTGTAAAAAATTTTAAGGCATTTGCATCCATCTGATAACAATCCAATGCGTCCAGAGCATTCACGTGACTTTGATCGCGGGTAGTGTGACCTCCTCAAGCGAGAGGGCGATAGAGCGAGAGAGCGAGAGAACGAGAGAGGGAGGGAGCGAGAGAGCGAGAGAGCGAGAGAGCGAGAGAGCGAGAGAGCGAGAGAGCGAGAGATTGAGAGAGCGAGAGAGCGAGAGAGCGAGAGAGCGAGAGGGCGAGGGAGCGAGAAAGCGAGAGAGCGAGAGAGCTAGAGAGAGAGGGGGAGAGAGAGCGAAGGAGACATGGTGATTCATAGAAATCTGAAAATAGAACCAGTTCAAAGTTTATTAACCTCTTGAAAGTTATTAACTTGGGACCAAGTTCATTGGCCTGGACGGATGTTGGTATATTTATAGAAACTTAATAAGAGAACCAGTTCCCCGAAACGGGAACGGTCTTAACGAAAGCCAAAAAGAACAAATCCCAGTGTCCATGGACCTGCACCGAATGTTTGTGCATTCCTATAAATCAGAAAATAGAACCGAAGTTCATTGATCTCTTCAAGTTCATTGATCTAGCAAACCGTAACTTAATCGCTATCTAGAAATCTAGAAACTGAACCAACGTTCATTGACCTGGGACCGAAAGTGAGATTTCATTAACCTGAGCCAATGGTAACAACTTCTTGTTGATGTATACCTTGCACATTCTATTTTGTAGATTTCATTTATGGGCGTTTTCAGTATTTTGCTTCACTCAGCAGTTTTTCAAGGTCAACTAACTCTAATAACTGGTGTATTTTTGATTTTCAGAAGATTGATTGATTTCCCCTCAACATATCATTGGTCCAGGTTAATTACCCTCACTTTGATTCTATTTTTAGATTTATAGAATTTTATCAACTCCATATGTGCTAGGTCAGTGATTATGAACAGGTCAGTGATCTTTTGCCTAAATTAATAAACTTCCGTTTTTAGATTTCTAGGAATTTACCAACTTCTGATTTAGGTCAATGATCTTTGGGGTCGGTTTCTTAGCTGTTGATCTGTGGAAGACAGTAAACTCTGGTGTTAACCGTTTCCGCGAACTGCTTCTACTTTCAGATCGCTAAGGGTAGACCAAAATACTCTCCAGGTTAATGAACTTTATTGTAAGTCATTGACCTTGACAGTACTTTGAACTGGTTATTTTTCTAGATTTCTAAGAATAGACCGACATCCGGTCCATGTCAATGAACTTTGGTCTAAGTCAGTGATTTTGAAAAGGTCAATGAACCCGCTGAATGAACTTTGGGGTTGTATTTTTAGATTTTTAAGAACCGTAATATGGCATCCCTAGAGATCAATGAAATTTGACCTTGAAGACGGCACACATCATGCCTTTGAGTTTTCCACCAAAATTATTTTTCCATGACTATGACACCATCACACTTATTGCAGGTCCCTATTTGTCTTATCTCCCTCTTACGCATATAAATTCCCTATGTGGTCCAGAACCGGCATAATTATAGTTCTACTGCTTGTGGAACTTTTCCGTCATGTGATAATTACTAGAGAAATGAAAAAATCCGATGTAGATTGTGCATTGTCAGACTGTATAGGTTGATCAAAATGGATGGATATCTGTACTAAACCAGTCTGTACTATGATGAGTCAGGTAGAATTTGTTAAAAAGTTTATCGTTGCGGAACATTCAAAATCCTAAATCTGCTCGTCTTTACTTACAACAAATGTAGGAAGTGAAACGGTGTATTTCTGAAGAGGAATGCGAGACATTTTTAAAGTTCTTCACAGTTCGACCCACATTATGGTTTTCGTCAAGTGCCTGGTAATATATAACCATAGAGCAGGTATCGATACGATCTCTTACGGCTCTAGAAGGTTTAGTAAACGGAAGAGGTTTGGCCGGAAGTAATTTGGCAAAATGGGTCCTTTGAACGTCTCGGTGTTCATGAATTTTTGGGCTAATAGAGAACTTAGCCAAGGTAAGGCCAGTTTATTCAGAACAACATAAATTAGTTGCGTGCTTTTCGAGAAAACCGTAACCTTTCTGACGTAGAACGTCTGACTGATTAGTCAGACTGGTATTGTCCTTTCAGGAGGTGCACTGACAACTTAGTTTCTTTTGCTACAGGTACTGTTGCATGGGTAGAAATTAACTACGAGAAAACGAAAGAAGTTGGTTAAACCATTTACAAGAAAACAGTTGACAAATATTTTCATGGTGTAAAGTTAAAACTAAATGAGCAAGTTAAAGCCTTAGGAACGAATTTGGTCCTTATACAGCTTCGTTAATTGAAAACGGATATTTAGGAAAAACAGCTAAGTCTGCCTTGTTTACATATTTGGAGAGAAAATGTCCCCCATCACACGCCGTGGAAAGAAATGTAGTTTTTGTTACTTACTACATAAAGTTTTCTGGCAAAACCCATCCACAACTGGTAAAATGTTTCAGCAGTATGTCAAGCTTGTTAGATATTATTATGGTTGGAGGGGTATTACAGTGTTTGACAGATACTGGATGTTAACCACATGAAGGAGAGGGGAAAAATCATCCTGTGCAGATACAGTTATTTAAGAAGCAACAGTATAAACTGTAAATAAGGAAAAGTTCTCATAAGATTAATAAAAAGCAGTTTATTGAGCATTTTAAAGAATATATGGATTTTGCATGTATCACTATAAAATAAAGGCATAAGCCTACTTGTGCAGTTGACTCATTTTTCAAAACGGGGCAACACATTTGCTACGCCCAAGAAGGCTGGGACAGCCAGATCAAATTACGAATATTTCAGTGTTACAAAATAGTCTTGGGCAAGTTCTAAACGATATTTTATTTATTCACATCATAGGTGGTAACGATACGACATCTTCCTTGTAGAACCAAGGCAAGCTGAAATCATTGAAGCTGTTTAAAAAACATACATCACGTCGTTCCCCATCAACCGTTTTAAATTTAAATTCACAATTGACTGGAAATTTACTAGATCTACTACAGTGGTGCTAGGAAAATCATAACAATGCATCCTGTAGCGATGAATTTTGCAGTGACGGATTTCATTTTGTAAATTATCTTTTGTAACTGCAAAAATGGATGTAAGAAACAACAAGAAAAGTCCAATTTCTGTGTTCCAACTTTTGCGGTTAATGTTAAGCAAATTTATATTAAAATATAGTTGTCTCGTCTCTAGGCAATGATGTTCCGCACACCCACACGCACACGTACACGACACGCACACATATATATATATATATATATATATATATATATATATATATATATATATATATATATATATATATATACAGTAATTATAAAATCTCTCATTAGCGTTTACAGGTAGATCTCTGGAATACACACTTGATGAAACCGTTTATAAGGAACACCTTTAGTTTTTTTACTATTTTTCAAGATGACGGATCGTTTTTTATCATCTTCCTCTACTTGAAAGTATGGGGTCTTGAAGTATTTTGAACAGTATTACTAATGATAAAATGAAGTACTGGTCATGCTCATAATTCTAACTATTAATATTAATAAATGCTGGTACAAACAAAATATGAATATATCATTAATGTACTAGTAAATAATATTTCTAAACCTGGTAAGTTTACTCATCCAAATCCTTCTGATGCGTCGTTTTACAGTTTACAATTTTTATTTCAATAAGTACTTTTATTTAAATTAAACGAATATTTACGTACTTAGATTAGGTAGTAGAGAGCCAAATAAGAAAAGTGTAATACTCTAGAACTGTGAAAAGAAGTAGCGCATAGTTCTTATCTTGGAACATAAGGATGTATAAAAGGTATAAAAACTTTCAATAGCAAAACGTGATGTATATGCGGCTTGTAGCGATAAACGTTTCCACTTATATTCAACACATTTAACTGAACATATTTATTTTTCACTGTATATAATTAAAAGGAGGTGGGGGTATTATATTAACGCTATAGACAGTGTTGCGCATTGCCATATTTAAAATATTCGTTTAATTTGATTTAAACATGCTACCATTATTATTATTTTAACTATGATTGCACTCCCTTTGTTCACAATATACAATACAGAAAACAGTAAAGTAATCTTCTTTTACCAAATGTCTTCAAGATATTCGTAACTTGATCTTATAGTGTTAGTAATACAAATGTTTCTCGTTTTCAAATACAATATGAAATGCTCGTTTTTCCTCGTTTTGGCAGCAGTTACTTTTTGATCATTCTGACAATTTGTTCTTTACATGATTTTAGGTCAATGTCAAACAAAATTTTGTTTGGTATAAAAAACAATTAGAAATGGATTTTAGGGTTTTCTTGATAAAATTTTATAATTGTAATAAAAAGTGACTATTTTCAGATTAGCCATCAAAATGAGCTTGTTCTAAATGAGATTTGTGAATTAAGTTTTGAAAAACTGTACTATTAGCAGTTAAAATTCCAGAAACATGTAAACCAGCAACCAAGCATATAGGTGGAGATACTATAAAATCGACCGACAGGCAAGTGTAACGAAATCCGTTAACTGTCTGAATGTATGTTTTGCGTCACGCTGATTTAGTAGCTATTATGAAATGAAGTCGGTGGAAATTGCTAGTCTGCGTCTATTATATCACACAAAAGAAAATTTTATTGTAAGGTATTGTTGAACAATACAATAGACGAAAAGCTATTTTGATTTAGGATGTAAAAGGTTATTTTGGGGTGTTTAGTGCAATTAAGTTTCAATTTAAATTATTGCTTTTCCAATAAATACGTATACTAAATTGCTTTCGTTGAAAGTGTTGCAAAAATATCCACTAACAGGCGGAAATAATGTACCAGGATTTAAGGATAACCTCTTCACAAACCCATTACCTATAGAAGGGAACTACTGTTATTTTAGTGTAACGAATTTATTACGAAATCTATTTATGTGTAGTTTAATTATTAAACTTTAGATTAGCGTTAATAATTATAAACTTGCAAAGCATTTCCACCCTTTCGGTGGTAAGCTCGCGAACATATCACTTATTCTACGTCTACGTGTAGCAAATGATAATAAAATTACATTCAAAACTCTTATTAAATCCAAACAATGATTTAAATTGAAAAGATCTGCAATCTAATTAATTATGATACTTTGCTTTCGGGTATGAATTTGTGTATTTTTTATTAATTTTTTACAAATTGAAACGTTTCGATAACAGTTTTCTTCTCCATTAAATGATAATAGTCATTGAAAATGACTTAAGATTTCAAATAAATATCGGAACTCTGAAAACAGAAATGTAAGCCTGCCACAATAGTTAGAAAACGCATAGGAAATAAAATGGAGAGGTTGGAACATTAGCTCTGTGAAAGGCAGCTAAAAAATCTTTAATTTGGCATAGATTTGTTGATGATACTTCTTTTTTTATTTGGAGACAAGGAGAAGAAGCACTAAATGGGTTTTTAGATTTTATAAATGGTATTTATCCAATCATTCAGTTTACCGTGGACAAAAAATCTGAGGGAAGTTTACCAATTTTAGATATATTCCTAAAACAAACAATGCATCGTTGTCTTTTAGAAATTACCGGAAACCGACACACTCGCACTTAGAAAGAAATCTTCATAAACTATCAAATAAGATGTAGAGAGCATATGAGATGTTACAGATTGATCATGCGTTAAATAATTTAATCTGATAATATGGAAATTCTATCACGGCAAACTCATTATTATGCTCGTCTACAGTGAGAAGCTATTGCAATATATCAACATCCTAATATCTTAAACAAGCAGGAAAAAAAATGATATTAAATAGGTTTTGGCATGTTGTATTTAAAAAATGCCTTAGTTTTAATTTTAATTGCTCATATGTCAAGGTTTTTTGCTGTATTTTTCCTAGACCTCGAAGTCAACGCTTTACGAATCAAATATATTAAGTTATCATCACAGTATTGCATTAATTTAACATATACAGTTAGAATTAAGATGAGATTAAACATACACATTAGATTTTCATTGTTTAATAACGATTACAGTCCTTAAATATTAACGGAAAATTATTTCTTGTTGGATTTTTTTACTTTCTTTAAATATTTGGTATGTTAAGCGTTTAGTTGTGAATACTTTTACAACTTTAAAATTAAATTTTCTGCCAACTTTGAACTTACATTACAATTTAATTAAATTTTGTTATATTTGTTTTTTGATTATGACACTTTTCATTGTTAGCCTTCGTCCATTAAGGGGTGTTCTGATTTGTCATTTGCAACACGACTTAAAATATTTAATCTTTTATAGATGTAGCTAATCTTTACTAAAATGAAATTATATTCCGTAGTTGGCCTTTTCATGTATGTTTCCTAACCATTTTGGCAGGTTTTTGTTTATGTTTTCAGATTTCACATATTCATTTGATATTTTAAGTAATTATCAAAACGTTTAAATCTGTACATAGTTAAAAATACACGCTGTCACGCCCAAAAGTTAAGTATCTAATTTTGAGTAATAATCGTGAATAGCAATTATTGATCGACACTTGAGTAAAGGTGTAATTTAATTTATATTTTTTGGAATTATTAGCAGTTTGTTTAGTGTTTCTGAGTAGCCCTTTGAATCGCTATAAGTATATCGATAACAGAACAAGGTGAAATTACTTTAACAGCTACCAACAAAAAATTATTCTCACACTTTGCCGGAAAACACCGGAAAACGCTTTTAATGATTTCAACAAACAAAATTAGCGATCAATTACGTTTATTTCTCACGAAAAAGGAAACCGCTGGTACAAAAAAAAATAATAATCCGAACATAACCTAATATACTATCTGTTTGATAAACTTAAAAATCTGTAATTACACTAATTACCAAGGCCCAAATATGCTTAAACCTAAATTACGGATACATTGACCACCGATCCAACAATTAAACAACTTAATGGGCGGAAGCGACATTCTTCTTAAATGAGGAACAAAAAATCCACGATAACAAAAATACATCGGGCCTGAGGATAAATCATACTTACATCCTGAAATCAATACTAATAAATTAAACGTGACACAATCTCTACCAGACTGGGATAACGCTACATTTCCACAATTTTCACATATCAATAATAAAGTAATTATATTTGAGAATACGCATTCACATGTGACATGATAGACGGATTAATGAAGGGTTGGAAAAACCCCCATAACAGTGAATTTTTTTTAAAGATTCACAAGAAAAAACAAGCTACGCAAGAGTTATATTCTGTAAAATTCCTATAAGAGAAAAAATCTAGTGACCTTTAGACATGATAACCGTTTACAGGTTTGAATTTGTACTATTCTTGTTTGATTGTAGTAAATCCAAATAGTGTCAAATGGAGAATATACAATAGTGAGGGAAATTTACAGTAATTAAGGGCCTCGTTTCTTTCATTTTTTAATCAATGGCTAAACGACAGTTCACTTTAATATGGCATTAAATTCGTACATGTGTAATATTACCAGTTTTACTTCGTTGCGTAAACTTTTAACTCAGTAAAGTTTCATTCATTCTTTAGGCATTTTTTTGACACGAAAAGTACTGTTAAGGCAGGGACAAAATTCATAACGAACTCAAGACTACGAATAAACTGGCTTCAAGCTCCACCAAATTACCATTGACACATTTGCCCTTAGCAACTTCTAAGTTCAATCTATAGTTTTAAGGGTTTTTTAGTTTTCTAACTGAGCCTTATCGTAGATACGTATAAACATTCACAAGAGATAAAAATTTAAATTTTGACTTCAATGAGCTAAACGGATGTAGCGTGGCAGTATCTGGTGTGTATAAGGGCTAGAATTGCAAAAAACAACAAATTGATGGAAAAGAAACGAAAAGAATAAATGAAACTCAAAAAGAATATGAAAATGTATCCTTTCACCATTATTATAGATGTTCAAGTACTTATCTTTTTTGGCTTTTTATACGGTGTATTTGTGTATTTAAGTTATACAATCTAAACGTTTCGATAACACTTAATTATATTCGTCAGTAGTAACATTACCTTGTTCGTTAAAGATGTTGGAACAAAAAAAACAAAAAAAGATAATTATTTAAAAAAAATTCCACCATTGTGAAAACACACTTACACTGCCGATATGAAGCGTGCGTAAATATATGTGAAGGATTAACTCATGAGGAAGAAGGAAATCATCGGAAGAAAAGACACCAAAACTTTTTTATTTATTGAGCCCCCAAAATTTGAGACTGCACTGGAAGAGTAGAAGGAAACATTAGTCAAAAGTAGCATAGGTAAAAGAAAAGTACAGTTAGTTTATTATACATATCAAACTCTTGTAAAATGGAACCATGTCTTGCCTTTCTTCTGTCTATTTTTATTTTATTTATAGAGCGTGAAACCAAAGTACACAGAAGCCTGCAGTAGATAGTACTACCCTAAAAGATACCCTCAAAGCATGTATTGACAGATAATACTGCGAATGTTTTTGTAGTAGTGATAACCAGCGTGGTAGCTTTCAAAATCGGAACCATTCAAAAGTCATGTGCAGGGCCTAACGTAGTATTGTCCCGGTATATAAGTAACTCAATACAGTCAACATATACAGTAAAATAAAGGAGCGTGCAATCTAAAATCTTATAACATGAGCAAACAGTTACATTCAGAAAGACCGCGCGACGAAAATTTTGGTAGGAGAAAAACAACCAATAATTCAATTAAACTACCATCAACCATTGACAGTAAAGTCAGACGACCTAACTGACTAGGGCTACGAAAATTAATCAATCTAAGGTAAAGAAAGCTATATCTAAGGATATAACGTTCAGTTGAAGTGCAGTTCCAATCAACTCGCAATGATGAACTACTCGCCATAGAATTAATTAAGAACAATGCTGCCGGAACGGCCGTACATTTAAAGTTGTTATACGTTTAACATTGCAGGATACGTATTATCGATTGGCGCATATCAGAAATTATCAACGTATGGATATGTCTGTAGCAGTAGATGCGTGTTAATACTGGTCTGCGAACGTTAAGGACAGAAAGCATAGATCTCCAGTGAATATTATGAATGGAGAGGTTCTCCAGAACGTAAACGGGTGACTTAAAGCATCAGGTAAGTCGATAGTAAATAATCGGGTACAGATCACAATTGCTTTAGCAAGTATAATCTCGGTGACCTCTATTGGCGTGCAGATACGATGCAATTAAGATAGATTAGACCCATACCTTTGTGTACGTACAAACCCGCTGCTAGTTATACATTGTAAAGTAAGTGGTGTAAATGGTGTAATAAATTTAATAATATAATGTAAGTAATAATGAAATAAAGAAATAAGTAAATATGTTCTCCAAAAACAACAAATCGTTATCACTGACAGGAGATACACCATTCACCACAAATTGTGCCTTTGACTCTAGTCGGTAGTTTAAATAGGGTAGGTTCAATTCTTCCGATTTGCTTACTTACCACTAAATCTGCTATGTTATTTTCACTTAACATAAATAATAAAAAATGAAATGTAATAATAATAAAATGATCTCGAGCGCCAAGTTATTTTTAATGTCGGAACAACTAAACCGAGTTCGTTAACAATAAAATTTGATCAAAATGCAAAAAAAATAAAATTATACCGATATGTTTATTTACAGTGAATGTGAAATGATTAAATAAAATATTTCTTAAAAACTAATTGTAACAAAAAACCTTAAAATTCTAAAAAATTATTACATAAATACCTTTGTACAATATATATAAAATCTTCTTGAGGATCCCTGGTATAAAAAATAAAGATGTAGAATTGCAAATTAAGATGACGTAATCCTTGTTTATTGTTGCGTAATTTATTGCAATAACAATGCTTATATGTTATCGGCACACCCAAAACTGGAATTATGCTCATTATAAATTAATCTTCGTGAAATTTAAAAATCCATTTATTGCATTTCTTGAAATTTGCAATGCAAAAATTTGCAATCATAAAATGCAAGCGTACTTAAAATGTAATTAAAGTGTAAATCGCAGTAAAATAAAAAGTGCAATAAAAAAATTAAAGAAAAGAAAGTCAAGTGCCTGAAAAGAGCAAATGTTTTAATTTTTAGTATAACAAGTTAAAAGATATCTTACCATAAAGTTAATGGCACTTTTACCTAAAATTTAGGTATAAAATCAAAACGAAGCTTCCTGCTTTGACATTAAACAGGAAGTAAGCAAAATGGATGCTTAGGAAATAGATGATGTACTCGTGCGCAAAAGGATTTAGGCACGATTACGTCACGATGATGATGTATTGCGCAAACGTATTTGAGCAGGAGAAAATTTAAAGTGAGAATGTAAATGCACTATGAAGATATGCAAATTAAGTTGCCTACCTCATACCTATAATGTAAAATAATTAAAATTTTTCTTATATTTACAACTAAATGAATGAAAGACCTTAAATTTAGATATATTTTATACAACTCAAATAAGGGTTGTTACAACATATGTGTCGCGTAGTCCACAAACAAAAGAGAACTAGAGCATCGAACAATTTATAACCACCAGTCGATATACCCTCAATCTAGTAAAATAGATAAAATACCGTAATCATACCACAAGGAGGTAGGTTGATACAGTAAACTTCAGAGGCTGTATAGCGTTTAACGTTAGCCTATTTTTCGTATTTCCATCGTCGGCAAAGCGATATTATATGAATGTTCTAATTATTGGGTATTTAGTGGAGGTACGGGACCATCTTTTTCGCTATTTATTTATATATGTATCCAAGTGCGGTGGTACGAAGCGCCGCTGCAAACCTTTGCGATTGATTCAAACGACTTTATCATGATGCAATATAATACCAATAGTCTTTATTCAACTTTGAAAAAAAAATCAACAGCCGAATCCCATGGCGAAGTTCACTTGGCTAGATAATGGCTTCCTGCTCTATCACTTAACCTTTAAAGCTTATAATTCCTTATAGAATGATCTCTACATATACTCAATAGTAACATAAATGAACTCTATGAGAAAATCCTTAATTTTTATCTCACATAAATTTTTAATTATCAATCCTCATTATTTGTTGAACATGTACTGACCGAACGTTTTTAAATGCATCTATAGATGTTAGCTCTATTTTTAAATGAGTTGGAACAGAATTGAACACGTTTACGATACTATATGAAAATAGCTCCGAAAAAATATGGTTTTGTACATAGGAACTGTTAATAATCCGCCATGGCGTACGTTAAGATTGTGCACATCTGTTCTAAATCTTATACGATTGTACACGTACGGTGTAGTTTCCGTTACAATTATTTTATGGAAGCGCATACATAACCAACCTACATCCCTAAGTTTATGTGAAATGTGATACCATAAATTAGACGTAAACATGAGTTTTGAACTTTTTGAATACGTTTAGTATCGATCCTATCAATGCAAGGCCCATATATCATATCACAATAATTAAAATGTGATAGTACTAGAGAGTTGCAGAGCATACTCTTCGTTTTATGATTTAAAATGTGTCTGGCATCATAAATTACTTTAAGTTTAGCATATGCCTTCCTAATGCAGTCGTTTATGTGTCTCTTAAATCTCATGTTTGTGTCTAAATTAAGCCCTAAATTTCGCGACATTTCGACACAGCTTTATTAATTTTAATCTTTAGATGCATTCATGCAATTTTACGATTTTCCTTAGTACCAAAGATCATTAAAACAGATTTGCTTGGATTAATGTGCAGTGAGTGATTAGCATTTGTGTTTACCAATGCTTCTAAACCCTGATTTACGAGCGTGTTTACTTCTGGTATTCTGCTTATTTCAAAAGAACAAGGTACAGTAGCGTAAAGGTTTTGTGAAATTAAAAGTATATATAATGAATATAAGAGGACGAAGAACAGATCCTTGTGGAACTCCAGAAGTTACCTTCAAAGTATGTGATTGATTATTATCTAAAGACACTATTTGATATCTTGAAGACAGAAACATGAAAACCACTTTTGCTAAACCCCATATACTCGTGCTTTAATATTGAAAGTAAAATGCCATGATTTAATGTGTCGAACGCTTTGCTGTAATCCAGTAGAATTAGTAGATGAACTTGGTTACTGGCACATTTGATCACTTATTAACTGTAGCAATATAGTGTAACTACATCCAGAACGAAATCCAGATTGTGTACTGGGTATTATATTATTTAATGACAAATACTGTTTTATTTGCAACTCCATAATTTTATAGTCAGATGATTTTACGAAATAATGATTGTTGAGTGTGGAAATATACGGTTATGTATTTAATTGATACTGACGAATTAAAATATGGAAATTCTCGAATTCCGTGAAGTGAAACGTTATTGACTTTCATGAATTAATGGTTCCTCGGGAAGGATTATTATTGGTTACATTACCTAAGGGTAATCTGACAATTAGTCAATTTCGGAGGAAAAATTTGGGCATTATCTATTAAATTTATTTATAGTGTGAGAAGCCAAAGATTTAACAACCATATGAAAGTTTTAACAGAAGTGCAAGGTTGTGAGTGAAGAATAACAGACTGGAAAGTTACACTGACAATGCACATAAGTAAGATACCATTGAAATGTTTAATTTACTATTTTTTGTTCGTTTCTTGGTTTTCCCTGAGATTATCGGAAAATGTTACCGTAAAGAACTTGTATATTAAGTATAAATTTTATTTTAATGTGAAATTTAAAAGGCGTATTGAGTATAGTATTTCAGTGCAGTTTCAATCTTTTGTTTTGTGTTAAAAGTACTTGCAATATGTGCAATACAATCCATCTGAATTTGGCGTATTTGTTCTATGATCATTATTGATTTTTTTTAACGGGTAAGCAATATGTTCACCTTTTGTTGCGGTAAATGTATTTTTGGATTTGATTATATTTCGCGAATGCCCTTTTGACGTACCACCTTTGCTTACTATGTGAATTAAACCGGCACAATTAGAATTGTACATTTTATCTGGATGTATTATTTCTAATGTAGGCTATTTTAGGAATTTTTACGTTTGTAACACCAAAATATTTTAAACCACTATCAACGTTTACATAACATATGAGTAGCGTGCATTTTAAGATTAGTCAATCTTAATTTGATTTTAATTTAGGAGTATTTTGCATTTTAAGCAAAGCAAAATGTTATTGGATTTTAGGTAATATTTTGCGATTTCCATTAACGTAAAAAATTATAACAATAAACGATTATTGAGGAAATTTAAAGCCTGGAACTAAGTTTATTTAGCAAATTAAGAGACCGGCTCGTTGTAACCGGTGCCTGAGGAAATTAACATTAGGGAGTTGTTGCCGCGGCACTAGTTACAGTAGTATAAGCCACACTGTCCTCTAAATTGAGAAAATAAAGCCTAAATTAGTTAGTATTGTAATAAGGGAGTAAAAATAATATTTTCCTGATTAAAAGGTAAAAGATTAAAGTGAATGAGAGTGCGAAGATTGTCAAATTGGTGATAACAAGAAATGTGACGTAATAATTTAAAATCACGTGTTTGTGCGTATCAAAAGTCATCCACGCTTTGTGTTTACATTTTTAACAATAGATATAAAATATGACAATCGATCCAGTGTAATATATCAATGTATAAAGAACAATAACCAGAAAATGTTGATAGTTCAAGCAGCACTGCTGTTTGTAATTTGCTGGCAGTTTGTGGTGGAACAGTAACAATTGGAAGTGATAATTAAAGCTGATAAAATAGTACATTCAGAGAACATTTATCGAATAGATAAGTTGGAACAGGAAGTGCGAGTGATCAGCAACCAAGACCCAAAGCAAACTTGGGGGGAACAAAGGAATACGGCTCGAAAGCAGCGGCATAGTAATGAAGTCGTGAAACCTTCGGCCTTCAAAAGGTGACAAGTAAGATTGCAAACTGTATAATAAAATAAACATATGTGTTTTATTTTCCTTTAAATTTATGTTTAAATATCAACACTGAATGAATCTAATTCTATTCACTGTTGATACAGAAATTATCTATGCATGTTAGTTAATAAGATTTACGAAATCTAATAATAGGATTGGTTTTTATGTGTTATTGTAAACAAATCTTTTCTGCATTTTGGATATTAGTAATTAAATGAGTGTAACGTTTCATTTATTTTTATTATTAGCCATTACGAATATTAAAAGCTTTCATACTGAAAAAAGTAAATTCAATAAAGTTAACAATTACATATACACTAAGAAAATCAAATTGAGTGTAATTTTGGGTAAATGATAACAATAATCATTTCTTTTAATCCCCGAGCAGGTCGGAGCAACTTAATAAGAGAGGAATTTGCTAAGCAAATATTAAAGTTCATTTACGCAGATGGAAACCTGATAAAGTAAATTTAAATTAATCAATGATATCTTTGCATATTAAAACTACCAAAATTAGGTTAAAAGGTAAACATTTTAACTTCTCATGACATATTGTTTCTCCAGCTGAATATTTGGACGTGTCAATTATTAAACCTATTTCATTTAATCTATATTCCAACAAATATAAGTCAATGGCACATTGCTTGTTTTTACTTATAAGCATAGTGTCATCTGCAAAATCTAAAACTGACAAAGGTTTTCGTTGAGAAATCACCTCTGTTTATGTCGAAACTTCGCGATTACTGTAAGCCTAAATCAATGTAACTTTTGTTACTTGTTTGTAAATTTATTATAAGTTTCTGTAACAAATTTGGAATTTGTGAATGTAAAATAGTATATTCCAAATGCTTATGCCCAACTGAGTCATGCATACATCCTCTCTGATTTTCGTTAATTACAACATAATCTCTAATTTGTTTTTCAATTGCTCTTATCTTATCCTTTTTAGTACAGAGCATATTGAAATATGCCTCCAATTATTTAAATCATTGTTTAAATCTTTTAGGAACATAACTATTTTTAATCATGGTTGAGACAATTCTGCTTAAAATAAAAGGTATGTGCTTATTACTTTTAACGGCCCTCATAAGAATTCTCTTAGGCTCCGGAGATGTGTCAGTAGCAATACCCTTTATTGCAGAATTAATTTCATCAACTGTTATTGCTTGCCCAAAATTATTATTAATTCTTCGTCATTTAAATTGCAATTATAGTTTGGTCTTAATTTGTCATGTTTTTTCAAAAATGTTCCTCAAGTATTCAAATGCTTCAGAAATATAAATTTGGTTTTGATTAGAGCTGTCAAAAATACATTTCACAGCCTTTCTTCTTTGATTATAATAGTAGTACTGTGTAATTTGATATTCATATTCGGCTCTTCTAATTTCCTGCTGCTTTTTAGATATCCGTTCAAAATTTGTGAGATTGTATGTTTCATTCTATTGATGACAACCTTTTCTTTTCCGTGCTTCATGATATTTCCTAGATGGATGTTTTGATCCAGGAAGAAAATATGTTGTACTGCAACGACCGCAAAAATTTTATTATTGTAACAAACAGTTTTTAAATCGAAATTGTTCCCGCGATGTGAAAGTTAATTAATGGGGTTTAACATATTTTATTAAATATTAAGTCGTTATTTGAGCATGGTTTTCGTAATATTTTATTTTTGTAACTAATACTTGGCTGAGGGTTGAAAAACATGTGTTTGAGGTTTGACTAGCAGGTGTACGCTTAAAAACTGCTTTACTGAACGGGCGTAACGTATTATTGGAAATCCTCATGCACACATTCTTGATGTAAAAATGTCACTAGCTAGTAATTAATTACGTCGGTACACACTGCAATCAAAGACAATGTTTGATACGTGGAAACTTGAGACCTAAATGTAGAGCTTGTTACGGACGAATGCATACTTTTAAAATTAAGATGTCGTTCAATAATTAATATGAAACTGTTCCAACATAATAATTTTTTGTTTTTTTATTACTTTTGAAAAATGGCGGATAATTCAGGGAGTAAGGGTAGTTAGTTTTGAAGTCGGGGGAAAATTAGTGACCGTTAGTGTCGACCGAACCAGATCGATAGGGTTAATTAAATACCTTCATTGTAAACAGTTTGTCTTTAAAATAATTCTTGTGCGCACATTTTCTTTTGAATTAGTCAACGCTAATTCAAGTGTAAGTAGGTATTTTTATATAAATGAAAGTTCGCAGCAATTAATTTTACAAACCTATGTAACGTATGAAAAATCAAACATCGCTTTGCAAAGGTATCTCATTCGCACGCGGGCTTATTAAGCAGTAATCTGCTGAAATCAAAGACAGTACAGGGCTCCCTCACTCTGGCATTTGGGCGAATTAGCATTGTTGATTGTTATTTATATTTATATTTGTGTAGAACGGGTACATGATAATCCTTGGTTACAAATTGTAATGGGCAATTGCCAAGTGTTTACATACTCCCGGTTCCGGATGACCATTAAACATCTCGAATTTTATTTTTATTGTTTTTATTGTCGTATAGATGAATGTTTAACCCAAGAAAGGGGCGCTGTATTTTTCTAACGCACTCAAACTTATATATCGGCTACGATGTTATGACCTATTTATAACTTACCTTTGTAAGGCTTTGTTTTAATGAGTTTTTTTGGTGTCAGTTTGTTAAGCAGAATTGTTTGCCTGTGAACTAATTTCTCTTTATGTATAATTTATTGCAACTGTAGGTATATATTTTGTGCTTTAGTAGTCACTAAACAATTGTGTATGTGTAAAGTCCTTGTCTATTTTCTTTTGTCCTTGCCTTTACCTTATTATCAAATATGCAATTTTACTGTTGTATTTTATATGTACCGTAATTTACATTATTTATGTGCTTATTTACTTAAAGACCGGCATGATTGGTTCTAAAGGGCCACATCTCTGGTATTACGATTTTTATCCTGATGATTTATGACACAATTGTGGGTGTGACTACATGGTTTTTTGGTTTTATTGTGTTTATGTGTAACTAAACTGCTTTGTATTTATTTTTCACTTAATGTTATAATTTTGTACGCACTTTAACCTGATTTAATGGTGTTTTGTTATATATTTAGCTTTCATTGTTTTTTTTTTTTGTTATTTCATTTATTAATGTACTTGTGCAATTACTTATTTATGAATAAAGTGGGTGTTATTGGTGGTTCTTTCACACAATAGCCCATTAACGGGTTGAACCACCATTAAGCAAAGCTCGTTAATTTTAATTTGAGTGGTTTCATTGTTTACCTGCCCTACATGATGAAACACTTACCTCATCCAGCCTATCTCAGTCAAATAGCACAACGTATCTATCGCTAGACGGCCACTTCGTTTGATCAGATTTGAGGTTTGCGAGTAATTAAATATCAGACTTGTAAATCAATTCTAATGTTTTAATTATTGCCAGGAAAGTCAAAGTAAGGCAAGCATGTAATAGTAGCATTATTGTCAGTAAAGTCAAGATAAATCGATAGTTTTGTTCTTGAATTTGCATTATTGCAAATAAGTCCAAATTACACTTTTCAAGATAGGGTGTCTGTATTGATCCGGATGGTCGTTCCTTACATGTGTTTTTAGACCATAATTGCCATTGTACACTTGCTTACATATTGTGCATTGGATTTCAATTGCCCGTGGGTGTCAGTTAATTTTATGTTCAAATAACGACGTCTTTTGCTTTGGTGAACTTTAACCTCTTTTATGGATTTAAATTTGCCTCCGCATATATTAGTCTTTTGAGGTACCTGCATCCCTGACGTCTTGTGATGATATGGTAAACCTATTTAGAAGCAAATTGGTTCTATCTCTGGGGTATTTCCGTAGAACATAGCGATTTTCATTTGCACTAACACTGAAACTTTTTTGCCGCTAAATTATCTAGCTTTATAGTATCAATATGATCAACTTATCTTTAGAAAACAATAGCAGGGACTCTTATATGTCTATATATATATATATATATATATATATATATATATATATATATATATGAGTAATAAATGAAAATGAGTACTTTACTTATTTAATTAAAATGTTTACATTTCAACGTACTTGCGCACAATTTAGATTGTAGCGGTAAAACCATACATCTGATTTTTTAGATGTGGTTAATTTATTATATGACATGTCGTGTGTATTATTCTGTTTTTTATTGTCCAACATAATACGGCATAATACGGCAACGATTTTTCTTCTGAATTGTATGATCATTACAACGCTTCCTACACAATCTGAAGAATTATGAGTCATCGAAAATTGATAAAATAAGGTTCCGTAATGAAGCCTCGATGATGAAACTAGGAGCAAAAATAAGGACGAAGAAAACGGGGAGACCAAAAAAGATAATTAAAAATAAGTGTTCACTTATTACATATGGTGTTAACGATTAAAGAAGATTAGTTTCCTACCAGGAAGGAGTAATTGAAACTTTTCAGTTTTAAGCGGTGTGCCACTTATATATCATCTGAAAGTGGTTAAATAAACTTGAAAACATGAGAAAGTTATACTTCGTCCTTACGTCCGGCAAAAACTGGCTTTCCCATTCTCAAAATCGTCCAGAAGCTCATTGTATCTGACATCGACTGGAAAAACGTTAAAATATTTAGGTTGGTACCACTGACGTTTAATACATGAATATTTTCTGACAGCTGCTACCATACATATTAGACCCGTTAAACACGTATATTTACAAAAATGCCAACATGATGGCGTCACCAAATAAATTTTCGTATATATTTCGACGTCCAGAAACTATTTTGCGAAAATTCGAAGTTACATATCTCGGCTAACGCATCGGCCCGTAAATCTGCTCATACTCGCAAAATGATCATTTGTAGACTAGTCATACAAATACATAGGGTGTTGTAGAAAACTGACGAAAGAGAAAATTATAACACATTACCAAATAAAATTAATTTCCTAATGCATCAAGAAACATATTTTAAAAATTACATCACGTTACTGTGAAGACCTTTATTTTGAAAAAAAAACATTCCATCAGAGTTAGTAACATGTAATTCAAAATAATGCAGTATAAAACCAAAACGCATGATGCAAAATGATTACCTATTTGCATAACTAAAGAGGGTGGTAATACTTTTATAGGTCAATATCTTTAATGCAATTTTATATTATATAATCGTTGCAAATATAACTTAATAAGCAGCAATAGTACACCTAATGGTCCGGCGAGAAAATCACAAGCAATCAGTGAACGGTCACGGTAAGGTACACAAATTTTTGTTGGCTATCGTGTAAATTTACTTACATATTTTTTGCAACGTTTTGGCTACGTTATACATCTACTTTAAACTATAAAACTGTATATATGTCACCGATACAGATTAGGCATTTATATTTAACAAACAAAAACGATAAAAAAAAAACAAAAAACAAAAAATATTCTATTTTGTCCGTATAAAAATACAACCTTGATTAATATTTTGGAAGATAATTACATGTTTATGTACAAGAAACCTCTATAAACTTATATTTACAAGAACAAGTTAAATCAATTTATGCCTAGGTTACGTTAAACCTAAACAATTAAAAAACAAACAAGTAAAGTAAAAAAAAAAAATAAAACAGTATGTCAATATGCAAACAAACGAGCCAGAAAACATCAAAGAAGCAAACGTTCAACAAAACAAAGATATAAACAAATCAAGAATTATACTATCAAATAAAACAACCAACCAACCAAAAAAAGAAATCAGCGGAACTAAAAATGTTGTCGGATGGTACTACAGCCTACTAGTCTATATTTCCAATTTCCATCCGGTTGTATCTTTTATCATGTAAATTGGTTGCTTACTCGATTGTATTAGATTACAAGCCATTGTTGACGTCACAATAACTCACGTCGGAGGTATTTGTCAGACAGTGCTGTTAACCGTATTTGTCACAACGGCCTTTTTAGTGATATAAAACGATTACCTTCCCCGAAAGGTCCGGTTATGGCACTAGACATCAGTACCTACCAGTTTCAAGGAGGCCGACTGGTTTTTAAATGATGTCACAGATGCAGATTCTATGTAAATTGAAATAAATTTTTTTTTTATTTAGAATCAAATAGATGCAACTGTTTAGTATTCGCGATTTTTTTAAAGTTTGGGCTGTAAGCAGTAGTCTATAATGTTTTCATGTTTTAAATTCATTTGTTTTACTAATTTCATTAGAGTAAATTAGTAAAATAGTAATTTCAACTAAATTATGGTGTTAAATATCTTACAATAAAAATATTATTCATTACAACCTTGTTCATAGTTTCCAGACCCTATACTGGCTTACCAAGGAGACTAACTTTTAAATTATCTGACTATATCCTTTAAATTATATGTAATTTATAATCAAGCGTTTAATTTAGAATTGTATTTATGTTTACGGTTTTCATTCAACACATTTTAGCTGTGTCTAGCAGATACAGCAGAACGAGTCAAAATTCGTTTAATTATAATTTTATCTATTACAATGGTACTGCCTTCGGTTAATATTTGAAACAACTTAAACATCTGATCGTTTAACATAAAGCATGTTAAACGGTTCGATTACGCAGAACAAACCGTGCAATAAATTGAAACATTTTTGTCATGTTGATTATCCTGAAAATGAATAATAAATATAAGATATATTGGAAAATTAATAAAAACAATCACATGTATTGAGCTTAGACAAATAATTCTATTACGTCAGTGTGGAACAGATAATGACTTCACGGTTAGCAGCGAACTCCTTCACAAGTCAAGACGACAAGTTTTAGTAGAAACGTAATACGTTCAATTCAGCAAATTATGAGAAGTGTTTAAGTTATGAACTCCTGAAAACTACTTTATGTTATCCCTTTTTATAATTATATGAAGAACCATTAACTTTATAGTAAAGAAACCTTTTTTAAAGTTTATTCAATTTTAGGTACCTTCCATTCATCTCTTTTGTAGAGCAACAGCCCTAAAAAAGGTTACTTAAAAAAATTGAATGAACCTAACAACTTTGGTGTAAAAAGTGTCGAAACCTTTTTTAAAAAGAGTTTTTTTACCGCAAATTCTTCTGTAAGGTAATAAATAAGGTCCAAAAACTATTTTGTATGAGCACAAAGGCGCTTTTTGTTAATACCTAGAGGAGGAATTTACAACCAAATGTAGTACAGTTTTTGTTAGTGATTAAAACACTTCAATTTTGTTCACTTCGTAAATAAAAAAATAAGTGTTATATAATTGTTTGCTTTTTTTAATTGATCACGTTAACACCACTTGAGAATCTGAAACACTTGAACTGTGGCACGTGACTAACAAACGAAACACACTTACGTACGATACACAATTAATAACACCGAATGAGTTTCAACAGTAAATAAACTATCATCGCCACCGTCGATAATTAACTACTTCGGTAAAAAGAACTGTTTGTAAACTAGATATAGATATATAGTGTGAGGAAACTAGCACTAAATGGTCCATAAGCCATCATTCAAATCAGTTATGATAAAGAATTACGCACTATTGAACAAATACTTGTATACACATGGATTTCCCGATGAAGTGGTTATGAATATAAGGTGAGAAAATGTATATATGGGGAACAACCAGAAACCAGAAAAAGTATGTAAAATATATATATATATATATATATATATATATATATATATATACTACCTATCGAAATTCGTTTTAATAAACATTTAGCTCATATCAGATGCAAACGTTGGGACGGATTTGCCGTAGCCTGCAACGGGCGTAATACTGTTGGTTATTACTCGTATTGTTTTAACCCCCCTACAAGGAATAGTATAATTATTGAATAAAAATGTTCTATTGTTTTTGTGAACCTTAAAACCTTTTCATTTACGCTGAATGGGTTTAATTTATAAAGATACTGGTTAGTTTTAATTCCATTTAATTTCAGTTTGAATAAATGAACTGTAATAGTTACGTTTGCAAACTCTTTTCTTATTTAGGTGCGCCAGCCAGCTCAAATGTTAAAAGAAATGGTCGCAATTATCAAAATTAATACTCAATTTGTTATAGTTTTTGGTTTCTATTAGGTTTACTTCCTTCCGCATTTATGTATTCAATATTTATATAAGCTTTTAATGTTAATAGTCTTTAATAATAAAAATAAATCAAACGTTATATTTATTTACTTACTGAAATTCGCAGTGCAAAAATGTTTTGTTTACAACCACATTTAACACTCAAACCTTAAATTCTAAGTAATATTCTTAATACTAACGTGCAACAAAAAAAAAAAACCTTTATCAAAATTGAATGGAATGTTTTCCGTTCAATTTTGATATTCAAATTCAAGTTTAGAGAAAATAAAACACATAAATGTTTGTTTATTTACACTATTAGAAATCGTACCTGTCTGGTGCCTCGTTGAAAGCCGATGACGTAACTGCAATGTGGTCAAGCCGATTGCTTCTTTTGTTCCCTACACCTTTTTTGTGGATTAAGTCTATTGCAATTTTCTTTCCAACGCTTTTATGATTTTTGTAAATAATTGCTTGATGTATTTATAATAGTCAATTATTACTTTAGTTGTTCAATTTTAACAACAAACTGCAAGCGAACTATCAACGGCCGTGCTTTTAATTGTCAATATTTTCCAGTTACTTTGCTTTATGTATCGATCTGTTACACTGGATCGTTGTCTTATTTCACATTTAAACACAATCTTGGAATACTTTCGATGCGTACAGAAAACGTGATTTATAATTATTGCTAACCTTTAACGCGATCTTAATTTATCCCACAATCTTTTTTATTGTCACCAACTTGACACTATTTGCACTGTGTCTACTTAGCCTCTTATTATGTTAATAAGGAATGTAATTTTACTTCTTCCCTATTATACACTAAGTGTTATCGTGTTATCCTACTATATTTTCAATTTTAGGGTAACTTGACTATTACCGTGTAATTGGTGCCTCGGCGACGAATTACTCTGTTTTTGATTTTCTCCAATCGCTTACTTAAGGCGACTGTTTTTAAAAAGGGCACATCATTGTGACAGCGTCTCTCCCTCTACGAAACATTTATGTTTCCGAAACTGCCACGTTTATTTAAATACTTTCCAATTAAATATGCAAATAACGTGTTTAAGCAAATTCAAGATTTTCATCTTAATCTTTAACCCCTCTGCATAGACGTTAGCCGCCTAAGAGTTCAACAATATTGAAAATAAGAAAATAGTGGTGCGTGCAAGATGAGGAACTTCTTCAGCCAGGGCAATAATCGTCAATCGACGATCAGATCGCAATTTTGGTCCACTTGAGAAACGATTTCACCGGTCTGGATGCTGGGCCCTCTACTCCGCTCTTGGTCATGCAATTTTTTTCGTCCATTTTTTAAATCTCGACACCATTGTCTAATCTTTCCTTCACTCCATAAACTAAACTAAACACAACTCTCGATTAATTTCAGCCACTGACGATCCTTTTACGCACAAAAATCTCATCACATCCGCACTTCACAGCTGGCGGGAACAGCGATTATCGTGGACATTGTTTTCTGCATGTGTGGACAGGAAAACGACTACAGAATCAAAACAAATACTGCTACAGCTTCGTAATTAGTCAGTAGATGGTACTGCAGGGGTAGAACTAAGTTCCGACGCGCCAATATTTAAATATAAACACACGGCCCTTACGTTTTGAATATGCCTCAATGAATATGTATCAACAATAACATTTTTGGAATACGGTAACATTGTTGTGTGTATTTTAATTTGTCATTTGAACCCAAGAACCAGCTATATCTTTAATAGAACTAGTGTAATGTACCAGGTGTACAACTAGGAAAGGCGGCCGGCCATAACTCAGATACTATTTAAGATTGAGTAGTGAAAAATCTTATAATAAATGTGGCCAAGAGAAAATGCTGGAAATTAGTTTTAATTTCCTACCATTGCCGCCAGAGGGCATTTCACTGATTTCAAATTGAAATTCCCATTTTTTGAGCAATTTTCCTCAGTAATGTATTCAAAAAAATATATCCGTTGTAAACTAGTGGTCGATATGTAAAACTTTGTTTAATAAATTTTTATGCCCGGCCGCCTTTCTACTGCTGCCATGCGATGGGATTAATACACACCTCGTGGACATTTACTATCATGTTTTACGTTGAAAGTATTCTTCCCCTTTCCTTGGTGCGCTTTCCTTCCAAGTATATAGAGCTATAAGTATTTAGAGTATTGTAGTAACAGAGTTACGAGACGTCTATGTAAATACAAAATAATTAAAAAATATTCCATGTCATCAGTTTTACTTACTGTTAGTGAAATGCATTGATTAACTCTCTAACCTAATATATCTACAATAAACATGAAATCTTAGTCGCAAATCTACCAAAAATCTCCAATCTATAATGAAAAGCACATACAACCAAACAGCTGACTTTAAATTCTTTGAATGTAAAAGTACGGATTATAAGCAGCAATAGTGCGAACTGTAACACACTGCAGTGTTTAACGAATACACACCTTTAATAGAGACAATATATTTCACTTTTTGGCTAAGGTTGCAGACTTTTTAGCGAAATTTAGGCGATTTAGTCGAGACGCAAACCTTTTCATTTTTACTTGGGACATCTAAAAAAAGAATTGTACATTAAGGCTATTTCATTATTTAGTTTTTCTTTTCTGAAAATAACTTACGTGTAGATACATCAATTTCTGGTAATTACATCTAAAAAATGATGTGAAAGTTATAATGAATAGGGCATAGAATAGAACGTGAGTTGAGTCATCATAAAATTCGCATTTACATTCTTTTATGCAGTATTGTCACACATCGCAGGCAAAAAATTTTTCTGACAAAATGTCGTAAATGGTATGTGCTGATTCAAAATTTTCTGTCTGTTTCTTATTAAAGCTCATAAAAAAAGGTTTGGAAGGTTGCAATAGCTGTAAACGTGGTAACTAAACCGGCTGTAAAATACTTTAATTGACTTTTGCGTTTCATTAAAAATGTGATGCATTATCTGAAATGAATCGTGGCAAGCTGATATTACACATTGTTCTTTGTAGTTTCCTAATTGTGATAGAGGAAAATTAATGGTATTGTTAGAGTAGACTAATTTAGCCAAACAATGACTAATTTGGGATTAGTTTATTGACAGGAGGTACTGGGCAATGATAAGTACAGAATGTACCTTTGGCTCTACGGATTGTTACAGCAAAGCGAAACTAAATTCCACATTTAGCGTCTCGCAACAAACTGTGACTGTGTTGGAGTTTGTCATCATTTGCTTTGTGTACTAGTATTAGTTTCAATAGTAGAAGTGAATTTTAAAGTCAACGTAACTGCGGATATAAGGCTTCCCTAAACATTTTAATAATTTTAAAAATGGAATTTAAGGAATACCAAGAATATTTTGTTACGAAAATATGAAATAAAATTTTTTCTCGAATATAGAGTAAAATAAAATGAATGACTTATTTAACTTTTAAAGAATTTAGTCACAATATTTTGTACCGAAAAGAAACTATTAACTTTAATTGAGATCCTTACGAACAATTTTTTGTAATTTTCCATTTGCAACGGCCACGGAGATTCGAAATTGCGGAGAAAGCTTTCCCAAATTTTACACAAAAAGCGGAAAAGTAAGAAAGGAAGAGTAATGCAATTACGTCAGTACAGAAAAACTGTGACAACTCTACTCTTACTCTTTCTGTCGTTATTTGGAGATTTAACTTAATCGGAGAATGGTTATACTCTCGTACAGATTTAGGTGTGAAAATAGTAAAACGATTTGTAGCCTGCGCTAAAGTTTCTGCAGGTGTATTAAATGAATAAGGAAATATTTTTCCTTTATGATATTTGTGATAGTGACCGCCGTACTTTTGGCGTTCAGGTGGCGCTTCTGCACTGACGCCCTTCGCCGCTTTACGACGGAATCAGTTTATCGCGAGCTATCGTTTTGGGTAGTACAGAGTCGGGAAATAAAGGTTCGTGTTTACGAAGCACGTGCTCATTGCTAAACTTCAAATATTTGTGAGTCGCCTTTGTAAAGAAAAACATTTGGCACTTAATGACCGTTCAAAAGGTAGATAGTTCATAATACTTCTTATTATCCTTTTATGTAGTTCTTTTTTAAGTTGTTTTCTAAAGTACTTAGTTCGTGATCCGTGAAAGTCGTTATTTCAAATGGATTGTTTCCCTTACAAAAGTAAATTTTAGCATTCGCATTCTGTTCTGTAATAAATCAGGCTTTACGAAAGGATATATTTTGTATAGGTCTTCGTGTTTTGCTGTTAGTGCAGTTTTGCTTATTTGTCACAATGTCAAGAAAATTCAAGCAGATGACCAAATTTGGTTTTCGTAAAAAAATATTAGTTAAAGTTATAAAATTGGACTAATTTATGAATTACGTTAAATTGTTTAAAACACATATTTTTGGAGTTTACTCTATAAGGTGGGTAACAAAACGAAATATATAATCCCAGACTGATTGGTTCTCGTATACTTAGCCTAGTGACAATGCTTGATTGCAGCACAATATAACCCATGAAAATAATTTTCAGGAAATTTTACATCCCATCCGGTAAGAATGACAAATGAAGATGAAAATCTAATAAGAAATTTGAAAACACGTTTATAACAATGCTTTTATTTTGTTTAGTACCGATTAAAATTCAGGTTTCTGAAACCTACGAAATAAAAATGATGCAAACCATCCATTAAACAAATTTAAATTTAGTGTACTAAGATTTGGAGAAAATAACTAGAGGGCAAACGGGTCATGCTGTTGACAGGTTGTTGACGTTTAAGGCTACAGTCTTCTTATTTTGTATTCAATCCGTGTTCGCTTGCAGCATCTTGTATACCACAAACTTAAATATGTTTGCTGACTAGGATATTACATTGTCCTATTATGGCCTTAAGTAGGTACGACAAAAAATCTAAGTGAAATGTTCTAAAGATTTTCCCAACTCAAGATATAAACAAATGTACATATGTTTACTGTTGTGCGTTCTCCAAACTGGAGTCGCGTAGGTAATTGTATTTAGGGAAGAGCGAACGTTCAGTCGAATTACAGAAACATCGTTTCTACATTACGTTTTTTGCTTAATAAACACAACGTTGTTGAATTATTTCCCTTGTTTTATACCTAATTTTACATAAACTATTACACGAAATCAATCCTCTAATGAGTCCTATTTAATCAGAAAAAACTACTTTTTTCATGAACCTTTAAAAGAGTTTCATTATAATCCGATGTAAAGTTGTGCTCGAAGAACTTCTGAACATACATTTTCCGACGGTAAACAAAGAAACTTATTATGTTAAAAGAATTTGTTGGCAACAAACTCTTATAAGTTTGTCCCTAGAGTTACAGCAGGTTGAGAGCGTCACGTGCACAACAAAAGTTCGCCTCTTGTGACACTTCATTACCATTATTCCTAAAGACGTCACCTTTGTGATTATTCGGAAAAGCGGAAAAATCGAATGCGTTATTGAAGAGAAATTACAGCTATTGGTAAATATGGTCGTATGTTCAACTTTTATATTGTATAAGGTTTAATCTTTCAAGAACATTAATGCTCAGAAATTATTGATTCTGTAAAGTATTCTTTCAGAAACCTTTTTGATTTTCAGATTTATTGTATTGTTAATATACGTTTCTATGACGAGCCTAATCAAAAATATACCACTAAAACAATTTTTTTTAATTTTCGTAATATATACAAGTACCCTACGTTAAGATATAATTAACAAAACAATAAATAAGAAATTGTCAACACATTTTTAATATAAACCTCGCAAAGATTGAAACTTCTAGATTACACCAACTTCCTTGCAAGTTTCGAGAGTTCTTTAAGATTTCTCAAGAAACTCTAGAAAAGTTTTAGAAGCGTTGCAGCCGAAAAACGTAAATGCAAAAGAACCATAAATTACGAATGTTACTTTAGAGGATTAAATTCAATTGATTAAGAGATCATCTTTCTTCTTTTTATAATCCTAAATTACAGGTTTATTTCATTCATGTTCATAAACGTAGCTTTTCTTCACAACTAGTAATAGTGTTTAAAAGATCTTAGTATAGAAAATTTAAAATCGTTTGAAAAATCTTTTTAAAAATACAAATCTGTTTCTGTAAACGAATTATATTATTTTATTAGTACAGTTAATATTGATAATCTCAGCATATTTAACTATTTCTAAGAGAACTTTTATGAAGAAGTCTATATTTCTGACAGACTAACCAACAGAGACAGAAATAATCCGGCTTCGCCTAATGTTCACCTATTAACGTTCTACGTACCTAAACTACAATTGGTTCCGGGTTGTAATCTTGGCTAACCGGTTTAAACAGCATCCAGATATGGATTTTGTAAGTGTATAGTTAGTTGCTGCACCCCACGATTGGCGATAATTAAAAAAAATCATAAATGTGTAATATAATTCAGTAGGTTCTGTATAACAATTAGCGCATCTGAGTGGATTATAGGACATCAGAGCTTAATTCCAATAAAGTTACGACTAAATGTCATAGGACGTGATTAGTTCCCAGTTGATCGATAACTCCAGCAGCATGATATATTAACTTATATGAATTGAAATACATGCACAAGAAGAATCGAGGCGTATAGTTCAAGACAGGTCCAACAAATCATTTCACTATGCCAGTTTATATGTCCCCTTCTTAAAATGTAGTAACATGTTTTATCTACGTTTACTTAGTTATAACCAATAATGTCTTTGAAAAATTTATATTTAAAAAGAAAAAAAATGGTGGGCCACTATTACACTAGCAGTTTTCTTAAATAAAACCAAACATCAGTGCGATCTAACTTTATTTGTGGCAGAATCGTTCTAAAAATATAAAGAAATAAACTTATTCGTGCAATGAAAACATAAAAAAATATAAATAAACGATACTGCAGTTTCTAGTTCTTCATTTTTTGTTTCATTTACTGGCCTTTCTTAATAGTTACTTTCCACTTTCCTATCTTATTCTCGTTTCTTTGACTGACAGCTATCGTTTTTCTGTGTAATCCTTTTTTTCTAATACTTCTGTTGAAGGACCTGGAGAATCTAGGGGTTCTAATAAAGTGGTGTTTAGGTTTGTCTGTGTTACTTGTTGAGAATCTTCAAGGGAATAATAAAGTACAGTGTCATAATCAACATCATGACCGTTGTCTGACGAATGATTTGCATTATTGGCTTTTAAGTCGTTATAGAATTTATGGATGTAGGGTGGTATATACGCCAACAAATCTTGTAAATTACTATACTCAGGTGCTTCTATTTCCCGTCCTCTTGGATACGAAAGGGGAAGGTCTCCCCGGAAATTTTCTGAATTTCGCTTTTTGACATCAAAGTGCTTAAAAAGATCATTCTTATTAGATGTTTTGTAATAAACACATTTGTAATAAAATGTTTACTCTTAATCTCAATAATTACGAAAGGGTTTTGTTTTCTTGAAGTTGCGATGACTTTAACCCAATCATCTGGTATGTAAATATCATTAAATCTCGTTTTATTTTTTCGATATTCCCGAAGTCTCTGCCACAAGCTAAGTAAGAATGTCCGGAAACTAGGAATTTGTGATCTATTTGTTGAACATTAGAAATTTTGCTTGCATGACATAATTGCAATTTAATATTTCTGTTTTCACCTCCGCACTGGTCACTATATTGGACAAGCTTAGATGTCTACATAATTTTGAATGTAGTCCTTTAAACAAGAACCAATTTTTTGGGGCCCTCTTGACGCCAAAGCTTCATGCCAAATATGTAGGCTTCATTATTTAACAAGTTATGAACGCCTAAACAGTATGTCCGTGACAGTATGTTATAATAGCACACCTCTCGAAAGGTGATGTGTAGGCAGTGTCGACATGAGATCGAATGCTATTACAGTTGGATCATGCTCAGCCAGTCTATCCTTTTCAGCATCTGACACCAATCTTGTCTGTGCACTCTCTGCCTTTCTTAAGTGCAGTTGTTTTTGCAATTTCAGATCGTCTAAAATTGTCTCATTACATTTAGCTTTAATTTTTTGTTCAAATTCATTACATCTGCAACTGTCTGAGACAGGCGCATTAAAACTCAAGTTAATTCTTTTCCTAAAAATGTTACGGAAAACAAACATTGACACAGAATTCTTTACCCCATTTTTGTATAAATTACACATAATCGAAAGCATTAATTTATATGCTAAATAGTAAAGATTAGGATTCTTTTTCCTCGAATAATGCGATTGCTATCTGGAAAACTTGGAAATAAATTTTACGAAATTTTCAGTATGTCCTTCACTTTATTGTAAGGAGTTTTTTTATCCTCTTATGTCTCTAGATGGGGTTTCCCCTTGCTGTTTTTGACGTAAAGCACGTGAGAATCGCCCATCGGAAACACTTAAGCTTTTTATCAAATTCCTTACAGAGTGGAATGCCAATGCCTTTCTCATGCGGTAAATAATATATTCATTCATTTTCTTATTATAGAAATCACTTTTATTTGGCCACATAAGTAGGCTGTTTGTAAATTGTGGCACTCAAGTGCGCGCTGTTCAAGCGTTATAAGTTTTGGCATTCCTTAATGCAGAGACAGTCAGTACCATGAAACTGTTTAGCAGGAATTAATTTGCGATTTACGCTTATATATTCACGTCCAGTGTTTCTCAATTTCTTTCTAACATTTCATCTCCATGAATTTTTATCAACGTACTTCTGCATGCTTCCATGCTTCTTGTTTCTTGATTTAACTTTGACATTACCAGATATCAATGTTTGAGCGGCTGGAAGTAAGTATAATAATGTTACAACTTACCAATACTTTCATCCGATGAATTTTCTGATTCTGATGGTTCAAATTTGCCCCAGAGTCTAAAAAAGGATCTTCAGCACTAGAGCTATCACTGATGTTATTAGCAGACCCTATCATTAGCGGCCTTTTTCTGCGCCCCTCGCTGGTTACAAGAATACACACATTCAAATCTACAATTTCTTCGAATAACATGCATACTCGTCACATTCTAAATATACCATAAATGCATACAATATTTACCTGACGCGGATGGAAAATACATAATAATATTTTAGTGTTCAGTTTTAGTAGGTTAAAAGATATGCCACTATGGCACACAATACTTTTAAATGATGTTTAAGACATGAACGTTTGGCCACCATTGCGCCAAGGAATATTATCACAACGCGTGAGCAAAACTGAAACTGTTCAGCCATCCAGCCACATTTTAGAGAATTCCATACAGTCCACTACAGCACAACAAAGATTAATAAAAATCCAGTAAACCTGTACCGATAACTGTGTAGAATTTTTATTCTGTTAGGCTACTCTTGCTCTATACGCATCAATTATGATAATACCATTATAACTCAAATTCTGCAATTCAGAGATTCATTGTAGTTTAATAATAATCTGTTCAATGAACCCTACATCAAATTTTCTTAATGAGTATAACAGTTACATTTTTTAACCCGTAATTGAAGTAGCAGTAATTGTTAACAACAGTGCCCAAAAATACTTGGCATTCAAAACGTTAGAAAAAGCGCCCATAATTACTCAAACAGATTACATTAATAGAACAACAAAACAGTTGATTCACATCGTTAATAAACAGATTTAGATATTATCTAAAACCAGTTTGAATTCGTTTAGTAAAACTAAGCTTTACTATTTACGTATCCCTATCAGAGAGAACTAACTTGCCTAATGTTATTTCTCATATTTATATTTTAATTCAAAAATATTGTCTGTGGGAAGGCAACTTCTCTTAGTTAAAGTTAAAGCACGCATTATTTGAAGTTGCTTACTACTGTTACACGCTGTAGACCAGGTTTGAATCTACCTACTTCTGGGAATAGCAATAAGCAACGGTGCAACAGGATTCAATCCGCCTACTCCTGTCCATTAAAGTAGATTGGATAGCACAGCCAGTCTCAACGCTATCATTTAGGTAAACGAGACTTGCCAGCTACGAACGTAATCTGAAGAATTGTTCGGTGTGCCAACTATAGCCATCCGGGGAGGGGGATATTCGTGACATAGTCCCATTACGCTAAGCGTCACCCTTAAGCCGAACCGAAGACGGTAACATTTCCGCCTGATGCAGAAGGGCTACCGCATGAGTTTTTCGGCAAAAGTGGCGGACTCCTTGGTCCCTGTGATGGTTTCGTAAGAGACCCCTTCATCGGTTTCGGTCGCAATGGTCTCGCGAGCGGCGGCGCTAGGAGGTGGTGGAGCAGGTTCGACAGGCAGAGGTTAAATATATTCCAAAAGCGACTGTGCAACGAAGTTGGCAAATGTATCGAACTTTTCAGAAGGTAGTGTACTATGTCTCATGGCTTTAGAGACCCTTGTGAAACAGGTTTAACACTAAAAGGCGAAGTGAGCGCAACGAGTCTGGTGGTGAGCTGAAAACTCGGGCTGATCCGGTGGTGGTTTGGTCAGGCTGTGGATCAATGTATTCGAATAGCGACAGTACTACGAAGTTAGCAAGGCAAGCAACTTTTCGAAAGGTACTGGACTACATGTCTCATGGATTTAGGGGTCTTTATGCAACGGGTTTAACACTCAGAGGCTAAGTGAGCTCAACGGGGCGGGTGGTGTGCTGAAAACGCGGGTTGATCTGGTGGTGGTTTAGTAGGTGGAAATTCTGGGGCTCCGACTTGTGGCGGTGTAGTAAGCTCTTCAGGAGGAAATTCAGTGTCTGTCTTGCGTCGCCGTGAGATGGCTGGACAACCAGCTCGTCTGTCAACGGTGTGTTCTAGAAAGGTGTTTGTTTTTACCCCCTTGAACTTACGTGCCTTTAACGGAGTCTGGACGTTCTAGGAAACAAAAACAGTAAAATATCACAATGATCATAGTCCTTACTTAAGTTTTTCGTTACTCTCAAACATTAGCTCTTTAATCCTCTGATTTTTACTTTGCATGTCGAGATTAGGTTTACTACGTCTAGCTTTACAAACAAATTATTCTATAAATATAATTTATTCTGAAAATAAATACCTACATAACGCTAATTCTATTTTCACTTTCAGATTTTCCCTTTTGTTGTTTTCAGAAATGCTAGTGAAAAGAAACAGAGGGGTGGTAACACGCAATTTGCTAAACTATTGCCTTAATTAAAAATATTACAATGTATCCGTTTGTTAAAACGCATCAATTTATCTATAACCTCATCTTCAGTAAAATTTACATCAAATTTAAATTTGCAATTAACCTAGTACTTATTTTAGATACAGCTAAAACAGTTAAATATAAACCTAGTCAAGGTATCCAAAAAAACGTTCTAAGCATACAATCTTCCAAAATGATACCTTAATCAAGAAAAAGATTTGCATACAAAAATTGACACAATTGGTTACCTTATATTATTAAATAACAAAACGCATTTCGGGATTACAATATGCACAACTCACCACCCATTTATGCTTCAACGCTACATCACCAAAACCATGTTATCACAAAAACGCAATTACCTTTTCTCAAATGCCATATAATTGATACCGTATGTAATTTTAATGTTCGCAAAGCCATCAATTTCCTGTATTCCTTTACCAAACTAGTGAACCTTAAACTTTAAACTAATCATTTATACTTTATTGCCATCCCCATCGCAAACCTAAACCTTCGAGTTCGTTAGCGAAATGAGCCTTACGACCTTTCTGTCTCGAAAATATAGCAAAATCAGGTTATTGAAAACGTACACCCATACAAAAAAATGTTTGTCCCATTTTTATGCGACTCAATTTTCATTACACGGTGACAATTCTGAAAAGTAGTTAGAAGCCGGTTGCAAAGATACCATCGTACTCTTCTCCAATTCTTTTTAAAGTTAAGCAGGAATTTGTAAAGTAAAAGTTTTATTATCAAGCTCTTGTTCTTGCACAACGATGGAAATATTGTTGCTATATATCTTCTCGACATACACAGTGTTAGATTTTTGCAAATCATTTTCTCGCGTTATCTAAAACAGAATAAAGCAGTGTATATTTTTAAATTCAGTTTTTCCTACCGTATCATAGCACACTAAAGTAGGTTTTGAGACAGTTGAACTCAAAAGTACAAGTAATGCGACGTTTGAGATATTCCAAGCAAATGTGATCATTAATATTCATTAAAGGATGGGTCGTCTTTGGAAAGTAACACTGTTTAAAAACAGTGAATTTTCATGTATGATATATTAATCCCATAGCTAACGATAACCTGTTAACCCACTTTTGATGATAAACACAACAGGTGGGTATTTTCTATTCTGTTAGTAAATCGTTAATGGGCTTGGGGGTTAGTATTTCCAACAGCTAGTCTCAACTGTCAATTTTAGACTTAGTACAGCAAGTACTATGTATAAGAAACAAATTCACATTTGAATATAATTCATAAAAATGAAGAGTAGAGTATCTATAGAAAATCTACATGCTGACATTTGGAAATTAATAATGGTTTGCTATTGCCTTACTTGGTCAGGTTATAATTTATTGTAAGTTCAATTTGAAATCAATTTGTATAGTTAAATATATTGAAATCTGTTCAAACATGCAATTTTGCATACTATACTTCAACTTTTAGTAGGTAACTAATGGCGTAGTTGAAAATTACGTTTCTACATAATTACAAAATTGTAAAAAGTAACAAAGGTCTTTTAAAATGATGCAGTCAAAATAATAAATTGGTGGAACACTGTTGGTCCCGGTCTAGCTGGTGGAACATTTGACGGTTCCTGGATGTGCTATTTAAGTTAGTGAAACACGGTTGACATCCCTTGCAGTTGGTGGTAGGTATTTGGTACGAGGTTTCATCTTTTCTTGGTGGATGTTTTCTTGTGTATAAGAAGCGTAGATTTCTATACACTAGTACGTTGTTGTGAGAAACAAACTTACATTTGAATCTTCTTGAGAGACAAAATTACTGAATATGTACTATGTAAATTATGATTTCCTATTGCCTTATTAGGACATGCCTTAATTTATATTTAAAGCTGACTATTAAATTTGAGAATAAATATGTATGGCAAATATTGCGAAATCAGTTCAAATATGTGCAATTTTGCATATTGCACTTTAACTTGTAGTAGGTAATTAATTATTAAATTGAAAATCGATTACACAGCTATTAAAAGTAACATAGGTCCTTAGTTCTTGTAAAATTACACAAAGTTAAGATAACAATAATGAGTGTAAACAATTTATTTAAATATATTGCACAAAAACTCCTAAAGCATTACATTGCATTCCTATTATTAGATGTAAATAAAAAATTTAATATTGTTTTAAATGTACACCAATACAAAAAATTAAATTATTGTTTAAGTTACATAAATGAAGTTAATTATGATAAAAATGTTTACAATAATTGATCATATTGTGGGCTTTTGAAATTGTTTAATTTGTTCATTGAATGACTAAACAATTGGCCTTTGTCGTTGTTTAATGTGACATAAATGAATGAATGACATATCTCCGTTCTCGAGCGAACAAAGAAATATTGGCACACAAAATTCTCAAAAGTCAAAACCATCATAAATGAACTCAACATCCGCCGTCTCCCTTTAAGTTTCTGTGATAATCTGATATGGAGGATGGTGTATAGCTGACCACTTTAAATTGTAATTTTAAGACGCAAGCAAGTGTGAATCTCAAGTTATAAATTATAGAAACAAAAACTAGTCTGGTTTTGATAAAAATACACAATCCAAGAAAACTTTTCATAATTTTTCTTACTGTATTAGTCATTACAACCATTCACTGTAGAAAAATATTAGACAAAATACAACTGATAATAACGCTTTACACTTCATTTTCCACTAAATTTAGAGAAACCCAGTGCTTTTGGTTTATTTTTTTAAATTCATGCTTATCATTGTATGTCACTAATTGATTTTGTAAAGAAAATATCCATTATTTCTTAAATTAAGGGAGAGTCTTTCTAATTTTGCCTGTAACTTCAGAAAATCTGATATTTAACCTTGAAAATTAAACGCAAATTTTTCTGTTAAATTCTGTCTTAAAAGATGTGCACCAAGTTCCGATATTTAAACTTTAATCTAGTTGTCCATCAATATTGATGCTAGCTTAAAAAATTTCAAAATTTTATCTAAGGTATGTTAATCTCTATTCCACTTTACTAGTCATTTAATTTTCAGATACGGGTTGCAGAAGAGACTTTATTTAACTGACCAAGCATAAAATATAAATGTTGCCTACACTCTATAAAACTGAGCTGATGCTACAATCCAATAAATATTGTAGGTTTCACAACAAAGTTATGATTTACAAAATTCTAATTCGCTAGATATACTTCCAAACTCACTAGGTGCAGTCCCGTACTTTGACCTAAACCTAATTTTCCCTAGATCCTATTTTTTGGGAAGCCACAAAGACTAACACAAACCACATAGTTATGTAGTCCGGCGAGATTACAAAACTGTTGTCTCAACAAAATCTCTTCTCCGTTTCTGACCTTTTAAAAGTTGAACCTAACCCAAAGCGCGCTGCTCCGTCAGATAATATTTGAAGAACTAAAAACGATATATATGTGTGTGTGCGTTTGCGTGTGCGTGTGCGTGTGCGTGTGCGTGTGCGTGTGCGTGTGCGTGTGCGTGTGCGTGTGCGTGTGCGTGTGCGTGTGCGTGTGCGTGTGCGTGTGCGTGTGCGTGTGCGTGTGCGTGTGCGTGTGCGTGTGCGTGTGCGTGTGCGCGTGCGTGTGCGTGTGCGTGTGCGTGTGCGTGTGCGTGCGAGTGCGCGTGCGCGTGTGCGTGCGCGTGTGCGTGTACGTGTGCGTGCGCGCGGTCGGTTTGTGTGTATGTGCATTCGTACCTGCATTCGTGTGTGCGTGCGCGTGTTCATGCGCGCGTTAGTTCCGGTTAATCTTTGGGATATCTTAACCGCTTGAAAAGCAATTGCATGCATATTTCATGTACTCGTTTAGATTCAAAATATCTAGATGACAGGAGCGAGAGAGATATATATGATTATTTGGAGCCGCAACAACTCAAAAACTCTAAATTAATTCGATTTAAATTTGTCATACGTATTTAGGATCTAGAGCCTAGATACCAATGATTTTTGTTGAAAGTGGATGAACGAGGTATGAATTAAGAAGGGTTAATATGAATTTCTGCCGTCGGCAATAAACTTAAATAGCGATTGCTTTCAAATTTTACGTAAAGACTTACATACCCAAACTTCTGTGATATCTTGTGGTGGTAGTGCTTGTGGTAGAGAAGCTGCGTGTTAAGAATTAAGCTAAATTTTGTTTTCTTTCGTTCGATTTAACTCGAAAGCTTAAAAAGCGACTGCGTTCGGATTGGGCATAAGTATGTGAACTAACCGACTCAAAAGCAGACGGGTACCAACAAAGTAATTGCTTGTTAATAATTTCTGAAGTGAGAGATATTTTGTTATAAAATATATTTTGCTCGTGTTTAATGAAATATTATGGATATTGATTTTACTACTAGAGAGCAAAAAATTACGTTTATCATGCAAAAGGATTTAATGAACGGTTCAGATTTATCAATTTTATATGGCCAGTTTACCACTTACGCTTTATACAAAGAGTATTCTAATCCAGTCTTGTAGGATTTTAGAGCATTTTATTAGCGTTTTAAAAATAAATTTTTTATTACTTATCCTTTCAAATTCAGGTTACTTATTCTTTGTATAAATAACGTGCAACGTTCTGAAAATAATAATACAGATTAAAGGGTTCGCATGCTGGCTTCATAAATCATAAATCGTAATGTTAACGTAATCACTACATTTTAAATAAAAATAGAGTTGACTGTGAAGCAAAATAAATATAATTTAACGTTTTATATATTTGTCGTGAGTTTTTACATTTAGTACCCACAAAAATTAATGTTGATCTACATACCGTTTTTATAATGAAACCAATATCGTAACAAGGTTTCTTTATAATATCCTGGGAACAAAGGTGTGAATAAAATTGAATAGATTGCTTATTTCAAAGTAATTTCCTGGCCATATATTTGAAAATACAGGCATAGAAATATGGTAGATAGTGGAAATTGTTGGCGATGATTTAAATAAAGTGTATGTCCTAAAACTTCTCATCTGCGTTTATGAATGAAATTATTTATAAGTTTATAAGGTTAGCATATTACTGTGTATATAATTAATTTATACAGGGTGTCCCGCTAAGTTCGGGATCCGGCGGTATCTCAGCACCCTTTCTTCGCAGAGCGTTCGAAAAAAAATGTATGCTAAAAGTGGCCCAGAAACTGCTGGAAACTATTTTGAAGATCGTATTCCTACCGCTAGACAAATATTATTAATATAAAGTTTGTAATGTTTTGAAACCTTTTTGTAATGCACTTTAAGTCTAGCCGCAAAAGAAGGCTGGGAGGAGAGGTCAAAAAGCCATCTGATTAAATACGCTATAATTTTAGTTTCATCAAATCAGTTCTCATTTGACAAAAAAAGGTTTTTTAAGCATGACAATGTAAACAGCAACCGCTAGAGGGCGTTTTTTAATACATTACAGTTTTTACGATTTTTTTCGAAATTTTTAAATATAACTATACTATTATTTTATTATAGTCAGAAACTACCTTAAATTTGTAATATATTGGTGAAAAAGTCAGTTCGATATCTTTGTTAATTAAAAAGCTATACCAAAATGAAAGTGCAAAACCAAATATTTCATTGCCTACGCACGTCTAGTTTCAATTTTTTTCACAAATACTATAATAATAAGATCTATGTCTTATTGCTTCTTAAACTCACCGCTAGAGGCCCTATTTATTTTTTTTGCAGTTTTTTCAATTTTCCTTAAAATGTTTAAAAGCTCTCAAGTAATTATTTGATGACAATTGGAAAGTAACGTAAATTTGTTAAAAAACGGTAAAAAATTATCCTACAATTTAAAAAAGTTGTAAAAAGTTATAGCAAAAAGAATGCTTAACTTTATGAAGAATATCGCGCTGAATTTCCATGTACGAACAATGCAAAAATTGTATTTAGGTATCAAATAAAAATTAATTGTTTCAAATACATTTATTTATTCGACGGTGTGTACTCAGAACAGCCTTTGCAATATTAATGCTTGATGTGCTCCTTATAGCCTGATGGTTACGAACAATCATATCTTCTCGAGAGCTAGGACGAGTCTGTAGACTAAATCCTTTAGTCCACCCCATAATTAAAAATCTTAAACTGTAAGAGCCGATGATCTGGTTGGCCATGGAAATAGGCTTCCTCGTCCCATCCACCTACTCGGGTAAGTGGTATCTAAAAAATTTCTAACGTCGCAGGAAAAATGCGCGGGACATTCGTCATGTACATACCATATTACCCTTCTAATATTTAAGGGAACGTTTCATATTCTTTTGTACACAAACCCGATGTTTAAATTAATTATAAGAAATTTAAAACAAGAATTGCGTAGATAATAAAATAATGGTTCAAATTAGAGTTATATTTTCATTTTTTAACCAATAACGGTATTGAACTGCTTTTTTTGCGTGATTTAGAAATTTAAGATATTTCCTGATTATGATAAAATAATTGTGTGGCTACATTTAAAAATGTCGAGAAAAATCGAAAAAACTGCTATGTATTTAAAAAACGCCCTTTAGTGGTGGCTTTAAGAGCAAACTATTATAAATGTTTACCTTTTTTTGCCAAATGAGAATTATTTTATAAATTTCGATTTGATGAAGTTAAAATTATAGCGAAATTAATCAGATGACGTTTCTCCTCTCGTCACACCCTTATTTTGTATCTCAGACCCTAAAGTGTATTACAAAAAAGTTTAATAATATTTCTGTTATATACCAATCGCCAAATTTTCTATAAAAAGGCATTTTCTAATAAGATCATGTATGCCGCGCCATCTAGCGGCAGAGGCACTTTGTTTATTTTAGCTATTAGCATGATACATTTAGTTTTATTAATATTTGAGATTGATTTTAGTTCAATTCTGAATAAAAATTAAAAAATGTGTTGAAGCAGAATTGACATATAATGATGTAATTATACAGTAAATACCTTTTTACATAATTTCTGTGCCACGGTATGTAGATTTACTTCTTACATAGTTTTCAAATGTAAATAGTCTTCTAATATAAATGATCTCGTACAATATCTGTTTTAAACACCTACTATGAAGTATAAACAACGAATGATATAATATTTTGCTGATTTAAATCATATGCAAAAGGATTATCTAATAACCATTTCTTTATTTACAAAATGAGGTGTCTTCAACTGCAACACAAAGCATATAATGTACTATTAAATATTATAATTATGATGACTATTATATGTAACATATACAGGGTGTACACAAACACTTCTCACAAAAGAAAACTGCAGATCCTAGAGCTTTAAGGTAAATTACCTTAATACATAAATACTTCCTAAGAGAGCTGGAGGTCTAGGAAGATGGCGCCCTAACATCGGTTTAATTCAAATATCTCCAAAATGGTTTCCCTTTAAATAATAGCGTTATGTACATTTATTTAGTGGAATATGCCAAATCGTATGGCGTGTATATGATTTTTTAGTTGTACACATAAGCGACTCGTTTGGGCGGGGCATTGGACATTGTTATTCATAAGTTTTTTGTTTTTCAAAATTTCGCAATTTTAACATAAAATTTAAAAAATTTTGTTTTTTTTTCATAAAAGAACGATACCCTTGTTTGAAGTCGTTACGACGCACCGTTTTCGAAATAAATTGATTTGAATTTTTCATGTGTTAATCATACTTTTATAAAATTAAGTAACGAATTCATTTACAATTATGAAAGATGGCTATGGAAAATAAACAAAATAACAATTGCGTGAACTTCAAACTGTCAAACATGTCATAAATTAATTTAGGTTTAGAAAGTAAGTAATAAGCTCGGGTACAAAATAATCGTTTTTAATACAAAAAAATGTTGCTGACACAATTAATAATGAAAAAAATTCAAAATGACAACTGAAAGCATGAAACACAAAACTGAATCTACAAAAGATGCTCCATATGGCGACCATCCGTTTCTATGCGTTTATGAAAAGATTGCCGAATTTTTCCTAAAATTCCCTATTGTTCCTAAATTCGTCGCAGGTATCCTGAATTCTTCCTCAAAGCTGATCGCGTGTTTCTATTGATTGGAAATGAACCATAGATTTTAGATATCCCCAAACACAAAAATCACAAGGATTTAGATCTGGAGGACTTGCTGGCCAAGCAACCGGACCGCCTCTTCCGATCCATCGCTCTCTGTAATTGTTATCTAAACAAATACGAACTATAGTGAACTATAGTGAAAATATTTTGTAGAAAGTTGAGATATTCTTCGCCGTTTAAACGATTGGGCAGTTCTACGGGTCCAAGCAAGTTATCACCAAGAACACTTATCCATACATTAATACTAAACCTTTCCTGATGTTTACTTTCCCTTATCGCATGAGGGTTTTCATCAACATAGGAGTAATAGTGTGCATCTTTTGTAAAAGCGGCTTCATCAGAAAACAAAATATTATAAAAAAAATCTTGGTCTTGATTCTCTTTATTTTCCATCTAATTGGAAAAATCAACACGAGCAGGAAAATCACCTGCTTGCAAAGCTTGGACTATTTTGAAATGAAAAGGATACAAGCCTTCCTTATGTAGAATGTTCCACACAGAAGATTTTGAAACATTCGGATACATTGGAGCCAACCTTCTTACGCTTATTTCGGGATTGTACTCAATTTCCATTAAAATATCATCCTGGTATTCTTCCATTACATCAGCATGTCTTCCCGTTTCATTATTTTTAGGAATTACCGATCCTGTTTCCCTAATGAAGAAGCGTAAATGATTTAGGAGCAGGATGTCTTCTACCTCGAAATTTATCTGCATATCTACGTGCTGCTGCCCGAGCGTTGCATTGCACTTCGCCGTACAACCATTCTAACAATATTCAACTTTAACTAAACAATAAAACATCTTTAATTTAAAACTTATTTGGCACTTTAGCTCAACTAGTATCTGTAATACTAGTGACGTTCTCGCAATTGTTATTTTGTGTATTTTCCATAGCCATCTTTCATAATTGTAAATGAATTCGTTCGTTAATTTTATAAAAGTATGATTAACACATGAAAAGTTCAAATCGATTTATTTCGAAAAAGGTGCGTCGTAGCGACTTCAGACAAGAGTATCATTCTTTTATGAAAAAATCGAAATTTTTTAAATTTTATGTTAAAATTGCGAAATTTTGAAAAACAAAAAATGTATGAATAACAATGTCCAATGCCCCGGCCAAACGAGCCGCTTATGAGTACAACTAAAAAATCATATTCATGCCATACGATTGGGTATATTCTACTAAATAAATGTACCGAACGCTATCATTTCAAGGGAAACCATTTTGAAGATATTTGAACTAAACCGATGTTAGTCCGCCATCTTCCAAGAGCTCCAGCTCTCTCAGGAGGTATTTTTGTATTAAGGTGATTTACGTTAAATCGACAAAAAATCTGCAGTTTTCTTTTGTGAAAAGAGTTTGTGGACACCCTGTATATTCCATCTGAAATTATTTTTAACCACAAGAGTTGACCTATTTCATAAGTTGCTGTTTTATGTTTTGAAACACATTTAGCAAATTGTACAAACAGTAATTGGTTCACTAATATTAATCCACCAAACGTATAAATGTATCAGAGTGATCTCATGCACCATCGATAAATGGTATTTCCGCTGTAATGGATAATTGACACGTTATTTGTGTCTTACGTATATAGGGGTAGAAAAAAAAAGCAGAACCTAGGATTACTGGCTGGCCAATACTTTGCTGCAAATCCGTTCAATGAAATAATAAAATTTGATCTTAAAGTACTTTCAACTATATTAAAGCGAGTAATTTGCATTAATTAAAATAGTGTTTTAAAATAAGAACAATGAGTTTAAACAAAGCATAAAAGTTGATTTGCCTTTATGACCACAGAAAGAAATTACAAGAACAGATTTTACTACTTTAATAGTATTTAATACTGTATATTTAAATTATCCTTAGTCTACTAGACAATATGTGTTTAAGATATTTCCACTTAAGAAAGTGGACAAAAGTTTATTATAAAGCTGTATTTCCAAAATTTCAGATCATATGAATGCATTTTGTTTACTTTTTAATTAAATAAGTTTAGCACATAATAGACTTTTTAAAGGTCCTCCCAAACTTGAAAGAAATTTAAGTGCGTTTCTTTGCTAGATATCTACCGATGGAAAGCGGTATTCCCTAATTCTGCTACTTTATATAAAGTTAATCGTATTTGTTGTCTATTAATAGGTGAATCCACTAGTTATTACTCACGCACATATACTAACGTTTTAAACCCGTAAATAAAAGTTAATATGTGCGACTTCACACCACAAATCTTATTTAAATCTTTTACTCCGTTTACTAAAGCCAAACTCTCCGTGAAGGTTCATTTAATTTTAATATTGACTTACATATTACGGCTTATTATTATTTATCTACGTCATAAAGAAAGCCACGCAATTGAATTTGCTTAACGATTGAAATACTGTATGCGGTATGAACTAACTAATACATAAGTTTTTGGATTTAGAAAATAACTTTTAGAAGGTGTTCAGTAACTCGTCAAAATTGTACGGAATGGATTTGGATTAGAAGGTTAATTAAAGGAAAAGTTATGCCGTAATTAAGTGTATTTATTAATTACTCTTAATATAATTAGGTTTAATCTAAAATAGTAATTTAATAATATAGAACATATGGTCTCAGTTCGTTTCGTTCTATAGTAAATACAAATTATAATTATTTTCTGATTTAGAGTTGCTTTTATGAAAATGGTTACTCACATTTAAGAAGCTCGAAATTTAATTATCCTGTTGTAATAATTATAAAGCGTATTTGCTAACTTGTCAAACAATTTAGGTAAGAAACACGAAACGAGCATAAACGTCTATCGGTAGAATGGACCCAAGTCAGCTACATAATTAATGATTATTAAAGGTTAGTACCTTATTATTCCTAGACATTATTCCTAGACATACAATTAACCTTTATATAAAGAAAATGTGTAGGAGACAAATTTTTATGGAATACATGTAGTGAGCAAACTATAATTGAGTGTTATATCTGTCGATATTCAGGTTATTTATATTTTTAAACAATTAAAAGCGAAGTCTAAAATGTGAGATAAAATATAAAACTTAATATTTTAAAAGCTCTTTTCAGGCTTTGGTGGGTTGAAATTAAAAACAGAGGTTATGATATTCTGAAGTATCACTACATTTCAAGATAATTGCTAATGTCCATTAGCTCTACTTAATTTCATTGTAGTTTAATGAGTACCATCGTCATTTTAACACAAAAACGAAATTAATACAGAATTTCTTTTTATGTCAAAATTTAATATTTCACATGCGGATTGCCAATCGACGAATTTCGAACATCCCAGGAATATAATCTAGTTTGAGCACCGGAATTAGGGCATGTCAAACAAAAATAAGTCATTACTTTTTTTTTTATTTATATTATGGGATTAGTTCTTTGCGTCGTCGTCGGGCTGTTATAACTTTTCATTTATTAGGTGTTGATTTTTTCCCTTTAACGTTACGTTTTATCAGCATACTGTAACATTCGATTAACTCAACTTTAATTTAAAATACGCTCCGGATTATTTAGTCAAGTTATTGGAAGTTATGCAAGGTTTTTTAAGAAACTAATATTTCAATAAATTTATGTATGACCGAAAAGGCTTACTTCATTGATGAATTTGTAAACTTTTCGATTAACTTTCCAAACTCTAGGTTTTCTTCTGATATAAATTTGCTTGAATTAAAACTTTTGTATAACAATTACTGTTCGATATTCAGCAACATTTTTTATAATGTATAAATAATTATTAGCTATTCTACATAACTATAATCCCATAATTTTCATGTATGATTGATCAATTTAATGTTATCATCGTGTACTAGTCTTTTGAAGCATATATGAAGGTTAATTCTTATTATATTGTGCCTCTTACTTGTTTGAATGTGTTGGAAAATTTGGACATTAAGTAGGCGAGCTCTATAAGCGTACACATGCTATGATACTCTTTTATACTACGTCACAAATCCGTATTAGAGCGACGGTAATATACTAAATAGGGTTCTAGGAAGCAATTTAGATAGTTGTTTGAAACTACGGTCGTCAAACACCAAAACACCTCCATTAACAATTAACTCAAATAAGCTACGTCAATTGAAGATTGGTTGGTATGATAAATCCAAGTCCAAGTTAGCATGAAAGCTATTTCGCTTAGTCAATCAGTATCTATTAAATTGATCTCAGAATAAAGTGCATTACTGGTAACTCTGATAACTAAATTTATGGCCAGTTAATAATTCGAATTTAAATTTATTTGCACTAGGTATTTTATGATTTCAACACGGTCAAAATGTTTCAACTCTCTAAGTATACACTATATACTAATCCTGGATTACACCAAAGACCATTAACAATTTATAAACTATAACTTCAAAAATAAAATAAGCATCTGCACTCTAAAAGTTCTTGGCATACTACAAGTTGTTCAACGTGCAAAGTGTATTAAAAAGTTACCTTACTATTAGTAAAATAAATTACGTTACTCTAAGCAATAAATAGTGCTAAACCCAACTTCCAACTTCCAACTTCCAACTTCGAACCTTCAACTTTCAACTTAGAACTTAGAACTTAGAACTTAGAACTTAGAACTTAGAACTTAGAACTTAGAACTTAGAACTTAGAACTTAGAACTTAGAACTTAGAACTTAGAACTTAGAACTTAGAACTTAATACTTAGAACTTAGAACTTAGCACTTAGCACTTAGCACTTAGAACTTAGAACTTAGAACTTAGAACTTAGAACTTAGAACTTAGAACTTAGAACTTAGAACTTAGAACTTAGAACTTAGAACTTAGCACTTAGAACTTAGAACTTGATGAACTTAGAACTTAGAACTTAGAACTTAGAACTTAGAACTTAGAACTTAGAACTTAGAACTTAGAACTTAGAACTTAGAACTTAGAACTTAGAACTTAGAACTTAGAACTTAGAACTTAGAACTTAGAACTTAGAACTTAGAACTTAGAACTTAGAACTTAGAACTTAGAACTTAGAACTTAGAACTTAGAACTTAGAACTTAGAACTTATAGAACTTAGAACTTAGAACTTAGAACTTAGAACTTAGAACTTGAGAACTTAGAACTTAGAACTTAGAACTGAACTTAGAACTTAGAACTTAGAACTTAGAACTTAGAACTTGAACTTATGAACTTAGAACTTAGAACTTAGAACTTAGAACTTAGAGAACTTAGAACTTAGAACTTAGCAACTTAGAACTTAGAACTTAGACACTTAGAACTTAGAACTTAGAACTTAGAACTTGAACTTAGAACTTAGAACTTAGAACTTAGAACTTAGAACTTAGAACTTAGAACTTAGAACTTGAACTTAGCAACTTAGAACTTAGAACTTAGAACTTAGAACTTAGAACTTGAACTTAGAACTTAGAACTTGAACTTAGAACTTGAACTTAGAACTTGAACTTGAACTTGAACTTAGAACTTGAACTTAGAACTTAGAACTTGAACTTGAACTTGAACTTAGAACTTGAACTTGCACTTAGAACTTAGCACTTAGCACTTAGCACTTAGAACTTAGAACTTAGAGCTTAGAACTTAGAACTTAGAACTTAGAAATTGGAACTTGGAACTTGGAACTTGGAACTTGGAACTTGGAACTTGGAACTTGGAACTTGGAACTTGGAACTTGGAACTTGGAACTTGGAACTTTGAACTTTGAACTTCAACCGAACTTGGAACTTTGAATATGAAGCTTAAATTTTTGAACTTGGGCAAACTTGAACTTGGAACTTGGAACTTGGAACTTGGAACTTCGACTTTCGACTTTAAACTTTCGACTTTCGACTTTCGACTTTCGACTTTCGACTTTCGACTTTCGACTTCCAACTTCCACCTTCCTGCTTCCAACTTCCAACGTCCAACGTCCAACTTCCAACTTCCAACTTTCAACTTACAACTTCCAACTCCCAACTTCCAACTTCTAAGTTAGAATGTAATAGAATGCTTAAATTTTTTTTAATTTGGGCATCAAAATTTTGAATAATATTTATTAACTAAAATGGCAAAGTTTTGCCTTCAGTTGAATTTTAAAGATCGCCTATCCAACCCAATCCTCCTTTTAATTCTAGTACATAAACCGTGGATATTAAGCACCCATTTCCTTAACAAGTTGTAGAGGCCAAAAATTGCGTTGGATATGTATTGGTCTACCATGTAAAAAGAAACTGCTGTTTAAACTAAAAGGATAACAGAGACAGAACTAGGTGTTGCTTTTAATTTTAGTGGGACATACTCCTTCACTTGATTTGCTCATTAGGTGGTCCGCGAATGCAAAAATAGTTGCATCCAAGAATTGATGAATAACTAAGTTAGCTGTAATTCTTATCACAAGAACGTTTCACAAATTTTAAATAAATAAATTATTAATAACTCAGTTTCCAATTAATAATGCTATAAAAATGTCTGAACGCACTAATAATTTAATTACGTTATTTTCAAAAATTGACAATTTTCATTAGGTTGAAACCATGCTTATGTTGACCTAAAATAATAATAATCGAGGTAAACTGACCAATGATTTTTAAAATAATTCTTAATAATGCAAGTCTTTAGCGTTCGTAATTTATTTTGAATTTAGGAAGGAGGGCGTATTTTCAGAATAGTGGTAAATTGTTTCTTTTCTGCAAAATTTATTACATAAGCTTGCTTGGATCGCCAAGGATGGAACTTCAAGTGTTTACTAGTGCTGTTACTCATATTTACGTATTATTCAACAATAACCGTGTGTTATATTTTTTAAATTTGCGGAGATTATAAAGACGATGAATGAAATTTTAAATACGGTTAGAAATAATGCACTTTAAAGTCGGCAGTTCAACTGTGTCACAGAAGAGCTAGAGTGCCAATGTGGTGTTATTGTTTATAGTTATAACTATTCGGAGTAAAAGTTTTCAGCGTTTAGAGAATGATTGCCTGAAATTAAATGGTTTTTGGAAGGTGACCTATCCAGATGTCGACAATAGCAAATGATTACAAAATCTTTCATATTTAGTGGACAAGGCGAATGAACGAATGAAATCTATGAAGTGCAAAACTAGGAAAAGGATTTTAACCAGCCAATATCGGTCAGAAGCTGTACCTTTTAAAGAAAATTCTCAGAGAAGGTTACTGCATAAAACAACAATAATTTGCAAATTTAATGATCAATTTGCACTGAGTTATTACAACGGTACACTACCGTGGAACGCTACCAATCCGTGAATTAATTTATGTGTACATGTGGATGACAGAGTAAAACCGAAAAGGTGCGTTCTAAATGTGTATAATACGTAATGTAGTATGACAAATTTCTGGTATTATCTACCATGTCAATTTGTGATGTGAATGGATTAAAATGTATCTCAGAAAGGCGATTGATATCGTGAACATATTTTTTAAGTATATCTATATGTGGAAACCTTTGTATAAATATTATTATTACTCAAAAATTAGATTTTCAGTATTTATTTTAGTTTCTACTCTACCTTACATTTTCTTGGGATTCCGTGTAAATCCTTAAATCCGTGTAGGTTGCCTTCTAATCCCAGGGTACCGTATTTTAGTTTACATTGTTTGGATATTTTAATTACGATTTAATTACTAATTACTAATTTTCTGAAATAACGTTTATATCCTGTTTATCAGATAATAGCTGAATGTTATCAAGAGGATTAGTATCTTAGATTTATCGGATATGTATTTTACATTACGAAGTTGTGTCATATGGTAATAATGCAAATTTTTAAAGATTGGTAACAAATATAGATTTGGATACATATTACAATAAGCTGAATTATATCCACAAACATTATTTATTATTACATTTGGATATCATTCACGTTTTGTACTAAATTAAAATTTAATTTTCTTACTTTGGGCTACCTATATAATTAATCAGTAAAAAAAATGCTAGTATTAATATTAAACAACGACGGTATTTAACTATATCACAACACTCATTGATTTTCGATACTAGAATTCATTATGAATACACATAAGTGTTAGTGATAGTAAGATTTCTTTTGATTTGTTTATTACTTAGCGTAATGGATTTTTATTTAGTTATATATTAATCTTTGAATACATTTTCATTTTTATAGAATATGGTTATTGTAAATTTTAATTGTATTCTCTTATAATTTATAAGTAATATTTTTATTTTCGTAAGCTATTGTTCCATTGCATATTGTTGCAGAAAATTGCACAGTAAAATTGTGGTATTCACTCTTGAAGATTAAAGAGTCTCGTGTAAACGTCATTTTAATAATTAAGGTAATTTCGCTTTAAAATGCAGTTAAAATTGAAAGTGCTATATTTTATCAACTATATGGAATTGGACTTAAAACTTGAAGTAGAATAAAATTGAGCAAAGATTAAAAGTTTATATTTAAACACTGCCAAAACGAAGTTGATTAGTGCAAGGATCAATTTGACTCTTGGAGGGTGAAAACCATTTATAATTATTTGGGGAATATTTAACACAATCTAAGGAAGAATTGGGTTTTAAATCTTTTATACCATTTATTACATTCCCTTTTTTAGGATCATTTAATGTTTGTTATATACAAACTATTTAATTTCGTTTTTACCAGAACGGGCTGTTGTTTGTATATCATAAAACAGCGGAATTAATATGATTATATTTGTGTGATGCGTAACGTCTCATTACAGGTCAACGCTACTAATTCTTAAATTAACGAATGTCATAATAGTAGCCAAAAGAAAGCAAAACGTAATTGTGTCCTTTCCGGTGTTAGCTCCACGTTGGGTACGGGTAAATTAAACGATATGTAATCAAAGAAAGTCTCTGTGACAGTTACGGCGGAGGAAGTTGCTAATTTCAGTGTACCAATGTATAATATAACGATACTTACTTTGTCGAATAAAAATAAAGCGAAATATATTAATTAGCTAGTAAATTAACCAAGCATAGTTGCATCTGGGCAATGGTTGGCGTATGTTATATCTTGTTTTTCCAATGAGTAACAGAAAATTACGTAATCATTTAATACTATATAACCATAAATGTAGTTTTCAATAACGAAATCAAACCAATTATATTTAAAGATATGTAAACATAAACAAAATAGAAGAAATGAACCATTATTGCTATAAAAGCAACAAATTAATTTCGAAGTACAGTAAATGGCGTTCAATTTAATGAAACAGAAACTTCCAAACGTAAATCTAATTCTAAGTACTCATTGAAAGGAAAGCGTAAACCAAAATAGTTTAATAACTTATCAACAATGCTTGAAGTTCGTACAATATTCTTCAATATATAATAATAATTATTGTAAATCAAACTACTTAAATTGTTTTGATCAAAACAGCAAATAAACGATGAATAGTTAAGATATGTACCATAAATAAACATGACTTAATAATAGTAGCTAACGATAAGGCATTTAATTAGGTTATGATAACTTTTGCCAGGAAATAAATGATTAGAAAAATTCTAGAACATACAAAAAAGCAAATTAAGTTGGAATGCGATTCAGGATGTTAAATGTGTAAAATCTTGCAGGTAATACTTTGATAGACAAATATTTCAAGGTACGACAAAGGCAGCAAATTAATTTTTAAACAAGAAAGCAATAATTAACGTTACGATAAGGTTACTGGTTTAATAAACAACAAGGGTACTTAACGGAATCTATAACTTTGTTCGATACGACGTGATCAGTAATTATTACATGTTCATGCGTATACTCTGCAAAGGTGTACTTGATTATATTTAGATACAAAAAATCTGCATCGACAAATATGCTTCCAGTTATGAATTCAAACCAAAATTTTCAAGGAATAATTTCCATTTTGATCAATATACAACATCGATTGTTGTACCATAAATACCATAACTATGCTTTCATAGCATCAAATACATATACGTTAAATCCAACGTAGTAATCTTCTCCATAAAATTGAGGCATACAGATAATAACGACCATAACGTTATCCCAGAAGGTAATATTTTAATCAGTTAAATATCTGAAAATAAAACAAAAACACGAAATAATATGAAATCCAGAAATTGTACGATATCGTAGAAGTTAAATAGTATGTTAATTGCACTGTAATATACATCTACTATTTATTAAGAAAGTAATCCATTTCATTATTTTCGCTATTGTTCTCAGGTACTTGTTCATACACATAAAAGGTAATTTTAGGATTGGTAGCGTCGAACAATAACGAAAAGTTACAGTTGCTGAACCGTGAATAGGAACCATGTGTGAATAATCTTTCTTCGACATTCTGAAAAACTAGCGTCTGCAGTCTATCGAAGCATAATTGGAACTTCATATTTTCATCTAGATTGACTCTAACAAACGAAAAATCCTGATTTTTAATCTGGACTATAAGTTATATACTCGCTAAGTGATAAGCTAGTAAAACATAATCCTATCTTTACTAGACTTATTTGGTATTATAGGACCACTGTGGTCTGAAATTTTATAACTCAACAAATTTCGCAAGGCTTTGATTAGAACTACATTTTTATTTAAGTAACTGCACATCCAATAATCATCAAGAGCTGCTGTTATTAGCCAGCTTAACGCAGTGGTTATTTATTTAGATACCAATAAAAAACTACATTGAATGGTTCTGGGGTTGATTATCGGCTGAACTGTATAAACAACCATCAGGCTTGGATGTTTGTATTACAGTTGAGTTAAAGGAAAAAGAAAAAAATAATAGTGGCACAAATATTCTTTACATTCATCTCATGTCACCCTTTTTACAGCGAAGCAGGTAAGTGTGTTAGTATTTAAAAAGTGCATTCGGTTATAGATTTTCATTTATAAAAAAGCTTAGATAACCACCGACATTCAAGCCATCGATGGTTTGTAATGACGGTTAGCCGTTCATTCTTACAATGATATACATTTTACATTAAAAAAAAAATTGTAAGATATTGAAGTGACCCGAGATACCCCCTCCCCGTTTACACTGTTCAAGTACTAATGAGAGACAATGGGATGTATATTTTACAACAACTGGTAGATCTACAATATTGTTCGTAGCTCTCCCCCTACATATCTAATATCTAATGTACTGGGTGGCCAACTAAGAACGGCCGTCGCCCATATCTCAGGAATGGATTATAGCACAGGTTCGGGAACAAAATTTTTATAAGAAAAGTGGCCTCGAGAAACACCTGGAAATTATTTTAAGAATTGTAGGTCCACCGCTAGAGGGCGTATTTGACAGTTAAAATTTTAAAAAGCAAAATTTTTCAAAATTTACTCAATTGAGGGGCATATTAAATATTATAATCAGATTCCTCGACAAATTCTGCATATTTTTTATTTGACAAGTTTTAGTCTATCTCTTCAAATAAGGGGTTGGGGAGAGTGGGAACCTTGTTACGAAAAAACGCCTTTAATTCAGGTTCTGCTTGCCCGATTTTAATAAACTTGATTTTGTTTGAAAGAGCTTTGTTAATCAATATAAAATTTGTAAATTTGAAGCAATCTGATTAATAACACAAATGCTAGAGGGCGCTGTTTAATATTTTTTGAATATTGTGTTTTCTCTTTACAATTTTAAATGGAAGCATAAAAATTTAAGTAGGTCTTTAAAAAGTAGACTAAATTAGTAATAAAACAATCAAAACTGCAAGTCGATATCTTTTTCCTATCCTGAGATATCGTAAGAAACAGGTAAATCGCGGGAATTGTTCTTCCAACGTCTAGTAGGCTAGTTCGCGTTAACAGAAATTATTAAATTTGACCTGGATGAAAAGATCTTACATTGTTCTACAGTAATTTAAACTGTTATCATACTAATGTTATGGTTGCCGCTAGATTGTAATGCTGTCGCTACTAACAATGAGAACAAATTATAAAATAATAATGTGATAAATCTAACAATTAAAACCTTAAATAAAAAACTACGTAATTAGTGTCGCCCTAGATATTCGAAATGTCGTCCATCATTTTCAATGCATGAAATCAATCGCTGATGGGTGGAGAGAACAGCAGTTTTAATTTATGCCCTTGAAATACTTCGTATTGTCTGTCGTATTCTTTCAATCATGTCAGCTCTTGTTGTGGGTCTATCAGCATAAACGAGATCTTTTATTCGCCCCCACAAATAAAAATCTAAACAAGTTATGTCTGGAGACCTTGGTGGCCTAATAAATAAACTTCCACGTCCTATCCACCTTTCAGGATATGATTGATCTAAGAAATTCCGAACATCTCTAGAATAATGTGCCGGGCACCCATCATGTTGCAAGAACATGTCACGACGAATGGCCAAGGCTATGTCTTCTAAAAGAAGTGGCAATTCGTTGCTTAAAAAATCTAAATATCTCCATTAACAGTTTCATTAGAAATAAAAGGCCCAATTATTTCTCCACCTAGAATCCCGCACCACACATTTACAGACCAACGACCCTGATGTTGGACCTCCTGCATCCAGTGGCGATTCGTTTCAGACCAGTAGGGCATATTATGTCGATTTACACTAACATCACTATGAGAAGTAGCCTCATCTGTTCACATAATTCGTGAAAGTATTTCAGGATCGTCGTGTATCCTATTTGAGAGCCAGTTGCAATAATCCAACCTGGTATCGAAATCTTGAGCATTCAAACTATGGTGTAGGACCATGTGATATGGGTGCAATCTAAAATAGTATATATTATAAAGTAATCAGATCAATAAGACTCACTGAAGTCCTTCGTTGTTAGTAAACGAAAAAGGACTTTAAATGTATTAACTCTCGTAATGTTGTTACGAATTTTTTTCGCCGGGCCTCTCATTATTTTTTAGTATTGGTACCTTTTTACTTTACTTTGCCTCACTTAATTATCATGTTGTTAGTTAAAATCTGTTCACATAGCATAAGATAATTTCATTAAATAATTTGTTGTTTTATTGAAACTGGACATAAACATATAAAGACAAACGAAAAGAATTAAAACATTTTTATCATTATAATACCGAATAAAATATGCATTACTAAATAAGTAGTCACCTGTGTTCTCTTAAAATATTGTGGACGAAGTCTTTAGCTATAGCTCTGGTGCTTGAATGAGGGTTAACATTTACATAAGCTAAAACATGAATAACATTTTCCTCTGTTCTACCTCTGCGTTGTCTTCGGTACACAGGAAGATTCACATTTCCAGTAGTACGGACACGGTGTGCGAGTCGGAGAAAAACTCTTCTGCTGTGATGCCGTCTGTTTGGGTACTGCAGTGCATACACTCTAGCAGCAACGGTTGCATTTCTCATACATTCAAAATAAACTGCCAACATATAAAATGCCTCTTCATTTGTAAGAATCATTTTAGTACGAAAAGACAAAGAAAGCCTATTAAATGCAACACGAGGAATAATTTTTGACATATGCGTGAAAATCATAGCTTGCTTGTTTTCAATAGGGAATTTATTTTATATCTTACATGGTCATCTTTACTAATTTTGTTGTCATCAGTAAATCGTAATTCATATTTTAAACTGTATTTGTTGTTGCTGGGCAAATATCGGTTTTTATTGATATTTTATGCTTTTGATTTACTAACACATCGCTTGAAAACAAATATAACATTCTTATATAATTAAAAAAAATGTTAGATTTATCACATTATTATTTTATAATTTGTTCTCATTGTTAGTAGAGACAGCATTACATTTAGGTATTCTAGCGGCAACCATAACATTAGTATGATAACAGTTTAAATTACTGCAGACCAATGTAAGATCTTTTTATCCAGGCTAAATTTAATCATTTCCGTTAACGCGAACTAGCCTACTAGACGTTGGAAGAACAATTTCCGCCATTTACCTGCTTCTTACGATATCTCAGGATAGGAAAAAGATATCGACTTGCAGTCTTCACTGTTTTATTACTAATTTAGTCTACTTTTTAAAGACCTACTTAAATTTTTATGCTTCCATTTAAAATTGTAAACAGAAAACACATATTAAAAAAATATTAAACAGCGCCCTCTATCATTTATGTTATTAATCAGATTGCTTCAAATTTACAAATTTTCTATTGTTTAACAAAAGCTCTTTCAAACAGCATCAAGTTTATTAAAATCGGGCAAGCAGAATCTGAATTAAAGGCGTTTTTTCGTAACAAGGTTCCCACTCTCCCCCGCCTCTTATTTGAAGAGATAGACTAAAACTTGTCAAATAAAAAATAAAAAATATGCAGAATTTGTCGAGGAATCTGATTATAATATTTAATATGCCCCTTAATTGAGTAAATTTTGAAAAATTTTGCTTTTTAAAATTTTAACTGTCAAATACGCCCTCTAGCGGTGCACCTACAATTCTGAAAATAATTTCCAGGCGTTTCTCGAGGCCACTTTTTTCATAAAATTTTTTTTCCCGAACCTGTGCTATAATCCATTCCTGACATATGGCCGACGGCCGTTCTTAGTTGGCCACCCGGTACGTGCAAACGATACCATCTTATTGACAAAGATTTTGTCCCCAGCAAGTGAAGAGGCATACATATGAGGCGTTGTATGGATTGATCACATTCGAATACAACTAATAAAGATCATTACTTACGGTCTACGACCCTACGATCTCAAATTGATTTTGTCGTATCTACAGCAACCTATGACTGCCCAAACGATATGATAATGCACTATTTCCCCCACACGTCTTTGGAATTCTTTGAGGTGTACTCCTAGCATATTAAGAAAAGTGGGATATAAATCATAGCCGCAGCGTGTTTTTAACCGGAGAAGTTAGATATCTGTTTACTCATATTTAATCAACTTTTTTTATTTGTTTATCTTGATACATTCTAAAAAAGGTGGTGCATTATAATTTGAGTGCCCAGTAAGTGTTCTTGCACCAATTTTATTTAGATTAAGAACATAAAGACGGGTTTCGGACAATTCGCCCCCCACAATTCGCCCCTGGACAATTTGCCCCGCACAATTCGCCCCCGCACAATTCGCCCCCGCACAATTCGCCCCCGCATTTAAAATTGTAAAAGAAGTCAAAACTAATTACCGTTTAAAATTTATTTTATTTATTTATTTAATAATGACTTATGATCAAACCAACATAACAAAAATTACTCACTCTCTGGTATTTATAATAATAGAAATTAACAACTTAACAAAAAATATGGAAATACCTACTAAGCAATCAAATTAAAAGAAATATTTTTTTATTACCTACCTACTTTCGAGTAATTGTAATTAGAAATAACAGCATTACATAGTAATTAATGGTAGTTAAGATAATCAGATAATAATTAAAATAGATATCACCAAGCAAAAGGGTTAAAAGAAATATTTTTTTATTACCTACCTACTTTCGAGTAATTGTAATTAGAAATAACAGCATTGCATAATAATTAATGGTAGTTAAGATAATCAGATAATAATTAAAATAGATATCACCAAGCAAAAGGATTAAAAGAAGTATTTTTTTATTACCTACCTACTTTCGAGTAATTGTAATTAGAAATAACAGCATTACATAGTAATTAATGGTAGTTAAGATAATCAGATAATAATTAAAATAGATATCACCAAGCAAAAGGGTTAAAAGAAATATTTTTTTATTACCTACCTACTTTCGAGTAATTGTAATTAGAAATAACAGCATTGCATAATAATTAATGGTAGTTAAGATAATCAGATAATAATTAAAATAGATATCACCAAGCAAAAGGATTAAAAGAAGTATTTTTTTATTACCTACCTACTTTCGAGTAATTGTAATTAGAAATAACAGCATTACATAGTAATTAATGGTAGTTAAGATAATCAGATAATAATTAAAATAGATATCACCAAGCAAAAGGATTTCCAGGAATTCGTGGTTCTTTATGTTCTCGATAATTAACGGTAATGACTACGACAATATAAAAGGTAAAATCAAAAGTAATTGTCCTCAGGGGCGATTTGTCCGGGGGCGAATTGTCCGGGGGCGAATTGTGGGGGGCCAATTATCCAGGGGCGAATTGTGGGGGGCGAATTGTCCTAAAAGCCATAAAGGCTAGTGAGGTTTTAGCTTGAGTACCAGATTTCCATAAAGACTAGAGTGAGTGGACATTTCATATGAGTGAACTTGCGCTACCACATCATAAATCTACACAATCCAATCAAGTCATTTTTCCTTCTTTTATTATTATTATTCAAATTTTAGCTTTACAGGCAATTGTGTTTTATGTTACCCATGTACTGCGTTGAGCACACTACTGCTCTCCTAATACATATTTTAGGATTTACTGCAACATAAAAGTTTGACAAAAAAAATTAACAAACTGAAGCTTTTTTTTTGTTTCCAGTGGAATTGACTTTAAATTTTTAATTTATTTAATCCTAATTATTCCTAATACGCCAATTTAATATTTTATTTCTGCCCAAATTTTAACTTAAAAAGTTAAGCCTTATGTATTATATAATAATTATGTTATTGTACCCCACCGAATACTAAAGAATTGTGTATCTTTTGAAAAGTTACTTCAATTACTTAAAACGTTTTGTGAAGGAATGAAATAAGCTTTTAGTTAAATAATGTTTAACGTTTCGGCAAAATTTGATAAATAAATAGGTTAATATTTAACCATCAACGCAGTATCAAATATAAAATATAGTAAAATCCATTTGGTTCGAAATTAAACATTTCAAATTTAATCCAAAACGATACAAAAAATCTCGTCAGGAATGGTATACCATAATCGAAGTAATTAGCAGTTAGTATTAACGTTAAAAGAAAAATAATTTCTAAGTAAGGGGACGTCCTCACACTCCCCAAAAGCAGATGTTTTTCTATTTTAGTATTAACTAAACAGCGTTTAAAAACATTTTTTATATTGTTATGCATTAAATTCGAAATCGTTAATTTTCAACCAAATCGATTGATATTCAATACTGTTTAAATATCATTTGATATTTGTGTATATTATATTATGAAGCAGACGTCTAAACTTTGTCGAAACGTAAACTTGTTATAAATTATTTTATTAATATTTTATCTCCTCTTTTACAAAGTGCTTTCAGACCACAACCAATAAGCTGACTTTATTTTCAGTAATGTACCTCTTCATTGTGTTTAAACCTTCAAGGTGAAAAGTTCACTGGATTTTTGTGCATTCTTTTAAGACGTCTTTCTGGGCATCTAACTTTTTCCTAAACCATCTGTAAGGAATATGCGGCTTATACTTGAAGTTAGGAAGCACTACCACCAAACTGTAAGTGAAGTATATGAGTCGTGGTTGTCCAATTGGTAAATAACTAAGCTGTTTAGTTAACGGTATCGCTACCCAGTATATTAGTTTATGAAGTCAACACTTAGATGGTTTGTTTTCCACCCAATGCATCATAGGCCATTTAAAATTTATTGTCCAGGTTAGTGTGGTTCGTTCCTTTCACTTAAGATTGTGTATTCTCAGGCAATGTCCGCAAACGATTTAGTTAACGAATCAGATTGTAAATAAACTTTATGCTGTTTCAAATACACCACTTGCTTGTGTGGTGATAATGACCATCGACAGGCAAGAAAAACTATAGTGTAAGCTTGATATATGCCTATTGTAACTATTGTGTACGTGAACTGCGTGTATACGTTCTAGATATTGCGTACATTGTATTTAATTGATTTAATATAATTTTTGTTTGTTTATTTAATTTATTATTTAACGTATTATTTAATTTATTATTTAATTGTATTTAATATTGGAGAGTACAGAAATGTACCACGAATGGAAGTTGTTACAGGCTAAATACTCACTAGAGCATTTAGCCCGTAAAGAAAATTTGTACCACGGCATAACTCAGTGGTGTGGGCGGTGTTCTTACTTAATATTGTAAAAGGGCACTCGTCACAACTCCAAATAAATGTCAAAAAGGCGCCATCTGTTACACATTTATATCGGGAAAACACCATGAACAGATCTTAGATTGTCCTAACAGGAAACCAAAACGTTCACTCAAAAATCAACTAGTCTACTACTAAAAATTCTATTCCAAATATCGCGAACTTCACCTAAATTCCAAGGAAATTCTAAGCTTTATATAAAAGCCGCAAAATTGCGAAAATAAAACCTCAACCCAAAAGCTATTATCTCAAATAACCAATAATGCAATGAAAATACGATACTTAATTATATGTCACTACACCAAAATTAGGCGTAATGGAAAATTTATAAAACCCTAGAGTCGATATCGGAATTGAAAATTCCTAAATTCGAGAAAAATACAGCTCATTTTCAAACAAATAACAAGCTGCTTACCTTTTGGCAAATCAGGCGCAAGCAAAGATGTCCACAATCGGTATGTTGGTTCATAAAAAAAAGTAACTCCAAAAATACTTGCGACTATTCGCAACGACCGGCTCACTACATAATTACGTTACTGTATAATCTAAAATCCCTTTTAAAATGACTTGCTTAACAAAAAAACTTGTATTACTTCAATAACATTGATCACAATCTAAATGAACGAAAAATGGTGGTTGTCGCTGTAAAATTATTTAACTCGATACTTCTAAAACAAATCAATTACTAAAAATTTTCAAAATATTTAACCTTTCAATTTATTACTTTAGGTCGGCAAGTCGCAGGCTCAGAGGATGAAGTTATAATAGTTTCCAATATCTTAATAAAACAGTTACAAACATTAACAATGGTCATATATTAGGAAATTTACATATTTTTTTAGTAGTTACATAAATAAAAAACACATTACGTTTCGCATTCCAATTCAAGAAATCTAAAGAAATAATGATAAAGATGTCAATAACAGAAATTCTGATATAATTGGATGAAATAAACTTTCAATGTACCACATTACACACATAGACAAATTCAGGATCTTAGCAAATAAATCGTGTGAATGAATACGCTTGTTTCTAAAATTGCCTGAAGGGCTTTACTACAATAATTTCCACGAAAGCATGCATCCTCCACATAAACACAAAAGAAAAGATACACTTTATTGTTATCACCAACAACATAAAAAAATAATAGTTTACCTTACGTAGCACCAATAGTAGAGTACTCTTCCCATCTGGACTACAACATAACCAGTCGGACAACGGGTCTACCAGGTGTTGAATTCAATAACTGACATTCTACGGTAACGCTTTCCATATAAAATTTCACACCCGACAAAATCCTATTCATATCTAAAGCACACAAATGACTAATTTTTCATCTTATTTATCGTTAATGCACCAATATTTAAGCATACTTGTGGGTATTGCGTTATTTACAAAGCGTTCCTTAACGTTGTTTAATTTTACTCTACATTTAATTAAAAGGGCACTATTTACAGCAAGTTTTGTCTTTCATTTGTTTGAGTAGCGCGATATACGGGAAACTACCCTTCAACAGGAATTCGTTAAACTAATCCGCATAATAAAATGCGCCACAGCAGGTCCATGGAATAAAGGTTAAGCTCTTCGAAAACTTCCAAAACTTGTCTCCATGGACAAACGATACACAACAGAAAATATCTTGCAGATATGGTGAACCAATGTATTATCCCTTTTATTGGAAACTTTCTCCACGGTAATTCGATACAACCCCAGCATGTAATAACTTATTCCACCCCATAACTCCCCCTTTCGCATATATTGCGATCACCGCAAACAAACAAATAAAGTCCTGCTCTCTATGGCATCTCTAGCAGAACTAACTACTACTTTATTCAGAATTCGCCATCTTCATACTAACCCTTTCCATCTTACTTAAATCTAAATTAGCCTATCATAAAAAAAGAATCGCTTGAATTTTAAGCGCGGCAAAAACGATCCTCAATATGAAAATAAACGAGACAAAGAAATTGCATCATGCAGCAATTGCAAAGTCAGCTTCCCAGTAACCGACCAAAATGATATCGCTAAATTATTTTGCTTTAGTACTTATTATAGCTCAGATAAATTTCTGCCATTCTACAGTGACAAAACTTGGGAAAAGTGATATGGGTATACTACATTCAGAAATATCTATGGCACCACATACAACGACATTACTCGTGGACGTTATCAGGAACAAGATAACTTTTAATTTCAAACCTTGGATAATTTATACAATTACAATTTCGACCACCTGAAATTTTATCGAAGAAATTATCTTAAATACAATGCGTCAATTTTTTAATTCTTAAAAAACGTAATTTCTCTCTTTCAACTAACTAAATTCCTAAAACTTAAACCAACGAGAGTATTTATGCACACAAAACTACTCTAACATTAATCTAATCGTAAACGTCAGTATCACATGTGAGAAAAGTAATTTTACAAATAAAAATTCCATTTATAAATGTCTCCAAACCCCAAAAAAATGTGATCAAATAAAAGCTCGCAAAAATTTAAACTCTTTTAAATTCAACACAAACTATCTACGGTATGACCCTTAAAATTTACACACAGGGTGACAGAGTAGCTTACTGATTGTTTTAGTTTTCTTAAAATTCTCTCCTAAGAAAGTCAATTTGTTTACGAATTTGGGTTTTCGAGTTGACCTGATAAGCTTTGTAATTGGCTTCACTATGCATGGTAGCTAAAACGCAAATAATTTTTTTTAATAGGTTTAAGGACGTGTAATTGGGAGACTGCTTTAGACAACCGTTCGTTTCATTGCTGTTTAATGTACGTAATGGAGCTATTAACGTTGTGACACTGATTCGTTAGTCGAAGGTTATTAAGTAGTGTTATTTTGGGTTACACTATTTATTATTGTATTCAATATTTGTGTTATTGAAATACTGAATGATTCACTTGTGTGCTTTCGTATTGTGTTTTATTGTGTTTATGTATTTATATGTTCTTTCATGTTCCGGTTCTGTGGGGCTTTCCTTTCGTGGTGTCTAAATTATTAAAAATGTTGGGCGGAGGTAATCTCGACGCAAAAGGATTAAATTATTTAAGACGGCAGGTATTCTCGACGCAAAGATTGAAGGGTCGGTTAAATCCTTTAGGTATTTTCGACGCAAATAAAATTAAACAATAACATAGTTTTAAATATTTATTGCACTTCAATTCGAAAACATTTTTGTACAAAAATTTTACACAATATTGACAGATAAATGAGATACACATTTTATATAGTCTAAGCGGAACATTTGCCCAGATTCAAATTGCTTTACAAGTTTTTCTAAAGATAATAATTTGGTTTTAACCGTTTTGTCTTTTATTTTCATTGGCAAATGAATACTTTGCATTTTGACATAACAATCGACCTGAAATTCTTGGTATATGTATCACTGGTTTTATCGGGTAATAAACAGTACAGAAAGGGAATATAGTGTCCGTTATGATATCCATGGATTGTAAATAGCTGATAGAAAAACTTAGTACAGTATGAGAATGTGCCGTCCATATAAAAAATATTCATTTTTGATAAAGTACGAATATTCGTAAACACTATAATATTGAATTCGATATTATTTGTAAACCAAAATTGTTCGCCCTTACTCGTTCTAAATGTATTGCAATAAGTTTGGACTGCATTATGGACTTCGTTGATATTTCTAGGTAATGGTCCTGGTAGTAGTTTGCGACGACAGTTGTAAATCTTTTTTCTGATATAATCGACATCAGTAGTTGTAATTGACGCTGGTAAATTAGAACCAAGTTCTTTTCTAATTATTTTAGAGGGTTTTTCCGATATATCTTCTTCCGCTTTTCGTTTACACGTATTGGAAATAATTTGTCGGTTTACCTTCTTGTCATTTGCCACATGATTATGTATTAAGTCACTTCTAACTATCGTAACGTCAGAACCAATGGTCACTACTTTCGCTTTGCACTTTAGATTTCTCTGGATACACCTCCATGAAACTTCTCCACCTTTCAAATTTCTATCCTTAGAAAATGTAAAATTTTCTAGAAGAAGTAAATCATTCCCACGTATACTTGTGATTAGCGAGGCAGACATGTTTCACCACTTATGACCTTAGAGGTTTAAAAACAAACTGAGAATGATTGGGGCACACACGAATTGCGGTCATATTTTAAGTCTGTAATTAATTATAAATTACATGTTAATTGTTAATATTTGTTGGAAGATAAATTTTTCCTAATTTCACTTAGGTAAGTAATTCCGAGAATATTTTAAGTCTGTAATTAATTATAAATTACATGTTAATTGTTAATATTTGTTGGATAATAGAAAATTCTCAAATTTATTTAGTTTTATTTATTTTGTGGAATCAGGTACCTGTAGGGTGGTGCGTCGAGATTACCTATAGGATTAACAGACCCTTTTCGTTACCCAGGCAAAAAGATTAAAAATGCTTCGAAATTACCACCGCCGAAAATGTTGACTACCAACATCGCTATAGTCTTGGTGGAATTAATGAACGTATTGCTGAGTCGCTGGTCTAATCGTGTTTATAACGGACTCTAGCCTTCCACTTTATAAACTGAGGCAACCAAAGTTGAAGAAAACACCAATATTCGTGAATAATTTTTTAAAACATACTGTATATTATTGTATTCAAAAGTATGCAATTGGTATCTGGACGTGGATGTTTCTTCATAATCTCGTACCTACTAGTGTCTTCATCTGAACTAACCTCCACTGACACCTTTTTTCAAATTTCTTCAACCTCTTGAGCAAGGAGAACACTGGTCATGTACACGTACCGTGTGATTTCGATGGTGATTTGAAGAAGAAGCCACTATCAAACAACTGCGTTTGCACAATATAATGTCAGTCATTCAAACGAAATTATTTCACTGGAAAGCACGTTGTTTAATAACTGTTGCGATAATTGCTGCAAAATTGTAATGTCCTTCTTAACAAATATATAAAGCTACCGGACATTTTCTATTATCGAGTAATCGAGTAAAACTTGTCTGGTCGCTTGAAGGAAGGATTTCACATAAATGTGATTAAATTATACCTGGACGTACTAATGGTGTAGTTAAATGTCCAACCCTTGCACAATTTTGTAAATAGCTTCATTAAAAATTTTTCCAAAACTGTATAAGGCTATAAAGCATAAATCAAACTAAATAGGTATATATGAAAAGTATGTCTATGAGTTTGGGTATTTATTTTGAGACGTATATGTTTTTAAACTGTTTAGTTTTATAGTAAGTTTGTATTAGTGGGTACAGTATCTTTTCCACAAATTTAAACATGTTCCGGAAATAGTAGTGTACTTAACACATTTCAAAAACGATTCGCACTTTGAATTTATCTAACATACAGAAAATGCACTTGATGTATTTGAACAATGGGTGCTGTAAATATTCACAAAACGAAGAAATTGAAAACAATTCTGTGTAGTTTCTCAGTTTAATTTAATTGGCCATTCTGAATTTTCCTATAAAAAGAGTGTAATGCGCTGCTAGTAAATAACAGTTAAAATTTCCATAAATTTAAGCTTGACAAAAAAGTTTGACAGCTTTGAAAGGCAATTTTGGTGCACATGATAATTATAAAAATCAATTGTTTTCTAAGGGAAAAGGTTGGTGAGAAACCATATAATTAGAAATATATTAGGGAGCGTTTGCAATATTAAATCCTATTAATAAAAAGTATGTGAGGGTTATTTTTCGCTGCAAATAATATGTGAAACCGATTTATAATACAAAAATGTGGGTACGTCTGTTCTGGCATTGTTGAATAGAGAATATTTATGAATATAATTTCTATAATATAAAAGGATACCTTTATTTCCGCTAGAACATTTTTTTACCCGGCACAGTGCGGGATTAAGTAAATATTCTGGCGGATTTATTTGCTTTAAACCACATACATTATGTGTTTGCACCAAACGTATTATCAGATGGCGTCTGAGAATAGTGGGGAGCACCACATATCGTACAGTAATCTAAATGAGCAAGACAAGGTTTTCCCCCATGAGTATGCTAATTATATGTAAATCGTTAGAAATGGAAGTAGAGAATAATAGTAATTATACGAGTACGTCGGCAACGTTATTGAAGTGTTACAAAGACGAGAGAGAATTTTAGTGGAAGATAGATATTTCGCCTCATTAAAAGCAGGGTGCCTCATTAAGTTGCCTTACTTCACTCCGATATTAGATTATACGAATTCAAGCAGTGGTGACTCGGCCTATTGCGGCATTCTTTATTCTTACATCTTACTAGTGATGTTTTGCCAAGTAGTTATCATCACAAATCAACCAGAGGAAATGAACAAGTTTAGTGGTTTAGAGCATCAACGTTAACTATTGAATTCAGTATCCAGCCCGTGTACTTCCGAATCAACACATGTGTCTTCCGAGTGGGCGGCCAATATTCGTAGTCGCTATAAGCCCTACTTCCCATCAATCTTCCAATGTCATAGACCATTTATCTCCGTATTTTTCGCCTGTTCCTCCTTCACCTTTCATTCCAACATTCTCAGATGCCTTAAGAGCATTTCAGCACTATCGTTTTTATATGAATAAGTCATTGAATTAAATTAATTATGCACAGTTGTAGATGAGTTTTTTATATTCATTCGTAAATAGTAGCTACGATTACTGTTTATGTTGCAATAAAACAATTCTATCTTCGTTAAAACTTTACTACATTTTAACGCTTTCAAATTACAGTTTTGTAAACTCTCGAATCTACATACTTCAATGTATTTAATTACTGGATTCCAGTTTGTCATCAAAGCTTTAAACCTAATGTTCCATTATGAATTATGGTATTCCTATTTACGACTCCCTATCATTTTCCTTAATTCAATTTCGTCTCTAAAGCTGTTTAATCCGATTTGAATTACAAATATTTTTAACATACGACACTTGATTATGTATTTATTAATTTGCTTCTTCAATTCCCTTGGAAAGATTTGCATTTATCAAGTTTTCAATTTTCCGTTGGTATTAGATCTTTTTAAATTATACATTCTAGCATCTTATTTCTCGCTTCTTGACAGTAGTCATTCATAGCTTATATTCATTTTTCAGATTTAGTTTTACGTCTTAGTTTGTACGGTTTTTATTTCTTTCTAATTGTATATTTCTGCCTTCAATTTTTATTACTTTCCATACCACGGTCTGTTATAGATTATACATTATATTTATACGTATTATTTGATGTTTGTTTATTTAGACTTTAGCAACGGTCTATAATTCTCATCACTTTCGTACTTTTGATGATGAGTGTATATAGTACAAATCCACACTTGAGCGATCATTTATAAATTTGTCAGTATAGTTTCAAGAGTTCCATATTCGATACTTACACAGGGTGATCCATTAAGGGTGGCGAGCGGCCGTATCTTGGAAACCGTATGTCCCAGAATCTGGGGAAAACATTCTCATAACAAAATCGGTCCTAAAAGAATAACTAAAAATGTTTTTAATATTCCCTAATTTAGGTTGATAAAAAATATCCATTTTAGAAACTACTGTGCTTGTTCTACAACTTTTATTGAAGTCATTTTTCTATATCACCTATTCTGAAGTGGTGGGAGAAGTGTTCTTTGATTGACATAAGACGACTGTAACTTCCATATGCCTGACATTTTCACAAACGTAGCCTTCATCCAAAGTGAATTAAAGGTAGATTCCAGAAACAAATAGTAACACTATTAATTTATTAATAGGCAACTAGAGGGCGGTATGCAACACCTAGGTCTTTTCTGAGAAATTTCAAATAAAATGCTATAGCTCTAACCAGCTTACAAAAACGCAAATAAGATCACTTATTGACCTGTCAAAACCGCGAACTGATATCTCTTTTATTGCAAAGATGTTGTCATTTCTTGATGAGTGTTGATGATTGTAGGCTAAAATTGTTTTGATAATAAAATAACAAGTAAAAACGCATCACAAAAATATGTATTAACATAAATAATGAAACAAAACTAAGGGAGATACTCATAACTGAAATTTACAAAACGCACCTACTACCTAATTATTTTAAATACTCAAAAAGCTTGCTATGAACCATTTCAGACAGTAAAAATGTAATTCTAAATCTCTTAAAAAGTCTCTAATACTTTTATGTGTGATATTAAATTGTTGGGAGATGTTTCAAAAGTAATCAATTTACCTTTGGAAATGACACTAACGTTTTATTATTGCTTCCATTAAAGTTTTTATGCTGTCAAATTGATTTTGAATGTTTACAAACGATTTTATAATGCCCTACTATTCAAACGAAGAGGCATGTGATATGTTTAGTGTGTATTTTAAAAGTCTACAAAATGAACTAATTGTCGAAAGGGAATATACTGTACGATATCCTGAAAGACGGCGACATTCTCGGAAAGTATTCAAAAGGTTGGCACAAATATTGCGAGAAACCGACAATGTTCAACCTGTCGCATCAAAAAATAGGATACGTAGAAGTCGCAATGAAGAAAATGTTACAATTGAAAATGTAACATATTGGCGTATGTTAACGCTGAACCCCATTTGAGTATTAGGGAAATTACAATAGATCTAGGATTGAATTATTCCTTGGTGCAAAGAACATTAAAGAATTACAAAATACATCCATATCATGCTATTCTACACCAGAAGTTAAAAGAAACAGATTTTGATCGACGACTGAACCATTGCAACTGGTTAAAAGAAATGTTGAACGATGATCCAGAGTTCCCATCTAACATATTATGGACGGATGAGGCTGCGTTTTCCAGCAATAGTAAAGTTAATTTGCACAATTGCCACTACTGGCCAAAGGGAAGTCAATAACCAAAATCTTTGGATGGTAGTTTAAATGGAAAGATTATCGGACCTTTTTCTTTGACGGAAAATCAACTGAAGATGGGTTAGATTTTTGAACGCATGATTTACCAATTCCCTTGGAATATATTACTATTCAGAACAGTTTAGACATATGGTACCAACAAGATGGTTGCCCAGCGCATTTTGCAGCAGATGTCCGGATTGATTTAGATGCTGTATTTTCAGATAAGTGGATTGGACGTGGGAGTATTTTCCCATGGCCGGCAAGGTCACCAAGCCTTACAGCTTTTTCCCTTGCTGAAATTGAGATCAGTGTTAATTCCACTATAGAAAGACAGAATTTGTGCATAGCAAATTATGGGAAGCATTTTGAGTATTTAAAATAATTAGATAGTAGGTACGTTTTGTAAATTTCTGTTATGAGTAGCTCCCTTAGTTTTGTTTCTTTATTTATATTAATAAATATTGTTGTGATGCGTTTTTACTTGTTGTTTTATTCTCAAAACAATTTTAGCCTACAGCCATCAACATTCATAAAAAAATGGCAATATATTTGGAATGACAAGAGATATCAGTTCGCGGTTTTGACAGGTCAATAAGTCATCTTATTTGCCTTTTTGTAAGCTGGTTAGAGTTATAATCTTTTATTTTTAATTTCTCAGAAAAAATCATAAATTGAGCTAGATGTTACATGCCGCCCTCTAGTTGCCTATTAAAAAATTAAAAGTGTTGTCTGTTTCTGGAATCTACCTTTAATTCTCTTTGCATGGAGTCTACGCTTGTGAAAATCGATTCAGGCATATGGAAGTTACCGTATTTTTATGTCAACGAAAGAAGACTTCCCCCCCCCCCCCACTTCAGAATAGGTGATACAGAAAAATGACTTCAACAAAAGTTGTTGAATAAGGACAGTAGTTTCTAAAATTGATATTTTTTACCAACCTAAATTAGGAATATTTTGTAAAAAATGAAATTATATTTTGTAAGTGATAGATTGCGCCACCTAACGGAAAACTATGAACTCAAAAACATTTTTAATCATTCTTTTAGGGCCGATTTTGTTATAAGAATTTTTTCCCCAAATTCTAGCACATACGGTTTCTGAGATACGGCCGGCCGCCGTCCTTAATGAATCACCCAGTGTAAACTTTCAAATAATTAAACGGTACACTCTAAAAAAGGACTTTTCATTTAATGTCGTAATTTTCCAAAGTTACGAAAGGCACTAAATTTTTCAAATTTTTAATCAACTTTGAAAATCCCATTCAGTGCCTAGGATCATTACATGAATGTTAAATGGAGTAGCGTATTATATTTGTTAAAAAGCTAAAGATCACATGCCATTCTTTACAATTACTTTATAATTATTTTGATGGTTTTTCAAGATCTACAGAATTGTGTATCAGAGAAACCAACAAGCACCAAAATATGTGTGAAACGAAGTAATGTATTTGCAATGAAACATTACAACGCAGTATTGGTTTTATTATAAGGTTTGTTATGAGCGAATAAGTTCCAAGGTAAATATGTAATTAAAAATTATTATTAATTTTATTAAATACATAAATAAAAAGTTTACCTCGAGTAGGATTTGAACCTACGACCTGAACTTTGCTAAAAATGTAAATTATTATTAATTTTATTAATAAACTTATTCGTTCTTAACAAAACTTATAATAAATTAATATTAATCAAGTTGCTTTGGTATGACTGAATCCTTGCAATATTGCAGGCTCACATTCCATTCATATAAATAAATAATTTGATTGTAATCTCATTATATTTAGAATTTACATCAGTTTTACATACATAAAGGCAAAATTTACATCGATTGGGGCTTGAACCTTGATGGCGCAGTTGGTTAGCGCGGTACTCTAGCAAATTACAGGTCGTAGGTTCAAATCCTACTCGAGGTAAACTTTTTATTTATGTATTTAATAAAATTAATAATAATTTTTAAGTATTGGTCTTTATTCAAATACAGAAAGGGTTACACTGGACAGTCTGTTGCAATCTTCTAATATGCAAGAGATAGAATTTTAAGTCTTCGCTAATCGAACAGTGGCCAAACCCGCGTACCTTTTGTCAGCGCAAAACATGATATTTCAGAACTTTTTTTCGTCGGCCTTTCCACTTCTTCTTTTTCTGTAAGTATTCTGCAGTGAATCCCCTTTTTGTTCCCAAGACTAAATAAGTCCAGAAGATCAGTAATATTTTTAGCTTTAACCATTTCACTGTATTCCATCCACGAGTTTGCAATTAGTATGTGAAATGGATGCAAAACTAATTTACGAGCCCATTTCCGGGTTTTGAAGGAAAAACGGCAATATTACACCGTTTGATCACAAATATTTGCGTCATCCATGTTCATTACTTTACGGCAGGAAACCGCAATATGCTACTTATATCCTACATTCTTACTGTTGTTTTTCTATCAGTGCTCAACATTATACGAAACGTATATACGAAAAAGTATGACATTTTGTTCAGGAATCGTTTAACTTATTTAAAAAATTCCTGAACAAAATTACAGATGCTTCTGTTTTTAATGATAGATTTTGAAATCTATTGCCATTTTAGGTGATTTACTTACAAAAAAAAATGTTTTAATCCCAAAGGGAGAAATCTATTTTTTACGTACTTACGAACAATTGAAAAGGAGGAAATCGCTTGTTTTTCAATTGCCTTGCAGCGATTTATAACTAACAGAATGCCCAAACTTCGCTGAACTTGACCTAAATTTAACGTTTTTCGGATCTCGCCATTGACCTTTGTTGCATAAAATCTTTATACACGGATTTTATTAGGAAAAACGGAAAAAGCGAGCGAGAATGAGAACAAGAACGAGAACGAGAACGAGAACGAGAACGAGAACGAGAACCAGAACGAGAACCATCTATTGTGAACCAAGACGTCCCACAAGGATCAATATTTTGACCACTCCTTTTCTTATTATATTCTAATGATTTACGTGAAAGTCTCCAAATACAATCTACTTATCAATTCGTAGACGACACATCTTGCACTGTTTCAGCCTCTAATATTCAAGAGTTATCACAATCAGCTTCACGCGTACAACATGGTTACTTGGTGTGAAACTAACTTATTTAAGTTAAATAAAGAAAAAACAGGTTTGACTATGTTTGATGATAAATTAGGTAGGTCATTGTATGTGCGATTAAAAAGTAAATCCATACCTCAACAAGAAGACATACGGTTCCTTGGTATTACAGTGGATACTCGGTTGAAGTGATTTAACTACTGCAATCAGCTGCGAAAAAAATTCAATTTGTTACTTAATAAGGCACTTCAAGTCACAAGTATCTATTGAAGTTATTATGTTTTATTTTTGTAATGTCCAATCCATCCTACTATTTGGGGGCTCAAGTTCTTATTTAAAAGATAATTTTGTTACACAAAAACAAATTGTTAGGTGTATTGTGGGTATACCACGGCGTACTTCGTCTAAACATTATTTTTTACAACTTAAAATATTGACGGGTTCCATTTTTACACATATACTATTTAGTTATGTTTATGAAAACAACTCAAACCTTTTTACTAGGAATTCCTCAAACTACAACGTTATGACACACGCAATTGTGATAATTTGAGTATTCCTCTACACAGAGCAGAAGTATGAGAAAGGGCCCATTAGTCTTGTATAAAAGCATTTAATTCACTACTGGTAATGATTACAGTTATGACATCTGAAGATAGATTTAAACAGAGTATCAAACAAGGTGTCTATGTAATGTAAATGATTACTACAAATAATTTCTTTCTTTGTATATTGACAATATCGATGTTCACCTTGTATGAATTATTGTGATAATGAATTATTATTATTATTTTTATTACTATTATTATTATTATTATTATATTAGTGTTTTACAATCATATATACTGTTGGTTTACGGACCAGAAATGAAATTTTACATAATTTTATTAAGATAACGTGTTTTTGTTACATTGTTACCATTTTAACATGCGCAGTGAATCTTATGCTTTGATTACGCAAACTCTAGATGTTATGTTAAATACATCTCAATTTTGAAAAATCCTGCCAAACATGCAATAACCAAATTAGAAATTATGGTAATACGGAGAAACCATATGTAGACTCTGAATCATGAATACGTTTTTCTGTTCTATGTACATAAAAAGAGATGGCTTTGAAAACACATAGGTTTGCGTGCGTTGTAGTTTATTTTAACAAAGCTTAAATTTTAGCGGGTGCAATAGCAATAATGATCACGTATTTACTTTGAATTCGGAAAACTAAGTAGGGTTTAAAGTTCTTCTAAACTTTCTGTAACAAATACAAATATTTTATTTTATAAAATTATACATTTAAATGTTTTATGTAATTATATATTCCACTTAGTTCTGATAATTAGTACCTTAGGCATCTTCTGATACTGTCATTTGCAGTTTCGTTACTTGTTATGTATTAATTTGTAATTGTTCTATTTCAGTTTATAATTACACCCAGTTAAAGACGACATATTGTCAATAAATGTTTCCGTTAATCTGTTTTGAGTAAATACCTACTTTGATGTATGTTAATTACTTGTGAATGACTGTGCTTGTTTGTGTATATTGTGTATTACTATCAAGTACTTTACTTTAGGTAAATTACCACATCATGCAATAACTATTATTAGGTAACATATTTTGAATATAAGTAGGATATCATATATTATATTTTTTAACAGTGCAGTGTTGTTTTAGCTCTACGAAGGAAACATACTGTGCTTTGATAAACCAATTTCTTCCGCGACAATGGTTTAATTTATTTGTAAAAGCACTTATTCGTTAAACGAATCGTATTGGTAAAATTATTATTTTTTGTTGCAAGAAAATCAAAGAAAAAAATCGTACGAGTACCTTAGTGTATATTTTAAATAATAATTGTTCCAAAAACTTGGTTTTACAATTTATTATTTATTATATAATCTACATTCCAAAAACTGACTACTTAAGAATCAAAACAACATTCTCCTGCCAACCCTTCAAGCAATCGAAGATGTATGAAAATGAGTTCTATAAAATTTTCAATATATTAAGTACGTTCAATCGCAGAACGCGATAGATTGGTACATGTTATTTATTACGTTTAAAGTTTCTAACGTCCTATTTCATACTATTGACGCACATACCTCAACCAATTTGCTTTCCTGCCTTTGTATATCAGCAGGTAAAACCCTTAAACTAGGGTTCAATTTAAATTTGTTAAAATGTCACTTGTCCTACAACGGTTAATGTAAGTCAAATATACGTTAAATTGATAAGAGAAAATAATCGGTGTTTTTATTAATTACTAATTCAACCGCAAAACATGGTCCTTCGAGCCGGATAACAATAAGAAACCGTTTTATAAATCCATACGCGCATCTCGGAAGTTCAACTGCTGAACAACAACTATTAAAGAAGAATATTCCTTTAACCAATACTGAAACCATTTTACGTACGTCTCCTTTCCTTTCTTAATTATAATCCTGTAATACTGCATTACACATATCTCGTTCACGTTACATCTCCTCAAAAATGTCAGGTTTAAAAGCCTTGATTACTAAACAAGGTGGTATCGAATCTCACTTAACTCAGGAATATGCAAAAATGTGAAAAGTTTGAAAACGAAAATTTTAAACTTGTGGCATTAGTGAAACAATAATTAGACAGGTTACTAGTGCACCTTAATCCCAAACTAATTTCATTGAATTCAAAATTACAAGGTGAATGAATTTAAACTACCTGCGACAGATTTGCCATCCTTTAACGGAAGTAGTCATCAATGGTTGTCCTGTGAAACACTCAATAGCTTAATTCATAATGACAAAAATCTCTCAGATATTCAAAACCTTCATTAATTAATATCATGTTTAAAAAACGAATCGGTTCATGTAGTGGAATCGTTATTAACCACATCCGAAAATTACACAATCGCATGGGATAACTAAATAGTTATATTTACCAAATTAAAAAAAAAAAGAAATAAACAAGTAAAGTAAAAGAAATATTAAGTCAAATTTCAACACCCAGTTTAGAAATGAATAATGTTAAAGTAAATATGGTCTTTAAAACTTATTATTAATTTTATTAAATACATAAATAAAATTAATAATAATTTTTAATTACATATTTACTTTTGAACTTATTCGTTCATAACAAAAACTTATAATAAATATGGTCTTGTCTCTAACTAAGTTATTAGCTAAATAAAGAGCTTCGAAAGTAAATTTTAAAAATAAAATTAGCCGGTTTAATACATCAGGGTAGGCCAAACACCTTATCGATATGAATCATCTTAAAATTTGAATATAGTTGCCCTGATTCCTTGTCCATGGACGTATTTTATTTATTTCGTAATCAACCCGATACATTTCTTTGTCAAGATAGGGATAACTCTTGTTTCTAATTTAGGATAAAAAAAAATTAAGTAAAATCTAAAATTAAGAACATACGGCAATTGTGTATGCATTGCAATTATATTGTGCAAAACAAAATCATTTAATCGTTAATATCAATGTAGTTGCAAGGCACTCTATGATTGTACAACTCGATCACTTTACAATGTACTTCTTAGCAATATTAAAGTAAAGAAATTTTAACACTTAGCTTGAAATACCTTCCGCAGCTATGAAAAACATACAGCGACGAATATTGGCTTCACAAAGGAGTAAATAGGCAGTCGAGCAGCAGGTGGTTAGCATGTGCCCAAACCATGGTTACCATGTGGTTAGAGCATGTCCACACGTCAGTAAATGTGTGGGTAGAATATGACCCCACGAAGATCTAAAGGAAATTACAGAAAGTAATCAAATTGACACTTCCCCTGAATGAATCAGGTTGTAGATAAAGAAAATATTATAAATTGCTTATTAGTATTCTAATAAGAGAATGTAGAAATGCAAATTGTTGGTTAACATTCGCATGAGTGTAGAAAAATACGAAGATATTGGTTTTCGAAATCGCATCAATTACAATGAATTCGTCATTAGTTATAATTTTCGAACGTAGCTAAAAATGAGCAGTATTAGTAATGTTTTGAGATCAAAAGCATGGCATATCTAGTCCACGTGAATTCAAAATATATATATATATATATATATATATATATATATATATATATATATATATATATATATATATATATATTCAATAAAGACATTATTCGGAACAACTTGTGTTTATTAACGTGAAAATATATGGTATTCAACGTTTCGGGACTTACTATGTCCCCTTTGTCAAGAATGATATTTAGTATATGAAATCTGAAACAAGCTAACTAATTAATTACAATAATTTTGATGAACGAGTTCTCCTTCGATTTGCAGATCCAAGATATGACGTTGAATTTGGAATTGTATTAGATGCCGGAATGTTAACAGAATGTTGAGTATCAGGATTTAGAGGTGATGTAGATGTAATATTGGCCGAGATGCTGGGAAGATTTTGAGTTATTGGTAATTTTGAATTTTGTTTAATAAGGTTCTTCCAAATATGCGGTATCCTAGAACTATCATCACGTTTGTTAAGGTCATTAGGCCTCTTCTCAATTTCAATGGCTTCTCTAGTAATCCGCTGGTGTAAACTATATATAAAGGAGCAAGTAATCGAATATTATTTGTGTTAATTTCGTGTCCAGTATCTAAATAATGATTAGGATACCGCATATTTGGAAGAACCTTAATAAACAAAATTCAAAATTACCAATAATTCAAAATCTTCCCAGCATCTCGGCCAATATTACATCTACATCACCTCTAAATCCTGGTACTCAAGATTCTGTTAACATTCCGGCATCTAATACAATTCCAAATTCAACGCCATATCTTGGATCTGCAAATCGAAGCAGAACTCGTTCATCAAAATTATTATAATTAATTAGTTAGCTTGTTTCATATTTCATATACTAAATATCATTCTTGACAAAGGGGACATAGTAAGTCCCCGAAACGTTAAATATCATATATTTTCACGTTAATAAACACAAGTTGTTCCGAATAATGTCTTTATTGAATAATATTACTTGTGGAAGCTTAAATAATAATATATATATATATATATATATATATATATATATATATATATATATATATATATATATATATACGTCCAAACAAATTAATAGAAGATAATCCATAAAGCCAAAGTAAACTCCGTTAGTATATTAAGCTGTGATAAAATCACGCATTAAGCTATGCAGTTAGAAGACTAGGAAAATGCAAAGCTTTCTTCATTCATTCACGAGAACCACCTTTTGCGTCATACGAAACGGAAATTAAATTGAATTTGACAGCATAAAACTCAACCTTCCCATTTCAGAAACCCCGTTGGAGAAATAAGTAGCCATTTCTTAAAACTTCGAAATACAAATGGTAATGGAATGTGGAACTGAAAGTAAGGAACAAAATCAAAAAAATGTACGGTGGGATTTAATAGTTAAAACGAAGTTTCACAATGTTACGTAGCTTAGGAATACCCACTGATCAGTGGAATATTTAGTTCTTAATTCAGCAGTTAGTAAATTGGACTGTCACCCCGCGCGATTAGGAAGATGACCGTACCGCTGAAATTACCACATTAGGTGAAAGAAAGGAAGTAAAATAATGAGCTCGAATCAATTGAAAATTATTTCCTGAAAATTCATTCCCTCAATAAGGACGGGTAGGTTTGTAGTGAGATTACATTGCAGAAATAATCCCGAAAAACTGGGTCTGGATAGCTCGGCTGTTAACGCAGAAAAATGATTTTATTCTTTATAAAACGTCTTGATAAACATAAATTTCAAAATAAGCTACACTGAATGTATTAATGAATGTAATAATTTAGATCACATGAGTATAGCTTCAAAAAATGATTTGACTAAAAATAACACTGCGTTCTACCACCACACCATTGTAAATGGGAATAAACTAATAACTAAGTTACGAGTAGTGTCCGATGGAAGCACGAAAACGAATACTGGGGTAAGCTTAAACGCACTGCTTCACGTCGAGTTATTTTTAGGTTTCAAACCTACCAATACATAGTCTCGTCTGATATTTCTCAAATGTATCGGAAAATTTAACTACACAAAGCTAACCGCAAATATCACCAAATAATATAGCTGGAAAATTATACCGATCGTTTGAAAACCGTTCAATTAACCACGGTCACGTACGGTATATCCTCGGTATCATACCTCGCGATTCGTTGTCTAAAGCAATTAGCTTTAAAAGCACCGGATATTCCTTAGGGCCAAAGGGCAATTCTGGAGGATTTTTATGTAGATGGTTTGCTAACGGGTGCTGGTACAATCGAACAAATGTTAGAATTACGACACGAGATTGGCGATATATTAGAAAAGGGGTGCCTCCATTTAACCAAATGGGCTTCCGACGATAAACGATTGATCCCCAAATGAGCGGATGTAGTGATGTAGTGATAGACATTTTAAAATAGTCAACCAATTACAATACACTAACAATCGTGTCACAAAGAGAGCGACGAGTATTACCAAATATGATCCCTTGGGATCATTACGTCCAGTAATTGTTACAATTAAAATATTATTACGAACATTATGGCAATTGCAAATCGGATGGGATGAATCGGTACCCGCGAACGGTTTCACTATTTACCAACGATTTTACGAACAACTACTACAATCTCAACGTATGCAATACCTACACGAGTGGTGGGACATCCAAGTTTATTAACATTTGGGTTACATGGTTTTTGAGATGCGTCCCAAAATCCATTCACAACTCGACAATAACTAGCCACTTGTTATATGCGAATTCTAGGGATATGTCTATAAAAATGATAAGCGTCCCTAGGTTGAACGGAAATGGTTTGTTAAGGGTAGGACATTCGAATTTAATATTTGAGGCCAAATACCAACTTATCTTGCCGAGACATAAATTAACAACTGTCTTAAGTTGCGATGAACATCACCGACTATTACATTCAGGGCAGCTAACGACATTGAACTCCCTTAGGCGGAGGTATTGACCTTCTGAAGGTAGAGATCAGATAGAAAATAAGATGCTATAAGACAATTTTAATCGCATGGGACGAAATTATTGGTAATCCCACGTTTCCTCTGCTAGACCATTTATTCAATGTTGAGTGAACTATACTGGTGCCTATCGTTAAGAAGGACAAATGTCGCGAGAAAAGATTGAGTAAAGGCTATATTTCTCTCCTCATTTGCTTAGCGACCAAGACTGTGCACTTGTAATTAGTCGGGGACATGACTACTGACTCGTTCTGGGAGCAGTCAAATGTATAAAACAGAAGAGGCTACGTAACTGACTTCTGTTCGGATAATGGCTAAACTTCTGCACTCAGAATCATTGAAAAATAATTTGAATTTGATAGCAACATTAGCTGGAATTTTGCACCACTGAGAACACCTCATCACAGAGGTCTTTGGGAAGCAAGCATTAAACTAATAAAATAAAATTTAAAACGAGTCTTACTTTTGAGGACATGTACGCAAAAGCAATGATCCTTACGATTTGACAGCCTTATCCTCTAGTCATTTTCTAATTGGAGATCAAAAGTTGACACACATTCCAGTTGAAAATTGATTGACCAAGTAAAACGCTATCACTGGAGGCACTGGTAACTCGAGTATTTACATATTTACACCTAGAAATGAGGTCGAAATGTTCCAAACAAGATCGGGGATATTACACTAGTAAAAGACGAACACCTTCCTCAGCTGCGTTGGTATTATGGGTGCGTCATAGATGTTCACAGAGAAAGTGATGAAAAAGTGCGGGTAGTTACAATCAAAACTAATAGTGGCCTAATAAAGCGTCACATTATTAAAATATGTGTGGTACACATATAGAATTCATTTGCTGTTCACTTTAAATTTTCGTTAAATCATTATGTGTTATGTATTGCGTATTGATTGTTTATTAGTAATTAGTTCTATTGAATTTAAATTTGGAATTAGATGTCCTGGGCGAATAACTATTTCAAATGTCACATACTTACCTAATGAAAATAGCGTTCACAGATTGTTGAAAATTGGGATGTTTTCAATATGATACACATACGCCAACCGGTTTGTCCTTGTATACCAGCTGGTGGAAGGCTTAAGGGTTTAGTTTAAATTTGTTAAAGTAAGACAGTTGTTCTACAACCATCAATGTAGTAGGTCAATATACTTTAGATCGATAAGGGAAAATACTCGGTGGTTTAATTAATTATTACATTTAAAAGAACTAATTAGGGGTTAACGTGTGCAGTGCCCAAACTTATTAGCCACTATTTTTACCATGTAAATTGAATTATTCCTTATGTAATTATTTTACAAAATAATGAAACGTGGATACGTCGGTAAGCCATCTTTTACTGATGGGACAGTGGATCTGTAAGAAACGTAAAATATTGAACGGAGAACGATGGTACTTAATACTAATCAAGAAAAAATCAAAAAGACAATTTATCAGTCTGTGATAATAAATATAAAGAATTAAAAAAAAAACTGAAGAAGCATAATTTAATACTCTAAATTGATAACAAATAAAGATTTTCCTAAAGAAATAAAAGAATTCTTGGCGGTAGCAGAAAATTAAACGAATCAAATAAAAAAAAATGTGAAATAACAAGTCAGCCCGATGCTATAGTTTTAAGAAACTTATTAAGCTTGTATGAATAAAAGCAATATGAATTATAAACACACCCCATAAAGAATTGAATTTGACATGAATAGAAATAAACGGTAATAATGGTGCGAAAATTGAATTTAAAACAAAATGGTTACTCAACAAAAGGTTTCTACAAAGGTATATGATGGTTTAAAGCTAAATTAAGATACTCCAAAATTGAGAACGATCGATTTTGTAGAAATATTTATTAAGCAAAATTTCTAAATGAAATTTTGACTAAACTAAAATGATGTTATGAATACACACTCAGCAGGTGAAAAGGGTTAATTAAGTTTCTCTTCAACAGAATAACTATTTTTGATTTTATAAATTAAACTGCGGCTAAGGTGTGAATATTAATCTAAGGGAAATGTTTAGTAAATGAAATTTTTATCGTAGACAGTTATTCGATTATAGGTTTGTTATTAATGATATGGGTAGTGTCATTAATGATAAGAACAACATTTACCAGTGACGAGTTACAAGCGGTAATTAACTATAATTAGTGTAATTTAAAAAAGACATCCGCTCACACTAACCATCAGTTACGACTTTTGATTACCTCAATATTGTTAAAATCGATTGACGCGTTTCTTATAAAAACCTCATTAGTCCAATTTTAACAAAATTCTGTTTATCGTTTCTTTTTTTGCTCCAAAACACGCGTATCTATCAGCTACAAGGAGCGATGCTTGTAGAAACCTCATAAACACGGTAAAAATAAATGACAATGTATTGGTCGTTCTTATATAAACATCATAAATGTCTGCTAATAACATCATATGTCCACAACATATAGGTAACTTTCTTTCTATAGGGTTAATCAGTCTGCTGCTATATACTGACGTACACATACGTTACTCGGAAACTACGCGTATTTACCGTGTAATATTTTTTATTTTGATATTTACAATGGATATTTCAAGTACATCGCCAATAAGTGAGCAGCCCACTAATTGGCTAAGAAATGAAGGTTTGGAACATCGTAATCATACGACAAACTTGTACTTCCCCGAAAAGTAGGAGATACTTGCAGGTAGGTACATATTAAATTTTATAATAGCGGTTAGCAAGATTTTCAATAATGTGTACGCGCTTCTTGTATATGTAAATGGCAAGTAGTCTCCGAGGGCATAAGAAACGATGCTTTGCTAAGTTTAACAAAATGCGTGGCAAAAATGGACAAGATGCATACTCAGCAGGGCTTGTAAGTATCAACCTCATACATAGACATCGGTCTCGTATTGGTGGTCACATTAAACGTTTTGCATTTTATTTTTACAAACTGCGTAAGGTCAGAAAGAACGTCTGTCTCAAAATGTTTGCCAGTGAACACGGGATTATATTGCCACGTATTAAACGAATTCAGTTCTCTTTGGTACAAAAGGGATGCTCCTCTAGACATATGAGAGGCAAGCACAGTAATCGCCCACGGGGTAATAGCTCTTATAATGAATCCTATTTGTTTGTTGAACCCCAGTTAATCTCATTATTGAAGACGTTAAAATCCAGAGCAACTACACCTGTCAGCTAATTTTACTGTAAAAAATATGCATTTCTCACAAAGAAACGGTCGTATAAATTGCAAGCTGTAGCAGGATAAATAATTTGCCAGAGTTTTGATTACATGCAGAATTTGCCCTTGCCACATGTACCTTCTAATTCAGTTTTTCTTTGCAAAGCAGCTTTGGTATTACATATTCGGGTTCCACTATTTACGTTCAAACGAAGAAAAAATGGACACATGTAGTGAGCCAAGCAAAAAAGGGGGTAAATGATGTCTATTTTACTTGAATACGTAAACTACAATAACGTTTGTATAAACCTACTACTTATAAGCCATGGTTGTCCAGGCCAGGATACTTATATCGTATTTGCTTTTTACTGTCGATGTACTGACTATTGTTGGTCAGTAAGTGCAATACTAGTTTTATTTGGAGCTATATATATATATATATATATATATATATATATATATATCGGTAATATGAACAGTTTGGTATTATACGGATTTACGGTAGAGGATGCTTTAGGGATAATTTGTTAGTTCGCGGAAAGTCAATAGGCAAATGTACCCTGCCACCTTTGTTACTATTTTTCGGGTTAATAGTCTGCGTCTTTTGCCTTTCAGCATAAGCGGATCGTGGCATACTTCAACAAGTTTCGATTGTGATAGAAACGGAATAGTACTCATTAACTAGTGAGCATTTAACTTTACATAAATACAAACACATAACTTTCTAAAAACGTTATAAAGCATAAACGTAACGGACCCTTCGAATTAAAGTTGACCCTACACAAACTCAACAGAAAATTCTGGTTCAAGACATCTAGGCTTGGTTGATTTCTGGAACGGGAAGAAAAGTCGATTTTCTCACGATAGATCAAAGCAGGCTGCTGCGAAAATTGGATTAATCTTAGAGAGAGCGTTTTAATAAAATTATAGTATGCGTTAAAATGAATTACAGGACCTAAAAAAACTATTTAAGCTTGTTGAATACGGCTCTTTCTGATAAAGAAGCAATTACGTAATTGTTGTGTAAATACGTGCAAGCGTACAAATTACTTTTATTCCCTCTTCACGTTAAAAAAATATCCTATTGAAATTGAACTAGGTCAAGTGTCAAAAAATCAGTAATTTTTATGCCTAGAAAACTTTCCTTTAATACATACAGGGTTAAACTACTTATAATTACAGGATGACCTTGACAGTAAGAATCATAATTAAAATATTATTAAATAAATCTCTACTCAATTTATAATGATGATTAGGAAATGTTAATTTAAAATATTAACATTTGTTCTTTAGTGGGTCCCATTGAAAAGTGAAACAATTTCGCTTATTTTTAATATTCATGTCGCTTTATGGGTTATTACGAAGAGGCTGGTGGTGGTTTCGTTTATTATATAGTAACAGAGAACTCGGTTTTATTAAAAAAGGTTTACGTTAAGGATCTAAATTAATTGGGTCTTTCCTTAATAATACTTCAGAGACGTTAGAAATTCTGGAGGATTCAAAAATTTATCGCGGGTCTCAACAAATACAAAACAGGAAATTTTTTTAGTGAAATAAATGGAACTCGAACATTGTTGATACGCATTCTAATATTCAGGAAAACATGAGAATATCTTAATTTTTATATTTGCTTTTGGAAAAGTGGTTAAAGTAAAACTGAATTTAATCTATTCGAGCCACAGAAAGTAAATCTAAAAACGGACAATTATACCAAGTAAATGGTGATTGCATTTCCTTGTAGAACGAAATTTTGTATATGTGATAAAAAAGAAACATCAGAATCTTACGCAATATCCCTGCATACTTCTAGGATGCTCATGAAGGCATGTAAGTGTGTATGTGTGCGTGTGCTTGTGTGTGTATTGTGCTTGTGTGTGTGAATGTGCTTGTGTTTGTGCGTGTGGGTATATTTTGTGTGTCTGTATTTGTGTTCAAGTGTGTGTGTGTGTGTGTGGTGCGTGCGTGCGTGCGTGCGTGCGTGCGTCCGTGCGTGCGTGCGCGCGTGCCTGCGTGCGTGCGTACGTGCGTGCGTGCGTGCGTGTGTGTGTATGTGTGTGTGTGTGGCAGCCGTGCGCATGTGCGTGCGTGCACGCGCGTGCGCAAGTGCGTGCGTGCATGCGTGGGTGTACGTGTCTGTGTCTATGGTCTAGTCTTACGAACACCTAAGAAACATCAGGGATTGTCGTAAAATGTACGTAAGTGCGAGATTTGAGCACTGATTAAATGGGAACAAATTAGCGGACTTACTTGCATTTGGCTCCTTAAATAAACGTATTTCGAACTTTCATACCGTAGTGAAATTTGAATTTACATCGCTATAAGGTATAAAAATATTAAAAAAAAGGAAAATAACTGAATCGCGTATAGCGTTTGCTCATGTTCATATATTTTATGCCTCCCGCAATTCTGCAGGCTGGTCTGTCTTAAATAATGAAAATAAATGAGATTACATTCTACTCCCTTACCTTGTTCTAATAAATCAGCTTACTAGGTTATACGTAGACTATCAAAATCTGGCTTCCAACTTCTGAATTTTACTCACATAGGTTGCTTTATCACCTTTATGGGCTCACACAAATGAAAACCAGATTTTATAATAAACGTCTCTATTGGTTAGAAATTAAAATTGCAATAAGTGTTACCACTGTGTGCAATTAATCTATATGCATTAAAGAAAAGTAATGTATGTGTACGTGTGGAATGAGAGTAAGAATAGCTGAAAGAAATACGTGGTTACTAATAAAAAAAGAGATAAAATACGACTCGACTCGGATTTCCTTTTGTGCAGGGTGTAGGGGGGGTTGCGAGGGAGGGGGAAAGTAAAGTCCTAAGAATGACGCGCTCTTGAATTTTTGAATTTGCCCTATCCCCAAATTAAAATTAAAATTTTTGAAAACGTGATTGCATTTTATAAGTGACACTTTATCTATTGCATGTTTTATTTTACCAAAAAATATTAAAACTAGCCCACTAAACTGACATTCAAATTTTAAGCAAACTACTACTTTTTTGCTACTCACTATAAGATACTAAAACACAATTTGTAAAAGCATTTCACGTTTTTAAAATTGGTGGATTTTGGGAAGAAGCAAATTACCAAATTTTCACAGGAACACCTTAAACGGCATCAATAATTGCAGATACATAGGTTTTAATGCAGGCAGTCTATATTTAGCGCTTTATCTTACATCAGTTAGCTTTTTTACATTACATTTACCACGCCATAATTTTTTTAACTTATAATTTTTACATGTTCACTTTTGTTAAATTACACAATTTTTACCATTTGATGTATTAATTAATTAATTAATTATTAGAATAAGAAAGTGATTAAAGTGAATTTCTCATTGTTTATCTTGGAATAACGAAAAGTACATCTACATAAACAAAAACGAATCACCAAAGACATCGCGCGTTCAAGCTGTCGAATACTTTCTCACTCACACGACTATCTGACTCACTCGCACTCTGACTATTTCTTGTCTCACACGAATGCAACTATTCTACAATCGTTTCCTTGCGCTCTTGCACATTTATACTTAATTTTTTTTAATGTTTGACTTTTAATAATAAAAAGTACATCATAATTAAAAAAATATTGCCTAATTTAAATGCAAGATCAGAAACTCGTTTTATATGAAAATTAAAATGTTTTTCGTTCAATGACATTTTATATCCTATTCGGCATTATATTTAGAATTAAAACTTTGTTATATTCTTTCATTGATGTACAAATTAAATATTTATCTAAACTAAACACTAAAAACTACTTTAAAGATTACAAAACTACATAATTATAAATAAATTAACGATTGAAATTGCTAACATATTTTAAATCGAACTTGTAACTTTGTATTATTTCCATACTATATTTTTCAAGTTATCTTTTAACATTACTGACTAATCATATATTTGAAATAAAGTTTCTGTTCGGTTTCACATTTTCATACATATATGATATAAACAATTATAATTGGAATGAGCATTTTGTTTATTTAACATTTACCTTAGAGTTCTATGAATTATTTCCTTAAGTTAATTTTTTTCACTTTTAACCTTAAATAAAACAACTGCATTGCATTGCATAAATTCATTAATATATTTAAGATTTGCAAAAAATGACTGCTTTATTTTGATGTTGAAATTTATACAAGAGTACGTGTACATGAGTAAGTAGAACTTCCAGATGTTTTCAATTTTTTCCTTAACGTAAATCATTGCACTTTCCTAGCACAAATTGAACTGTCACTTGCACTTTTTTTCATTTTTTTATCTATAGTAAAATTTTTTGGATGAGAATATTTTACGATAAATAATAAAAATATAAAAAATTTAACATTTATTTATTACTATATAAAAAGATATAACTATACAATAAATTCTAGAAAAATGCATTCTCATTTACACTGTTTAAAAAACGACTTGTTTTTCAATGTATCCATCTTCATATAGTTCTTTTACAATTGATATTATGTCATTCATGACACCTGTGTTTCCCGCCAATTTTTCTTCCCACAATACCTCTAGATCACGAATTAGTTCATGTATATCATTCCAATATTTATATTCAATCGGTCTATTTGTTAATTCCTTAAAAAACATATCTCCACCTCCCTTAGTTGTGGGTGATGATGATGATGATAGCAAGGGTTTGATTATTTGTGTATACTTTTTGCTTCGGCTTCCTCGAATTTATCCATAATCTCGCCTTGCAACATTCGTAGGTTCTAAAATACTTTTATAATTTGTTCTATGTTTTGAATTTACTAAACTTAAATCGGGTTCATTCATAATAAGCGGATCATGTAAACCTGCAGTCCATTTATACGTGATACCTTTAATAATCATATCGCTTTCTTTAATTGTAACGGCGATATTACCAATTGTCAATTTGTCTGTTTTAGTATCATAGTGGACTTCATAATCGTGATCAATGGCACCTTCAGGATCCGTCATAATACTTTCAACACATCTACGAGGTAATTAATTGTAGTGCTCGAGAAATTCTTCCGAGATGGGTTCATTATGGGTTGTAGAATCATCTGTGATACTAATAGGTTCTGTTCTTCTTTCTCAGTATTAATCTCTCCTATGACAGATGTATCTAAGGATGATGGTGTACGAATGTATGAAGGAGGATTTCTCTGAAAAAACGGAAGCTGAGCTAGTGGGCTAGTAGCATCCTCTCTTGAATCACCTAATGACAGTGAAGTGAAGCCTGGAGTCCTTTGAACTTGAGCTAGTGGGGGTAGTAGTATTCTTTCGTGGAAATATGAATAGGGGTAGTTTTTTGGGTTTAACGTGAATGAACTCCTTTTTAGGTGTTTTAATTTTTTTATCAGGATCGATTTTATTTACTATTTCAGTTAGAGGTTCTATTAGGGGCTTATAAGTACCTTCAAATATTCTTTCATTACCAATGCGAGCAGTTTTAAGACTGTTGTACTTCTTGCTGTATTATTTTATGATCCTGAATAATTTTTTTCTTTAATATCATCTCCTTATTATCCATTGTAGCAAAACGGGTTCACTGAACAGGTACCAGTTTACCCTGAACAGATAGCTATTAATAACTGAACGGGGTCAGTAACTTCTAAACTTCTGAAAGCAGTTTCAGGTATTATATATATATATATATATATATATATATATATATATATATATATATATATATATATATATATATATATATATCATTAAACGTTTATAGCAAAACGGGTTCACTGATCAGGCACCAGTTCACACTGAACAGATAACTGTTTACACTAAACAGATAGCTGTTAATATCTAAACGGGTCTGTAACTACTAAACTACTCAACGTAGTTTAAGGTATCATATATTGATCAAACCTTTTCCTATAGCGACCATTATTAACTTCAGCATCCTTGTTTATGACCATGAAACCAAACTGATCTACCCAGCACTTTGAACACATTTCCCGAAACGATTTCATGCGTATTGTGGGACATACACGTGTTTTAGGTTTAATTCATCTTGGTCAAATAATGTAACTAGATTCGCGTTCTCACGAATTAATTGCTTTAGAATTTACTGTAACTTTGACCCAAATAGAAACAGTCAATATCGTTATGCCTACCCATAGAAAAATATGCTCTTATGTTATCTTGATTTTCACAAGCGATATCATCGAGTTTGATTTTACACAATTAGGTTCAATCACATCGTGATTACCACTGAATATAAAATAACCTATATCCTTCATTGGAAGTAAGATTTCCTGTAAAATTTTGTACCTGTTTTGATTTAATGACTTAGAGTACACGTATACATGTTAAAATTTCAAACCATTTTTCTCCGTAAGCAGATTGATCACTGTGTTTGTTTTACCACAATTTGAGGGGCCGCTATAATACCACGTATACTATTAGGAAGTAAACCAGCATGTTTTGGAGTGTTTTAGAAAGTTGGGGAATTTATTAGTTAAGTTGCATGATTTTCTTTCATCTTCTTTTTTGGGTTCAAGCTTACCTTCTATGTACAGTAAACTATAGTAAGTAGTCATAATTAGATCTTGACTTTGAATTAAGAAGCGTATTTCTTCAGAAGGTCCATTATTTAGAAGATCCATACGGAAGATAAGTGTGAATATCTGATTTGATTATAGTATCATCAAAATGTACGTTTTGAAAGACGTTTAATGATTCGACCATTGTCAGTGAGAAATTTTAAACCAATTGAGAGCTTGAAAACCTGCTTCATCTTCAAGAGCAATCATGTCTGATTGCACCTCAACATTACCTTCACTTACTTTTCATTCTACCCTGAATAACTTCTTATTAGATGCATTAATAAAACTATATGTAAAAAGAAACAGATTCCAATCTTCTGAAATATTTTGTGACAAACGCTTGTCAATTATTGAAGAAAATTTCAGTACTACAACCACCTGAGCAACTCTGAGAATTCTTTCCAAAATTTTTACTTCTGTTCTGTCCTTGTGAATAACTGTTGTAAAGCCATTAGGTCGAATCTCAGATATAGGCGTTTTTACTATCTAAACCCTTTTGTACTATAGGTGTAATTTTATCAAATGATGACTAAAAAGCTCGATATAGCAAATGTTTTTAGGACAGTCGTTGTAATTGCTGTAATGACGATCATTACCTTTATGCTTTTAAATTAACAAGTTAGCGAATAATTACATCCTCTATTTGCAGCATTTGCGTCCAGATTTCCTAGAAATGTCTTGAATAATAACTGTACGTATGTATTTTGTTTGGGAGATCTAAAAAGGACCATTTTCTAATTGTACGTGTCTAAAACGTAGATAGGCAATATTTTTACCACTTGCACATTATCCGGGAATGGATACAAGAAACGTTCAAGGCGTGTGGCTTGCCTTTTATATAAGAGACATACGGGTGCAGTTTGAACTGGCAGCTGCTTATAGTGCTATGATTTAGTATCAGTTCTGATTAAAGAACGACAACGAGATATAATTAAGCAAGCTGCACTTTATGCTAGTAAAGCTGAAACATTTTTAAAGTAGTAGCATTATGAAATATTTTGAAGCTTTTGCAACATTCACAAATAGAAACTACGCGGAAAATATTTTTTGTATATCAAGGGTTTCCTGTTTCGTATGTATAGTACCTAACGGGCGTAAATATAGTTATGTAAAAGTCTTTTTATTTTCTAAAATATATGCTTGAAGGATCAATATAACATTTACATTTTTCTTGATATGTTTTTGAAATTCGTTGCATGAACTAGCTTTAAGGATAACGTTAAATTTTCAAACTAGAGGCTCACGATCATTCTCTATTACATCTTATCATTTTCGACTTTGGCAATAAGTATGTAATCGGGTTAAAGTAATTGTGGTAAGAATACTTTAATTTTAGTGTTAGATTTACTCAAAGTACTGGAACAGAAACCATTCTCTAAATGAACCTATTTAATTATACTAAAAATAATGATATGGATTTCTTATTCAAATAAAATGTGATGGTATAATAGTGACACTTTCTAATTGTTGAGATATCAAGTAAAAATAGCAGAAGCCAGAAAGGGAAAGAGGTCAAAGTAATTAAATTTAGAGCGCAAGGATATTACAAGGATCCCGTTATCAGTAAGCAGAAATTCGAGCCCTTAATTGTTGGATTAACAAAATGTTTGTAGCGTTCAAGTTGTATCAGCGTAAAGAACCCTCTTAGTTTCTTACATTTTTATTTTTAAGACTACAGGAAGTTTTTGCCTAAGTAGTTTGTTAACACGGAAATTCTTCGGTAGGTACTCAGGCTGTGCATGTTTTATTTTTGATTGAATGCGTTTTACTATTGATTTTCAATTTTTCTTTTTTTTAGGGATAACGTAAATTTATTTATTTGATTTCATAATCTTTGTAAAAAATACCATTATCGTTAAAATTTTACTATTGATACTAAGGGTCGGAATACAATAAATTAAATCGACGTTGTAGTTGGAACTCCTATGGATTTAGCTTTTAAATGGATTGTACGCTAATTGACCTTTAGTCACAAACGCACAGAATCCTTTGTAAAATCGTTAACCCCAAAAGTAATCAAGTCGATTAAAACAGCACAGTATATTTATCATACTGCACAAAAAAACCGGGATGGGCTGGTTTCATAATCTGCCGTTAAGGCGTTGCTTCTCGAGATATTTTCGTTATACCTTTTTATTTCAAGCTTTTTTTTCTCGTCCTTAATAAAATCTCATTGAATTTACCAAAATCAACTATTTTTGTGCGAATACTGCACAGCTATTATTTTCGGGTGCAGTCTGATTACGTTTTAAACAAAATAATCACACAACCGACTTAGAAATTTCAATTCAATTTTTTGCCAGCCTTAATAACTTGAACTCAAAGAAAAAGTATACAGAATTTGTTTGTAAAAACCGAACAAAGCTGAAATATTCCTCGTTTACTCCACTGTGGTTTTATAAAAGTGTTTCTCATTTACCAACATTACGTTTATAAACAAAATAATACGTTTTGCAGAATTTCTAGGAAATTGTATGGAATGTTCAATGAAGACTGAAATTCTCTTAAGAACAAAACAGGTGATACCTTTCGAATAAACTGTAGCTTAATTACGTTACTCGCGGTTAATACAAAAAACTAATAAAACCTAGAACCCAGAATTTTTTTAGATGCAGTGTTTGTTGTTTCACTTAATTACCGGTCTATCTTGATCCCGTCCAAATAGTCTGCATTGTATTATTGTTATTTTTAGCTTAATTGAATTAAGAACTAATTTAATTATGATTTGTCCAACCTTATTTTGCCATTCTCCAATGTTTCGGATGCATTATTGAGTGTTTTAAATATATAACCGTTCCCACACAGCCATAAAAGAAAATAAACAAAATCTAACGCAAAAAGCAGCGTAGAAAGTTGTATATAAAAAGTGATTTAACAGGAAAAGGCAAATGGGTTAAAATCAATCACTCAGAATAAATTACTGGTATTTTTGGGATTGATTGCTTATTATCTATACCTAAACAAAGATCTTCAGACTAATGAATTCAAGTTGGTTTTGATGGTATAAATACGTGTTGCCTGCAATCACTCAAAAACTGAATTTAGGAATGACCTTTATATTAGAGGACGGATTATCATATTGTTCGAGAATATTGTAACGAAAAAGTTGTATTACTTTAGAAATCCCTACGATGGTCTTTCTCTTCCATTATTTTTTATGGAATTAATATTTCCTCCATAAACACATTCCCCCGCCTGCTAAAACGCTGTTTATCGTGTACGTACTCAAATGAAACATTGCTAGTTGAAGTAGTATCAACGTAGCTTACATTTTGAAGTACCTGAAGATGGCGATATTTGACCTCGGGTTCACCCCAGACCAAAAAACGTGCGCTCTTTGAGAGAACCATGCCTAACTTGAAGACAGGAAGTTTTTCATTAACGACGAATTGATTTATTTCAGACCGCGTCTATTAGTCCGAAAGCTATCACAACTATGATACAGAAAAAACAGAAAGTACCTTTAATATTGCTAAAATTATTTGTTCAATATGCACGAATAGCGTTGAGTCAAACAAGAGCACGCGAATCTACACTAAAAATATCCATTAATTTCGGTTCATACAAGGCTACCAGGAAAACTGCAGTATAATGGACCATACATACATAGTACCTGCTGACCCACATCTGAAAATAGCAGTTAGAGGACTGACAACCTCCATTAGATTAGCAAAAATACAGAAGCAACTTGTGGACCAAGTGCTTGTTCCAATAAACGTTCAAGACAAACCACGTTATTAGTAACTTTAAAGAAAGAGTTCATAATATGTAACGTGCCCGAGCAGGATTAAGGTAGAAACGTTTAGTATGCTCGGCATACTAAAGAACTAAAAAAGAAGCAAAAGAAAAATGTGCAAAACAAAAAAAAACACCAAACCTCACGAATACCACTAGCGACAACAAACTAATGCACAGGTCACCACCGTACCGGACTCTGTCTACTAATCATCATAGAATACCAAACGTAGCTAAAATAATACAGACTTTCGAGTCGGGTGTCGACCTTTATGCTATATAGTAGGATTTTTTTTACCTTACTAGTGCTGGCACAGCTTTCTGCTTAGATTCAGAGATAGGGAGTATATAAACTACACAAAACGGTTTAATACACATGTTATCTGATTTATTTACAATATTAAGTGCTAACTCTGAGTGTAAAGAGCACAAATACAGCTTTACTAATAATGAACGGAACGTTACAGAATCTCAGGACAACATAAAGGATAATTAAAACTTTAAATTAACTCAACGAAAGAGCTGCAGTAGAGTAACAACTTGATAAAGGCTAACAAATTTCTTAATTACTACGTTTAGGTACTGGATAGCTTTTATTCCTTCAATAATACGACACAGGTAGACGGACTGACGTATTTTTTGCGAAACTTAACGGTGCGAAGAAAATCAATATTTTTATATTTAAAAACTTACCTTTAACGTGTGCAGGGTTAAAACTATTCTTAATTATAGGATTATCCTAAGTAGATTAATTTATTTTAGATATTTACAGTATCATTGTTAATTTTAAGATATTAATTAGTAATATTAACATGTGTGGTTAAGACGGTTTTAGTATTTAACGGATGTTACTGAATATCTGGATAATTGAAAATTTGAGCAGGGAAGTTCTTTATGATTACTAACCGATTCAGCAACTGGTTTTGTAGGATAGCACAAACACTTCAAAATTTACAACTTGCGGGTTTTTAACAAAGATAAAACAGAAGAACTACATTAAATCAAATAAACACACAGCCCTGGTAAGTACTCAAACCATTAGGAAACGGGAGAATTCATTAAGTAAATACACTCGATTTACTTTTGGACTGGCGGTTTAAAATAAACTGGCATCTATCGATTCAGGTGATAAAAATAATTATAAAACAGGAAAACTTATTAAAACACTTACAGTATTTACTTCCAGTATAACGATTTACATAAAGCTAAATATTGTATCTGGATTTCGTAAGAGGTGTGTGGACCTGGTTTTAGTTTTGGACAAGACAACACAACACTGTACATGCTGCATTTGCGACGTGTAAATGTATGTATATGGAAATACCTCGAGAAAAACTCGGTATCTATAAGTGCGCATCGTGGTTTTATTCAATAAGAGTATGGACGGTCATGGCTTCTGGTATGACATCGACATTTGTGATTGTTTTACGCGTAGATAGTGGAATTATTGGAGACTTTGACCTGTAAAATCATTAAACGGGTTTCTTATTTACAGCAGAGGGTATACCGATAATTTGTTCGTACGTATCTATTATATTTAAATAAAAAGGTTCATTCTTAAGTAGTTAATATGATTACCATATATAAATAATTTCAGCGCTTTACAAAACAGTTGCTATCGACACAGACTCCCCGTTTAATGGATGGCTCACACATAATAAGTAGAAACACGTTCGTCCTCTTGCAGTGGCACTGCAACTGTCATCAAATTTAAAAAGAGACCTTGTGACCAGACTGGAGGTTTTAGATAGCGGTGGAGGTTGTGACTACTGAACGTTGTGGGTAGGCTTCTCTTAAGAACTGCAGTGACAGCTGTAAACATTATCTAGTGATTTCCTATTTAGTCAAAGGTACCTTACATTTGTGTTTAGTTCATGTAACGGTCAATTAACTGTATTAGGGTTAGATACCAGGACATTATTGGGCATTACCGTAACTATGGCAAAACCATTGCTTTAATTTAGTTAGAACTTTAAGAAATGTGTAAATGTGTCCATTCCTACAATATTCTATTCTATACTGCAGTTCCCTTTTTTTGGAACTATTGATCAGAGAGTACCAGTTAACTCCAACGTGTCTTCAGTTCATCAAAAAGAAACAAGAACTGCTTAATATAGGTTATAGCTTAAAGTGCGCTTGAAAATTGAATTATATACAAAATTTACCGCCCCATGCAAAATGGAAACAAGAAATTATAATACGTTGTGGAACATCTACGAAAGGAGGTGCATAAATTTATGTTTCATTTCATCGTAAAACATTCCTCTCTTATTTTGAAAGTAACAGTCTTTCTTGGAATATAATTTCAGATTCATATTTGCAGGGAAAATTTCAAATAACACGTAACTAATTTTCATTTATTAAAGCGCTGAGGAATACCAGAAATGCATTATGTAGATAATTATAGCGATTACAATGTTCTTTCCTCTAAAATACAGTTACACCCCATTTGTTTTGGCAATTCGAGCTTTATTGAAGCTACTATTAATGTTATATAGAGAAATGGTTGATAGTTGCAAAACGCTATACTGCTATATTGAATTTTCATGATAAATTCCAATGTTTGATAATAGATCAAATTCTCCACATAATAGATTTAAGCTAAATCCAAGAGATTGTGCGGAAATTGTGTGAAATCATATTTTTCTCAACAAATTATTTTATTTAAGACTAATTCGCGAATTAATTTACATGAATTCCAAGTAGTCATTAAGGTCAAACAGTAGAGTAAAAAAATTCGAAGTTTGTGGTGAAAGTAATTTGCAAAACGCTATACTGCTATATTGCATTTTCTTAATGAATTCCAATGTTGGATAACAGATCAAATTCTGCACGTAATAGATTTTAGCTAAATCCAAGAGATTGTGCGGAAGTTGTGTGGAATCTTATACAATACTGCCAGATTTACAATGTAAACAAAAATAGCAACATTATTGTTATATCCCTAATTATAACGAAAATGAGGTAAAGTTTATATTGGTGTAAAATTTCCCGAATTTACTTTTATTGTGCTTAATTATTCTGTTATTAGTTCTTGATTAAATTAATTTGTCACGTGTACAAAGATACCGATGCCCAAATTAGGAAGAGTGACGTGACCTCTTTTAAGATAGCCGGTAGCTCAGTCTTTCTGGAAAGCACTTGCATGCGTGTGATTGGCTTAGAAACATAAGAAAAGATTAAAAAGGATATCATTTGGTTTGCTCTGTATGGCCCTCAAACCAAGAAAAGTACAAAGGTATAGTTATCACGATGGTCACAGTTAAAATAAAGAAATCAACGTTGACTTAAAAGAGTACAGGTTAAATAAATCAGGTTCTAGAACGTAATCTCCAAATAATTACAAAGAGATTAATTCCAACAGGAGACTCTTGCGATAACGTTACTGAAACAAAAAAACTATATTAATCTAATAGTAATAGTAAACCTTTTTAGTGCTAAGGTAAAGTAAACTGGATATATAAAAAAAGTTTAATAATCAACATGAATTAAATCAAATAGCAGCATCAGTCATCCAGAAGAAGACGGCATCGCAGTTGGTTAACTAAAAACCAAACTAAACAGAAAAAGACTTGCCATAAGCATAAGTGACACGTAAAGCATAAATTGTTTAAAACCGAGGCGTACGTGGATTCATGAAGACCTCTGCTTAAAACGTTTGTAAAAGAGGCGGAACAGACATGCGTTTATTACGGTTCAAACATAAAACAAACAGAAAAGGTTGATATCTGTGCTAACCGTATGCTAGTCAGATGACCTAAGTGTTTATTAAATTGACAAAGTAAAATAGACACTGCACAGTGTAAATACAAATCAGACGAAAAGGTATGCAAAATAGACAAGCATTTACCCTGAGAGAGATTATAGTTCGTACATCTATACTGAGTTTTAAATTCTTAAATTGTAGGTAAAGCACACCACAAGTAACATCTAATAGTTGCGTACAACTGCTACATTATACCAAAGGTCATGCAGAAACGGGAGCGTAAATTATTTTATAATTACTAAAAGCACTCTTCAATAGTGGAGGAATATTTCCACACTCCACAAAACGTAGGTTTAGTACCAAGAATTGAGCAATAAACACCGTATTGCTGTTATTGCTAATTGCTTGCTTTCCAGGGCTCCATGACGTAATAAAGAAGAACATAGCTCACCGTTAACTCAGTTGTGTAGGGAATTCCCGGATGTTACTCATGATTTAAATCCCTTTGCAATGGGTAGGGATTGCGCCAAAGACGGTGAACCTCTTACATGTCTTCGTTGTAAACAGTCGTTCGCCCTGATGTCCCGTAACCGATGATCAATGATGTAGAAGTGTACTCTTATCATATTCATGAATCCAGGCTTTGCAAGGTGATTTTAGGATGCAGATGTGAACACAACGTACCTAGGAAAAGACGTTAACAAATAAAAAGGGCCAGCAGTATTTATGGAAATTTTAAGAATCACAACAGTAACGTAAAGTGGTATAAAATATTGATGAAATTTATCTCCTAATGAAGCGAAAGTTCACTAGTTTGTAAGGAAAACTTAAATCTGTATTATATAAAAGAGTAAAACTATTCTTAGTATAATATTAAGTAATTGTTTCAAACAAAAGCCAGTTTAAACTAAAACGTACCTTACAATGTCAATTTTATAAAAATACATATAATTTTCTAGCACATCTCGTTTCCTTAAACGTAATCTTTAACACCCGCCAACTAGACAAAATGACGCAAAAGAATCGACGACATTTAAATTTTCTTTTAGACAATTAAAAATTATCAGTGCTTAAAATTACTACATAACCCAGAGTGAGATTGTACGCGACGTTGCTACGTACAATTTTTACAAACATAAGTATGCTAATTAGAAAATTTCGTTTATTCGGTCAAATTAAGACAAAAGCATTCGAAAACCTTCGGTTTGTTGAGAGACAAATTAGCTAAACTCCACTATTCCCAAAAACAGATAGTCTCCATATGAAAAATTCCACAAGACTACATATGTTGTCGCCGTAGGTATACATAGTGTGTTGCTTACTCAACACATAAACTCCTTAAAACACAACATAATCTGCCACAAATTCCAAAACTGTAGAATAAAGAGAAAAGATGATTCACAATTAGTCAACGGTCACGAATCGTATCTTGGGTTGACCATTTTCTGTGAGCTTCTAAAGCACCTGCGAAAAGGAAAAAAAGGGAAAAGGCCACGTATTTGATTCTCTCCCCAAGGGGGAGGGCGGTCTGCTCGAGCTTTCTGAGCTCCTTCAGCCACAATCATGGATTCCCAGCATGCATACATACATACATCACGTATATAATCATGGTGGGATGAAAGATGGGTATGGTCATGATAGGATAGGAAAGAACGGAGTTAGGGTTCTGAGGGGGAAATACTACCCCAGCATTCGCCTAAGCAGCCGTACATGGTGTGCATATATGCAGTGACCATTCCGCTACATGTGTATGAGGAAAAGCCCTTGCAAAAAACTCATTCAATGTAGACGGTAATGGGAATCGAACCCATTACCTCCCGAATGCTAAGCAGGTCGTGTCACCACTACGCTACCAGATCGGCAAAACACCTGCTCGGAAAATAGCGTTTTATACATATCTAAGCAGTACTTTACCTCCCGACAACTCTTTCTGCTGTATAAGGCTCAAATACCACCTCACCTCTGGGTTGATGTTGCCCTCGATATCGTTGATCGAATTAAAAAAAAGAGCGATTAGGCTTAGAAATAACCCGTCCTTAAAATCTGACATACAGTCCCTTGAGCGTAGAAGAATCGTTTCAATTATTCCTTTGTATTCTCGGCATTACAATGGCTATTGCGCTGCTGAATTACGTTCTTTGATACCATCTCAGGCCGGCTTTGCTAGGAATACTCGGTTCGCTAATCACATCATCAATATGCAGTACCAATCTCAATTTGTTGTACCAAACGGGCGCAACCCACATCCGTCTATACTGGAATAATCCCCCTAGTTTCTGCTTACCTCTCATAAAAAAATTTAAGGTAGACATTCATAGACATGTCTTTGTAATTCAATATTCACCTATTCATCCTCCTAAGTATTCCTGTGTGCGCACTGCAAGCCAAACTTCGCCGGTTCAGGACCACAATTATTAAAAAACAATGAAAGCTTAAAATAAAGTTTGCAATAACCTGAACACCACAACAAATAATAATAATAATAATAATAATAATAACTTTATTGTTCAAAATACCACACAAGTTGGTGTAGAACAAACTTCTGTAAATCTAATAATTGCATACAACACTAATCTAAATATTATAATAAATTATATTATTATTATATTATATTAAACTAAATATGTATATGCCACCACAATTAATGAATTTCTGTGATAGAATTCCAATTATTTTAGAATCAACATTTTTTCTAGTGATGTAACTCAATTATTAGCAAACAAGCCTACAGATACATGTTTTGCCATTACAATTCTTTTTGTAGTATATCCACCTTTTAAAAACCCTGGTACGTCAGTAGTTTATATGGTAAGCGATCACCGAGTTCCAACTCACCGAAAAAACTTTCATCCGTGTTTATTAAAGATGAATATGTTTAATATAATTGTCTTAATTTAGTTTGTTTTTTTAATTAAAATACTTAGCTTTTGGCTTTTTTAAATGGTGTATTTTTATATTTATATTTTATATAAATCTATACGTTTCGATAACAATTACAGTTATCGTCGATAAGTGATAGTAAATCAAGCAATTCTTACAAATATTACCACTTACTGAGGAAGATCACTGTAATTTTTATCAAAACATATAGATTTTTATATAAAATATAAAAATAAAAACACCATTTAAAAACTCAAAAGCTAAGTATTTTAATTATGTATAATAATGGTGAAAGTTTACATTGTCATAGCTTTTTTTCTAATTTTTCTCTTCTTATTAATTCATCCCCGTGCATACAATTTTTCGCTGTTAATTACTTAAATAAATACATTTTGAGATTAAATTTTACCACGTTTATTATAGATCATATAACCAGGATTTATTCAACAAACTCATGAATAAAATATTACAATATAGGGGATTTTTGATCATTTATTATTACTGTTACAATGAGCAAAGTTTAATAGCTGTGAGTCATTTTTTTTAAATCTTATACTATAAATATTTTATTCGGAAAGCGTTTAATCCAAAGAGATACAAAGTCTAATTTAAAATGCAAACGTTAGATTTAGAAACAAGAGGAAGGCGTCACCTTATATTAAAATCATTGAAAATTACGTTTATGGGGAATTGTGAATAGAATGCAAAATTGAAGTTTCCAAATAGTTTGGTCCCAGTCTAAATACACATTTTGTTAATTATTTAAGCAGTATGCCCTAAATTCAGGTAGACAGTTTTCCCAGTTTTTCCAACTTGAAATGTGATCTTTTGTAAATGTTATTATTTTTATTTAAATATGATGGCTCATTACTCTTTCAATATAAGACATTTTATTTCTATTAATTTGCTGAATGTTGTATTAATAAAGCCTTGTAGTGATAAATTTCAGTAATTTTCAAGTGTTCTTACAGTATTTAATAAGAAATTAATACCAAAACAAATAATACGTATTTATGTAAAGGTTAACAACAGATGTGATTAGGAGTTAGGCTTGCCTGTATGCTATAATACGAAAGGTTAATAACAAAGTGGTTGCAAAGCAACCTTTCTGTGACCCCATGCGATAAGGTCTATGCTTTGTAAGCTATACTCACGCTCAACCGGGAAGCAACCCCTTACATCAGGTTATTCTCGCTACTAATACAACGTAGGCTTATCTTAACATTAGCTTTCTACATGCCACTACATGCAAATCAGAAATTTTAAACTTTATATTGTATAAAAGCAGTCTAGCCCTATTGATTTTAAACAATCATACGTATATTTTTTCATAATTTATTGTTTAGAGTTATTAGTATAATATAACGCTCTTTTAGAACAAGCATCTGTTCATAATTCAATCCATATTCCGTACTTTACAAAATGAATTGTATAGCAGCGTGGTGCCCTTTTAGAAAATCGCTACATCGTGTTTCAATCAAGAAACTGCGATTACTCATTTCTTTCTATACAGAGTGATCTAGATAAATTCATAAACCCAATAGGCAATAAAACTTGTCTGCGTTACCTATGGTTTAGTAACTGGGTAGACTTACTTAAATCTGAATGAAAAACTACCCCTCTTAATGGTTAATTTTTTTAACCTGCGACGTTATTATAATGAAATTTACTGAACAATTTACAAAATGTTCTCATACAATTTTTTTCATCTTATCCAGGCACAGAATTCGTAATTCTCCTTCGATAGATCTCTTCTCTTGAGTGTACTTTTACAAAGCTTTACAAAGTTTTGTCGCACAACATTGGACGTAATTGTACTTCACTAATTAGTATCTCTACAACTTTCTAATTGTTTGATTTATTATAAGAAAGTATTTTATCACAACGACCATCATCATCATAATTAACGTTAATGTCGTCCGATACATTACATTTGATGTGTTTAACGTGATAACAGAAAATTAATGAATTTCGAAACGTACCTTTATAAAGCATTATCTAGGGAAAAATGGCATACGCACAGGACTCTTTTACGTTTACTGAAATGAGTTAGTTAATTTTAATCTGTTGATTGGATAATACTAGATTATTTTATAATAGATGTTTGGTAACACTGTTGAAGTTTTTATTAAGGTTTAGAAAAAAAAAGATAAGGTCTGTGAATAATATATGTAATAAAAAGAGATCAGTTTTGTTTGGTCTTTTCTTCATTAATTCCAGTCAAGGAATTGAGACTAACTAAAGAACATTAGAGAACAGGTTTTAAAAACAAAATTATAAAATCAGAAAACTGAAATATGTTAACAGCGAAATCGGGAAATTTTTTGAACATAGAGTTGTTGAATTCGAGAAATTATCATACATGGAGATCTAGAATGGAAATTTTACTAAAGGAGCAGGAGGTTTATAATTTTGTTATTGAAGAAAAATTTAAGGAGCTTAAAACTAACGGAAGGCGGAAATCTGGAGCAGTTTTTGAAGGAGTTTGATAATATTGTAAGGCAACTAAAATTAAGCGGGGCTGAACTTGTGGAGTAGGATTTAGTATGACATCCGTTATTTAAAACAATTGTCACTATCATGGAAAACTCAAACGAAAATTTGACATTGGGTTTTATCAAAACAAAACTCAGAAATGAAGTTGAGAAGAGGCACATAACAACATGTAGTCCAGAATGTAGTAATTCAACGGTATTCTACTTCAACAAAGATGAGATGCCATGTTTTGGTTGCGGACAAAAAGGGCATAGAAGAAAAATATGATGGACAATATAAAGCAAATGGAAATAGTCAAGTTTTTCGTGGTGAAATGCGCGGCATAGGCTGTTATAGACGAAGAGAATACCCAACGGTATAATGTAAATGGTACTAATAACAGATGGTTAAATTAAGACGCAAGAAATAAACATTGAAACAGAGGGAGATATGGAAATGATTCAGAAAATTGTAGAAGTTGTGATGGGAATGGTAATTCTAGTTCGAAATATGGTGGAAACAAGAACATGGTACGGGAACTGGAGCAATCGGGTTAAATAATGGCAGAAGAGGACACTTAGTAGAATTGGATACAATTGAAGATTTGGATGCAATAAAATGTTTGGTTTATGTCAGATTTTGAAAATGTGATTGAGGACAGAGGTAAGATCTTATTTGTCATTGATTCGGCTTGCAGTGATCATTTAGTGAATCATAAAAATTATTTTTCAAACTTATTATTGCTAAAATCTCCTATTAAAATCGCATTTGCAAAAAATGGAGAATGTATGGAAGCGGTGGGTGTAGGTAATATGAATGTTTTAGTTGATTAAATAGTCATGTACTATTAAAAGTGTAGAATGTTGGGGAAAGTGGGGCAAAGTGGAAGGCCTAAGACAAAATTGATAAAAAAAATTGAAAAAACAGTTTAATGGAAATCAAAATCAAATGCAACACTAGAATGTATATTTGTTTATTATAAGTAATGTAAATAAACGCAAAATTAGAAACACCAAAAGAGTAATTACTTTTTTTAAAAATCTTGAAAATTTTCCACTTTACCCCAGGTATGGGGCAAAATGGAAAATATCAGCGAGCAATATAATAAAAAAATACATTACAAAAATCTTATTTTTCCATGCCTAAGCTTCTCATGCTTGGTAAGGCGACCAACAAATTCCTTCATGTAGACGGCGCTGTTATCAGGAACTTCGGGAAATACACACATATTATAATTTTGTCTGTATTGGCACATAAAAGAAACTTGAACTCCTTCTTCGTCCATAGACTGAACTTCTTCCACAAATTTTTTCTTTTGTTTACCATTTGAATTTTCAAGTTCCACAAGTAGAAAATCATTTTGTTTAACGTGTTGACATGTTACTTTTTCAATACATAATTTTTCCACAGAATCAATCACTTTGTCCCCATCGTTGCGTGACGAATCGTTGAAAATTTCATCAGAAGATGAATCAGATGTTGATTGAATGTTTTCAGGCTTTCTTCGTTTGTTTTTTTCTTTCTTAACATTTGGAACCATTTTTCGCTTTACAGTTTTGGCCTTTGTTTTACCAATAGAGTTAAGAGATGCCTTTAGTTCGTCTAGGTTTGGAGTAGCTGTTAATACCATAGCTTTTCCACGTTTATGTGGTTTTCGTTGTTTTTGGCAAGCTTTCGGAATTGGCATTATGTCGCTTGGAGAATAGTAAATATTATCAGATGACTCTTGTACAAAAGAACAACTAGGTTGTGGTGATATGTTTTCTCTATTTTCCAGTTTCTTGTTTGCGGAAGGAATTCTACTGGCAACTTTTTTGGATTTAGGTGTGATATCATTAGCCCGAACAGCAAATTGGTAGAAGACGTTAATGATGAAGGTGTTCTGTGTTCCATTTCCTGATTTTCTGCAGGCAAAATAGTATCATTTTGATCCTGATCAGTTGTTTCTGCTGGTTTATATAACTCTTCAGGAAATATTTCAGGATTGTAAGGCCATATGTCTGTATTTTTAAATCCATTAATCGCATTTTGTGCTGTTGCAGCCCATTGAAAAGCTCCACCAAGCAGTTCACCAACATTATGGACTGTAATAACTTGACCAGGATGGTTTCTTAGCCATTTTTTTGCCTCCTGTTCATAATATGTGCTTAGAGGGAACATAAATGAAACGTCGAGGGGTTGCAATCGGTGAGAAGTGTGCGGCGGCAAAACAAGTATGTGAACATTGTTTTGTCTTACCATTTCCACTAACGATAAATTTTTAGCGTGGGTTGCATGTCCGTCTAAAATTAGGAGCACAGGGTCATCAACACTTGGTTTGGCATATTTCAAAAAATAGTTAAACCATATCGGTGCAAAAATATTGGATTGCATCCATCCGGATGGGTGATACTCCACAATGCTCTCCGGTGGAAGTCCTATTTCAAATAATGGATTTCTTCGTACTCGAGGACATATCAATAATGGTGGTATCTACGATCCCAAGGCGTTGAAACAGATTTCAGCAGTCACGAGAACTCCTCTCTCACCCGATGCAAGAACCTCTACTTGTTTCTTTCCCTTTAGAGAAAAAACTTTTGATGGCTTACTAGGCACTTAGATATGCCAGTTTCATCGCAGTTATAAATACGACTCGGTGTAAACCTATGCTTGCCCATCAATTCTCCAAGTAATTTGAAAAACTTTGACACATTGGGCTTATTGAAAGCTGCTGCTCTCGCTGCTGAGGTGTTTTCGGGTAAACGTAGGACAATATTTTGATTTCGTTTTAAAAATCCATAGACCCAATCGTAGCCCGCTAGGCCTGTTTCAGCATTAAAATTGTTGGGAATTCTATTTTTTTGTGCATATTCAAATGCTAATGCTCTCAGATCTCTTCTAGTCAAACCAAAGAGTTTACTTTCCATTAAAAGTATATAATTGGCCAATTCATGCTCTTGCTCTGTATTAAAAATGGACCTATAATGACCTAAGAACTTTTTTGATGCATTAACTGCTGTTTTTTTTATTTAACTCGTCTGTGAAGCGTGCCAACAGGGACATTATATTTTTCAGCAGCTTTCTCATATCCACATATTCCATTTCTAATGTCATTTATGGCATTTGCCATCGATTGTTCTGTCCAAGAATGCTGTTTAGATGCCCTCTTATACTCACGAACCATACTGTAAAGAAATTCACAATGAATAAAATCGCTAGGGCAAAGTGGAAAATTTTCCACTTTACCCCAGCTAATGATTTCCACTATGCCCCATGTTTACAGTAATTATAAAATCCAATGTACGAAAAGTTATTGTACTAATATTAAAGATTGTGTACGCTCACTGTTTACAAATATGTTGCATTATTTACTAAACGTGAAAAAGTCAGTTTACAATTACAAGCAGTAAAATAAGTGGCTTATTTCTTACCTTGTGATATTACAATTTGCAATTGAGGAATTTATTTCACTTTCTCAACTAAGCACGTGCACTAATACAGACAACTGAATACTTCCCAAGTAGCAAACTAGTGAAATTGAGCCAAGTTACAACATATAAACCTAGATGCCGCCAGTTATTCTAAAAATAAAATTTAAATTCCACTATGCCCCGTATTCCACTATGCCCGACTTTCCCTACCTAAATTACGAAAAAATTTACTATCATTGAAAAAGTTAGAACATGAAAATAAAAAAATTGTGTTTTCTGAAGGTCAAGAAAAATTTTATACGAATGGAAGTTTATTCGGTATTGGGTATATAGAAGAAATTTGTATGAGATAATCTTTTATATGAATTATAGAGAATGTATGAATAAAATGCATAGAAGATTTGGTCATATATGTCAACCTTATTTGGAGAAAATGGTTTTAGGTATTGATAAGTTAAAATTGGGTCAAGTTGAATTTTGTGAAGGTTGTGTGAATGGAAAGATGACTCGATTGAAATTTAGCACTAGAAATTCTACACATCGTTTGTTAGAAATTATATAAACGGATTTGTGAGGACAAATGACGTCTTTATGTCATGATGATGGTAGATACTTGTTAATTTTCCTTGATGATTATTCACATTTTATACATGTGTATATGTGTATATTTTGAAAAATAAAAGTGTTTTAAGGATTATATAAATGTGGTTCAACCAAAATTTAATTTGAAAGTGGTTAGTGTTAGGTGTGATAACCAAAGAATAAACCTGCGTCATCACTTGCAATAGTACGAGTTAATATAAAAAAAACGGTTTCAAATTATTTCCGTAATAATTTTTTATTGTACAATTTACACCGTTAAAGAACGTTTACTTTATAAAAAGCTAAGAAAATTGATATAAACAGACAATGCGGGTGATACTAGAGTACAATAAACATACAAGCATCCACACCATTCTAAGATCGTTACATTGGATCAAAACTGAGGAGTTTTGCGAAATGAAGGCTCATATTTACCCACAAAATTTAATGTGGTTTAATGCCGCAATGTTTTCATGAAATAGTCGAGCATTTTGATCAGGTACACGAGTATGATACTAGGAATAAGCAAAATTTTACATTGCGTCACACAAAAAAAAGGCAGAATTCACTATATTTTAAGGCATTAAAAAAATATATGTTACCAAATGATATTAAAGGTAGTACAAATGTAAATAGGTTTAAACCGAAAATAAGGCAAATATATTAGGAGTGTGTGTAAGATTGTTTTTAGATAAGGGTTTGTATAGTAATTTTTTTAGCTAAATAAGGTTTATACTATATATATATATATATATATATATATATATATATATATATATATATATATATATATATATATATATATATATATATAGTATACTGGGTATAAGATTTTCTTATGACATAAATAAATGTTAAGTAGTAGAACATTAAAAGAGTACATAAATTCTCTCCATAATGAATAATGTACAAAATGGTAGTGTCGGCATGCTTTTGTTGCTTTGGAGATATGTTAAAAAGTGTGGTATATATAATTTTTAAGCTTATTTTTTTAGTACTAGATACCTTTGCGTTATGAAGTTGCAACTTTATTTCGTGGGAGCACAAAACTACAAGGTGTGCATTTCAGTTGATCTTAGAACAGTTACCATTGTTACAGCTCTTATTGAATAGTAAGTAAACAAACCATACATGATGTCCTATAGTATGCCAAATTATATTATATTACAAAAATTAACACATCCTTTTCAATTACGTATACTATTGTGTTGTAACAATAAACTTAAAGTACCAAATTTTTAGGCACTGCCCGTACCAAAAAGTTCAGAATAATTCCTCACATTAATCACCATCTGATCAACTATAATGTCCAACATTTCTTCATGTTTGTACCATTGTTTTATAAAATCACAATTATACAGAGGCAATCGTAACACTTTATGTTCATAGCTTCTAATTATTTCGGTGTGCGGTCAATTTACCGAAAGCAATTTATCGAATAGCAATTGACCGAATGCAATTTATCGAAAAAGCAATTTATCGAATAAGCAATTAATCGAATAACAATTGACCGAATGGTAAATTTATCGAAAAAATGCAATTGGTATCCTTTGTGAATATTTTAAAGTTAACGAAAAATTCAATAATTCAATAATTAAAAAGCTATTATTGTGAATCTCCGTATGGCTTGTCGCTAATGGGGACCGGTCACTAATGAGGTGGCTCATTATGGGTGCATAAACTAAACGTTCTTGGTGGAATAATTATATTTTAATCTTGGAAAACTCGAAAGTTCCAAGATTAATTGTTAATCGATAATCGTTATTCTCTGACCTATTATTGTTATGGGTATATATTATTACACCTTACGAATATTATTTACTGGCAATTATTACTTTGAGTAACGCGCAACAAACATATTAAAAATGCCGTGAAAAGGGGAAGAAAAAATTATACGTGGATGGTCAATTATATTATCAAGATCGAAAAGTTGATACCACAATTTACTGGAGATGTGAAAATTACAAAAAAACAAAATGTGGTGGACGTGTTATCACAGTGGAAGATCAAGTGACTAAAAACAGTGATAATCATAATCATGCTGCCGATGCAGCACATGTAGAGGCAAGCAAAGTTATGGATAACATCCGTGACAGTGCTACAAATACTCAAGACGCACCTCACTATATTGTGTCTAATGCTAGTGCAACAGTTACTCAAGCGGGTGCAGCTCAACTTCCAAAGGTAGATGTAATAAAAAGGACAATAAGAAGGATTCGCCAAAAGCAGAATGCTGCTCCAGCTTTACCTACTCAACGTAGTGCAATTATTTTTCCTGAAGAATTTACCAACACCAAACGTGGGGATCCGTTTCTTTTATTTGATTCCGGTCCCGCAGAAGATCGAATGTTAATATTTAGTACGAGACGAAATCTTCAACTCCTAGCACAGTCGGATCATTGGTATGCCGACGGTACTTTTAAAACTGTGCCACATCTTTTTTGCCAATTGTTTACCATTCATGGATTACAGCAAAATAATGCTATACCATTGATCTATGCGCTTCTACCAGACAAAAGGGAAGAAACATACCACCGATTATTACGGGAGGTGAAGGAATTGCAACCCTTACTAGGTCCATCAACCATTATGACGGATTTTGAACCTGCCATGATCAATGCAATGGTGAGTGCATTCCCCCAATCGATGCATCGTGGTTGTTTTTTCCATTTTTGCCAATGCGTTTATCGCCAAATCCAATCACATGGTCTGAAAGCAAGATACGAAACAGATGCAGATTTTGCTTTGAAAGTAAGGTTACTTACTGCCATAGCATTTGTTCCAACGCAATATGTGGTCGAAGCTTTTGAAATGTTGTGCGATGATGATATTCTGCCACCAGAGTTACAACCAATCGTCGATTACTTCGAAGATACGTGGGTAGGACGTCCACAGCGACGCCACCGTCGCCGGGAGCCTCGATTTTCACATACTTTATGGAATTGCTTTGATGTGGCAGTTCAAGGTTTGCCAAGAACCAACAATTCAGTAGAAGGTTGGCATCGAGGTTTTGAACAACAAATTTGTGCAGATCATCCGAATATCTTGAAATTTGTTAAAGCAATCCAGAGGGAACAAGGGCTTCACGAATTGCGAATCGAACAATATGTAGCCGGACAAGAAGCAAGTAGTACTCGTAAAAAGTACAGAGCTTGTGCTCAGAGAATCAAACAACTTGCTGAAAACTTTGACGCCAATAATTTTGACGCTAAAAAAGAAAATGAATTCGCATTTCTGCAGTATTTTGTTTCTCCAATAAAGCTCTACGATTAGAGTCTTTTTTGAACTTGAATCCTAATGTGTGTAATGGACGATTTAAACTTCTATCACTTAATAAAGCATGACTATCACGGAGTTCAGCATTTAAAGCGCCAACTGTGACATGCTTTTCTGTAATTAAAAGCGTTCAGATGTGGGAATATGTATACGTTAGATTGTACTCACTTTGTGCACACATGTTGTACAATGTATTCCTAATGCACATTTTGGATGTTTCTGACATATCGATCAATTTATTTTTTTTACGAGGTTGTTTTTTTTACCTGGACTAAACCAAATTGGATTCGATTTACTGCGAGACTTGATATTCCTCACTGTGGCCACAGATATACCGAGCACTCTCCACATGTTGTAATTTTGCGATTACAATAGTGAAATAAAAATAAATATTACCTATACCTTTTTTGCAATTGATATTAAGGGACATCCATTTTCTTTCTCCCTTTCAAAATATTCGAATAAATGTAACACAAACTGCTGCGCTTATGTATGCAAAGTTTTAACTTTTGCAGTCATTACTGCTACAATGCTTCACACGCAAAATACGATACCTTACCTATCTGAAATGATAAAGGTAAAGTCACAAAGGGAAGAGTTCTGAAAAGAACTGTTGTTAAGTTCTGAAAAGAATTGTTGTGAAAAGGTGTAGATAATGAATCATGAAAATACAGGAAAACTGGAAAAAGGCAAGAGTACAATTATTAAACGGGGACAGAGAGATTATGTGCTAAAATTACGTCGTTAGTCAAATTAGAATTAAGGTGCATATTAAGCAATAACAACAAGTATTTTATTTCTCTTTTCATTGCATGAAACTATTCAGTGACATATGTGGATTGTGTTAACTACACTTCAAGTATGTTACTATCCTTTTCTTAAAGACGCTTTGGTATGAGATGGCAATATACACAATTTGGATAGGTAGGTTCATAAACTAATGAGACGCAGTGCGATTCTTTCCTGGCGAATTAGTGTATTATACTGTACATTATACATCAGAACCACGGTGGTATAGACCATAGAAAAAGAATGTATTACTGAAATACTAATATCACTTCTTTATCCGCCAGATGGTCTTGCAACAATGCTGCCGCGGTGTTGTAGTCATGGAACTATTTTAGTGGCGCGCTTTTTAAATTTATAAGTTTTAGTTTGCGGTTTAAAAATTAAAATTTTAACGTTCAATATACATTAAATATCAAGTATGGTGAATTTAAAATGGAAATTTAATTCAGCATAATTGATATTTAATGTACAGTGAAGGTATTCTATGCCTTAATTTGTTTGTAAAGGTAAGAAAAGGATCAAAAGAATTTTGCAAAACAACTTTATTACATAAATTAAAACCGCTGCCGAATCTGCCATAATGCTTTCTCATATATGTAAATAAATAACTAGAAAGCCCATAATACCTGAATTCGAGTCATGTCGGTTTTTAATCACGATAATCCCCCATCTTAGATCCGTCATTTTGAACTTTTTCATTTTGACAAATGTTTTACTCTTAGGAATCTTAAAAAAACCCAATACCCGACTTAAAAAAAAATTGGTTGATAAATTAAATAAACACAATAATCCCCCATTTCTAAAAATGGTTTTTTTATCGATAACTTTAATGATTCAAAAGATATCGCGCACACTCACACACAATCAGACACGAAATTTTTTTCTAAAAATGTGTTTTTCGTATTTAGGCCACAAAACGTTGCGAAATGTAACAAAAAATTTTAAAAACTGAAACCGACTACATACCTTTCTTTTTACACATACATATATGGGAAAGCAAAGCACACTACAATTATATTTACAAATCAATTAAATTTACAGGTTTTTTTTAATTCTTTAATCTATCCCTAGTTAAAGTTCTAACATGTCCAAACTTATTTTTCTTAATATTGACATCTTTTCCCTTTAAGGATTTATTTATATTTCTCACCCATACAAATATATAACATTTTGTTACGTATGTACAAAATAAGTTCTTAATATTGTGGGATTTGCAGCGAAATTCATTAAAATCTTCATCTTTGTAGAGTTGTTTTAAAATAATTGCAATATTTATCTATGTATAAATTTAAATTAAATGAATATTTTGAGAAAAGTTTTGAAAATGTTGTTGATGGACGAAGAAGTGCCTTGTGGCTATATGCTCTATTAATTATTAAGGAGAATTCAGAACTGTTTCCATCTTGTGTCAATAAATTTTGTCTACATTCTTTGCATATTCCAATTTGTTTTAATATCCGTTTAGCCACAAATCCCGAAATATATGTATGTAAATTAGTTCATAAAATATTTGTAGGATTATATTCTTTAGTTTCCACTTCTGGCAAGTGTATTTGATACCGAGGGCTTAAAAACGTTTTTAAATTGTCAAGGACCCCTTCACTCCCCTCATCTTCACAATTTTCCCCTAGTGACTGTGTCCCCATAAAGTTACTAATAGTTAGAGACACATAGCTGTAGCCAAATTGAGAACATGTGGGGTTTATGTTCCTCACTCCCTGACTTCTTATTTTGCAAAAAAGTTCTCTAAACCATCTTGGTTCAGGTGTCTCGGCGACATAAATGTAAAGCCCATGTTTTTTAATTGAGCCCATAAATATTTTATGCCTTTTATTGTATGAATCCAGCTTGAGACAGATGGCGGCACAAAATTTACACCTGTTGGTTTTAGAAAAACTAATGATTCCAAAACCTTCACAGCTTCATTCCAGAATGCATGGTGTATGGTACTTTCTTTTACAGCACATCTTAAATACTTCCCATGTGTGGGTTGAATAATGCTGCGGTTAACACTATCAAATAATTTATCCATGAACAGTGCAAATGATGCAGTTCCTTCAGCATTGCCTGGTAATATATTCAAACCTGAAACAAGGGCACAAAGAATAAGAGCATTTTCAATGTAGAAAAAATAATAAATTTTATGTGATTAGCAGTATTAATATTAAGTATGACAGTAATAAGATTTATGAAAAATTACCTGTTTGTGCAAGGAATTTAATATTTGAAGCTACGCTTTGGCTGAAAATCTGTGCAGCCAGGTTAACCTTCATTTTGTTCATTTTGGTTTCATAAATGTGGGCGTCATTAAGGGAATAAAATAACCTGTAGTCATACAACGGCACAATTTCTTCTCCATTATGAATAAATCCAAACTTTTTAAATTCAATGTTATGTCTGAGGTAATTTTCCCTACTTTGTCGGCATAATTCATTAATAGCTGCTTTATTTTTTGAGGCCTGGTTACACACTGTAGCCACAACTTTCAAACCAGTGTGTTGTGAACCAATTCATTTGTACGAATACTACTCTCCACACAGTAATATACCAATGGCTGCTTCCATTTTTTCTTAGTCCGTTGGCCATAAAAACTAGAGCATGATCAGCGAACTTTAATTTTCTTTCACCTCCTAAATCTTCAAATCCGTCAATAAAATCGTATTTTAAATTATAATTGAGTCCTGCAGATAAGGACACTTCATCAAAAGATAAGCAGCATACTCTATCTTCTTTAGACATCTTTGCAACCGCTGATTTTAAAGAGTGTTTGAGGGCAAAGCAAATATAGTCTGTAATAATTTGTAATTTTTATTTGAGCTTCGGCTTAAAGTTAGGGCCAACACCTTTTCTTCTTCACTAAATCGTCTACCTTTAGGTTTCATCTTTTGATGTTTTAACTGCGACAAGATGAATGTATATGTAGTTTTGTTAACAGAAGTTTTAATAAATTCATCTGAAGTGGAGAAATTGGTGGCTTGTTCCAGGCGCAATTTATAATCTTCAAAGTCCTTGATAAGTTGCCTTGATATCGTCTTCAAATTTCTGACTGTTCTGCATAATTTTTGTTTGCGTGGACTTAACTGGGCAACTTTCGTAGCAGCAATCGACTTTAACACACTAAATCTCCGTCTTAAATCTCTACGTGACTTTGGGGTTCTGTAAATTGGTAGTGCTAATGATGCTGCTGTCGGTGGAGTTTGACTTCTCACATGTGGTTCTAAAAAGTAAAGTAAATGTAAGCATTTGAAATATTTTCTTACTTATTAAAACAAAAATAAATCTTAATTGAGAGATCAAAATTCAGAAAGTTTCATCAATGAAATGAATAGCATGAATGAAGTTTATTTTCTAAGAAAACTGTTATCCTTTTTTGGCGTGCAAACTTTTTTCTGTCACTATCAGCACATTACTTAACCTGTTAAACTATATTTTATGATGCTAAAAAAAGGATGAACCATCTAGAGGGAAATGTAGTAGTGTAGTGATTTGTTGACTAACAAGATCAATTCTGTATTTATAATTAAGGCCTTCTGTTGAATAATTTCAGGAATCTGAGGTAATATTTGTTAATATTAAAAACTAATTGCTAGAGTGGTTTTTACACCCTATTTTAATGCTTGAGATTCAAACAATGCTCAGAGAATAAATCTTACTTACTCACTTTGTTAATAAATAAATAACATATTACCTGTCGAACAGGATGGCCCTGGCACAAGTGATAGTAGTTCATCAATAGATGTAGAAGGTTGCACTCTAAGAACAATTTCAGAAGACAAAGATCTAATAAATGAATTGTTTAGTGTAGGTTGATCGTTGTATCCTGCAACACATATTAACTTATATTAATCACAGTGTTCAAATGGTTTTCCTATATCTTCAGAATATGTTTAACTGAAAACCCATTAACGTTTTGGTTTTGATGGAAAAAAATGATTATTTAAATTTTATTAGTTTCTGATGTTCATTAGGTGCCAAATAATAATAAGGTGGCTATCTACTGTTAAAGATTTATAAGAAGAGTAATAGGATATTTGTATTTTTAAGTAATTTACACAAACAGCTTTAACCGATTTTTACAGTTACTAGTGAACCATGTTTCTGAACTACAGAAATTGACATATTATACAGTAAAACTCCATCATAACGTACACACTTATAAAGTACCAAATAAGTCCCGACAGTTGTTATAGAGCCTTCAATAGTTTATTATTTTTTGTGAATACAATACATGGGCCAACACTATAGGCAGAGGGTGAAATTGTTTAATGCTGCAGAAGTTTTTTAATGTACTTCACACTTCCAATGTAACTTACCAATTTTGAAGGTTCCTTCTGGTACGTTATAACCAAATTTTACTGTATTATTATAATCACCACCTTACCTGGTAAACCAAGAGTTGGCAAACTCCCTTCTATAAGGGGAGTCTTTGACATACCCTTGATAACACAACATGGTGCAAAGTGATGTTCACAAATTCTGTAATTTTTATATACAACAGATGAATCCATTTTCACCAATTTTTCATTGCCAATTCGATAAATCCAAATCGAAAATGCCTACAAGAAAATATTAAATCCATTTAGTATCAGCCAAAAGAACATAAATTGAGAAAAATATAGTTATCCTTTAGCAACAGTCTAACAAACATTTAAATTGCTGTATAAAAACTGTTTAAAACGTGTTTGCAAGCACCATTGTTTTCTGTTTCCCCTCGAGAATGGAAAACACAAAAATATGTGGGCAAATGTTTGCAAGTATTTCTTTGCATGCAAGTGTAGGTAGGTCTGGACTAAGTAGTATATGTGAGCTGTTTACATGCATTTCTGGCCCGTTTTGAAGGCGTCCCTACGTAAAAACGTCGCCGACTTATTCGAGTTTTTGCAAGTTGTAACGCAACAATAAAATATTGTAGTATATACAACTCAATAAAATGCGAAAATCACAAACGAAAAATTAACAACATTCAAAATCACAAAAAATATAACCTCATTAACCAACACAATCAACTAATAAAATGGTTGGAAAAAATATAGTGGGGAAGGGCGATTCTAGTGCCGCGGTGTTGTAGTCAAGAACTTAAATAAAAAGTGGAGGGGAGCAATAGAACGAATCTTCTATTTCAATAAGTATATTCTTTTTCTATGGTATGGACTGGTGAGACATCGAGCGCTTCAATATGTCACACCGCAGTTGACCGGTGGTGTGCGAGAGAGATAGCAAATTTCGTTCGCTATTACTTACATATCTATTTGATTAATTCTTAGCAAAATTTTGTGCAAGACATTATTTATTAGAAGGGCAAGGATTCTAGGGCAATTGCCTTTTTGTTCCTAATTCAGGCCGATAAATAAAAAACACAAATTAAACCTGTATCGCAAAAAATTACGCCATCTGACACAACTTTATAATTGCCTAAATGTCTAAATCGGACATTAATGGAAAAAATGTGGCTAAATAGGACGAATGACAGCTGTTAAGTAAATGTTATTTAAAATGTAACATAATAAATTACAGAAAGATAATCTAACAAGTATTAGGTACTTAAACAAGTATTACTTACGTACTTAAACCAGAACTAATTGCTGAATAGCTTGGATTGCTTCTTTTTCTCTAAACTAGCTTTGTTAGTTTTCATAGATTCTTGCTTATTATATATATATATATATATATATATATATATATATATATATATATATATATATATATATATATATATATATATATATATATATCGCGTTTGATATAATCATTTTGTGCTCTTCACAAGGAAACGAGCAAATTTTTTAGTTGCTAGAAAACAAGTCTTCAATAGTGTCATCAAAGAAATCAACCGATTGAGTATGTGGTGTAAGAGCTTTTAGCATATTAAACATGTACGTGTTTTGATGAATATTAATAACAACGGTTTTATTGTCCTAACAGATAAACCTTACAAGAGACAAGTTTAAATTTAATTCGTTAAGATCGAGAGTAAATAAAAATGAATAGATGAAAAGAAAACAAAAAATTACATGATTAACATAATCAATGGAAAAAGTACTACATAAAGCAACATGACATTAATACATCCAAATAACAAAAATTGTTTATGCAAAAAAAAAATAAAACAATAACCCTAAGGTTTACTATCAAGTGAGGCTATCTATATAGATTGCAAAGTTGAATTGAAAATGTCAACAAGGTTTGATATACATAATATAAATAGGTGAACATTGCATAACATTTGTTCTGCATATCGGTAGATGGAATGTACGTTTATGTCTGGATGTAGATCGTGGTAACGTAAATAGGAAACAACTGAGAAGAAAATTACAATCGATTTTGTTATGCAACAAATTGTATAGGAATGATACGGAGATATGTTTTCTTCGGATGTCTAGAGCAGTTAAATTAAATCATACAAGCATATTTGTTTGTGGATAGCCTCTTTCTGGATAATATCCATCGCTGCGAAAACATAAATATTTAAGAAAACGTCTCTGTACTAATTCGATATCGTTTGCATACTTATTATAGGAGGGATTCCAGATTATTGCTCCATATTGTAATTTTGACCTAACCAATGTAAAGTACAATGATTTAATTGTGAAGATGTTAGAAAAATCTGAGCAGATTATAAAACCCAGCAGTCTTAATTATTTCGTTTATGCGACATGAAAAAGTCAACATATTATCGAATGTTACCCTACATCTTTGACTATAGCATACCTGTTCAATGCATTAGTTGCTATTGAGTAATCAAACTGAATTGGTTTCAGTTTGCGTGAATATGACACAATTTTGCATTTAGAAATATTTCAGTCTAGTTTATTTTTGTTACACCAGATGTAAATATTGTTTAAATCATTTTGAAAAGATTCACAATCCTCTATACTGTTTATTTTAGCAAATATCTTCATATCATCAGCGTATAACAAATTTTGAATGAATATTGTTGCGGGTAAGTCGTTTATAAATATTAAAAAGAGAAGAGGGTCTAAATTTGACCCCTGTGGCACTCCAGATGTTGGAATAAATAACTTGGAATTGTATCTACTATGTGAGACGTATTACTGTCTGTTAGTTAAGTATGATTAAATCAGCTGCACCATAGAAGAGCTAAAACCGTAAGAAGTCAACTTACTTAATGTTATATGGTTATCAATCTGATCGAAGGCTTTCTGAAAGTCCGTGTAGATGGCATCAACTTGACCTTGTACTTCTAGAATCTCTGTACAATAATGTAGAAAACAAGCAAAATTTGATATAGTTGATCTTTTTGCTACGAATCCATGTTGATATTCTGATAATTGTGAGTCAAATTGGTAAGCTAGTTTATCGATCAATATAAATTCAAACCCTTTTGAAAAATTACAAAGAATCGAAATTGGCCGATTATTCTGTCCATCAGAAGTTGAACCTGACTGTAGAATGGGGTACACTCTTCCGGTTTTCCAAATTGTGGGAAAAGATAAGTTAAATAAGATTGCTAAATGATACGATAATATACAAGCACAATCTTTGACTACATAAGGTGGTATTTGATCGGTACCTGCCATAGATTTGTTTTTTAATTTCTTAATCGCAGCTATGATATCTTCTTCGGCAATATTTTGAATGTTAATGTGACAATCATATGTGGTGGAAAGATAACTATCTTTTCTTGGAACTGATTGTTTATACACACACGAAAAATATGTCGCGAAGGTGTCAATAATTTATTGGGAATTATCAAAAGTTTGATTGTTATGTTGAAATGTGCCAAGAATGCGCGTTGCACCCTTCTGATTTAACCTACCCCTACATTTTTGTGCTGTAAAATTAGCAGCTGATAAGTTTTCATTTGTTTCATAAGTTTTTCTTACATTCCAAGCATTTTGAAGACTTATACAACTTTTTACAGACAAATCAGTTGTTTCATGTATCAAGAGGTTCTCAATAGTACCAACGTTTTCACAGGTTTCTTTATCCTCCCATTCAATGCCATGTAACATCGCATTTAATTTCAGTTTAATTTTTTCTATATGAATCGCCTTCGTGTTCACTTCATCGATAAGAAAAAAAAATTGTTTTAAAAGTTTCGAAATCTAAATTAGGTAAGCTATTATCTCAAGCAGCTGTACAATTTCCAAACGCCGGTGGCTTTAGCAATTTATAAACGGAAATCATTCTGTATAGCTGCAAGAAGGTGGTGAATGTGGGATGGTCATTAGCACCCCCGCTTGTCGAATGATCATAAATAATCCCATAAAATTTAATGTATAATTTAGATAAACACATAACACTTCTGGTAACTGGTTATTCTTGTATTTAACTGTTTATACCTCCAAAGGATTCTGATTCGTTTTGTATGTAAGTACATAAGCAAAACCACATTTGGAAAGTAAAAAGGTACTCAATTGGATAGTTGACAACAACGTAACCCACAAAACAACTAGCTGTACTTTTGCCTAGAAAACTATTTCGGGGAATGGTTCTATTTTTAGCCATGCTTTCCCATCTATCTAACCACTCTAGATTCTCAGAAGGGATCTAGAGGAACCAAATTCCACTGTTTAATCCATGTCTAAATTAAGCGAATACGTACTTTGAAGTCGGGACTCCAAGTTTTATTCCTTCGAAGGGAAAACGGCGGTTTCGACAATCAAACAAGTCCCTCATTCTTTTTGTAAATTCAGTCGTTTTAGCAGAATTACCTTAAAGGGGAGATATATTTTTATAATACCTAGGTCCATCTGAAACGGAATTATATGAAGACCTGAAAACCGAACATGACATTTGTTTTGAATGTGAATACAAAACAAGTAATATAAATATCTGCGTCGCTAATTTCACTCGCAGTTTTAGTATATTTGATCGATTAACATGAACGTCGCTTAGTTTTGGCTCTATTCTTAAATTATTAACGTTATCATGATCTAAATCTAGGAATAGTTTATGATATTTCTAATTAATTCCTCCATTAGGCGTCTGTAACTTAGATACGATGGTTAATCATCTTAATTGGGTTAATTAAGAATTGGAACCTACCGATTTCGAATACATTTAAATAAACGTGGAGTATCTTGAATCGTCTTCTGGGTGAACGGCCTTATTATTTGTGTTTGTTATGTCCCCTGACATACCAAAATTCCGTCCACATCTTTCTATTACTCATTGCTCCATCACAGATAACTCCATGTATTATGGCCCGAGATTTATCCTATTTTAATATAATAAATAATGAACAGTGTTAATTGAGTTAAGTAGTTACCTTTTGTTGCACTCTTAGCTGCATGTACTACCACTGGCTGACAAAATTGTTTGATTAGAGAAGAAAACATAAACACAAGAGCATAATCTGCCTTTTTTTCTGAAAAATTCTAAGTAGAGGTATGATCAATTCCGAAATCTGAAATAACAATAGGTTTCACGATTTTTAAGTTCAAGTTGACGTCTTCCCTCACTTGGATTTCGTCGAAAATAAATATTCCATGTTGATTTCAGTTTAAATACCTCAAAAAAAATGTTCGTCCAGGCCACATTTCAAATTTACTCTGGAAAGGTGCTGCCTTATGGTTGATATAGCCGGGAGTGGTAAAATTACGTCGCTTCTCAAAAATCGGTATGCCGTCGGACTTTTAATGTGTAAGCACATGAGAAGCCACTCCGAAGAGTATCTTCTAGAAGAATTCTTTCTGTATCTGCACTCTTTAATACACTCCTTTACTAAAACCTTTTGAGAGCTGGAGAAATTACTTAGTTCATCAATTTTGGTAAATAAATCTTCTCTGCCCATATTTTAGACATCGTATTTGCTGACGTCTTTTATTTTCAAAAGTTTCAAAAGTACCATACGCGACATTGAAGGTTTAAATTTCATTGATTTCTGAAATGAATTAATCGCTTTCTTTGAATTAAGACACAAACTTCATACATTTTTGTTGTCGCTGAAATTGACGTCCTTTTCATAAGACCGCTTGGCAAATTTGTAATTTTTTTCAGAAATTTACACTGCCCCAGGCCATACGGATACCTTGTCAAATTTGGTAAAATAGACATGCAAATCGTTTACGTTACAAATTTTCTTCAATTATTTCTTCTCTCTGATGCGATAATACATAAAATTTAATTGAAGTTCTGGATATAATCATGTTTTATTTTACAATATACAACTTGATTATCATTTATAACGGATTGCAGGATGCAAATTATTTTACTTGGCCCTTTTAAAAATTGTAAAGCAAACAATGCACTACTCCAAAGTTCATCGAAGATGAAAACATTTCATCCTCAGAATGGTGGAATAATGAAATGCAACGCGCTGAAAATATGTGTGTATGTAGTTAAAGATCGATAAATAAACCACATAACAGTTGTAGAAATATACTTACTGCTGCTCGTAGAACAGTTAACGTGAGCATCAATATCTTGGGGTGTATTTGAAATTTTTTGTTACAGGCTTTTTAATGTAGCTCTACGTTTTTTAGACACAAGTTGAGATAAGGTATTTTGGACATCCTGGAAATTTGGTAGGACATGCATCTTTTGCAAGTATGGGTTTTTGTAGTGGTATCTACAAAAAATGTACCTACATCAGAGAATGTCTTAAGTTTTCATAAAAACTAAAAATTTTTTGCTTTCTTATATAGTTACAATGCATGCTTCTGTTTTTAATTCCTTCATAATACCAGTTTTTTCAAAATGTTTTTCGCAAACACAGTCTTTATATGTTAAATCGCGATCTTTGCGCGCGATCCTTCGTTGCCATTCGCATAACTTTCCCGCTGGAATTCTAAACATAGAAACTATCTCGTAATTTGATTTATGTATGCTAGTGCAAAAAGGAACACAACACCTACCTGGCATTTTTTAACAATTTATTAATGCTTAAAATCAACCAAAAACGTTTTACTATTTAAATAGCGCAACGAGTTATAACAACAGTAACGGACGGAATCAGCTCTCTCACTTTCGGGTGCTCTCTCTCTAATTGACCGGCTTTCATAGAAGAGGTCCCTACTATAACGCGTCGTCCGTCGTGTCAGCAGTCTATACCACCGTGACCAGAATAAAACGTAAAAGCTGAAAGGTTAAATAGGACACTAGTTATCCAAAAGTTTTTGGAATGAAGCGATTCGAGTTGCAACCTATATTTTAAAACGTAGCCCGTGTGTTTATTTAGATACTGTTACCCCAGCTGAAATTTGGCATGTACACATATCAAAACAATTTCGGAATAAAGTTGATGAAAAATCAAGAAAATGTGTGGTGATTGGATATGCAAAAACAGGTTATAGGTTGTGGGACATTGAAGAAGAAAAAGTAGTGTTTTCCAGAGATGTTGTGTTTAATGAAGTTAATTTTATTTTGACAGGAAATGTATAAATATTAATTTAAATGAGAATGATAATGATCATAAAGGAATAAGTATTACTACTGAAAATAATGAACCTTATACCAGTAAGCAGAAGAAAAATATTGAAGAAAAACGAAGAGACCAGAGAAATATGTAGAATATGATACAGTTTCATATATTGAGAAATAGTAGTACCCGGTGCGCTTTGTTGCGCTCAAATATAAAACAAATTCTCCCCCTCCCTCTCCCTCACCCTGTCCCTCACCCTCTCCCACACCCTTCCATGACGACCGGATGACCGTTATAGTATGCATGTTATTTACTCGCGCCTAGTGCGTTCGGGGTAAGGCAAATAGTCGGTGTGTGAGAGTGAAAGTATTCGAGGGCTTGGGCGCACGCCGTGTTACATTAATTAAAAAGAAAAATGAGGTTATTACATTTTTCCGGGAGATTTTACCAATTTTTATCTTCATAGAAACTTTCTTCAGCCGTTCTCGAATTTTGAACTTAACAACACATTTGGCGATTCATTTTTATTTATATAGATATTCCGGAGAGCGTTGAGGAACTAAAAAATAGAGAATATAGGATAGAGAAATAAAACTTGGATAGAAGTTAAAAGACCAAAGTAGGGGAAGTTCTAAGTACTAAATGGGTGCTTGCTAAAAAGCCATTAGAAAATAAAATGGAATTCAAGAGATGTAGAACATTTTATTGTCTATATGTGAAGAAAATAAAGAATAATGTGATGTATCTACTATTGTATGTTGATGATATTATAATTGCAGGAATAGATTTAGATGATATTGAATTATGTATAAATGAATTAAAGCCGCATTTTATTTTAACAGATAAGGGTGAATTAAATAATTTTCTTGGTTGGGAAATAAATTATAATAGAAATGAAGGTATTTTATTTATCAGTCAGAAAAATTATATATTTGGACTCCTAAAGAAAATTTAATTTTGAAAATTGCAAAAGTAATAATATTTGTGATAAACCGGTTAGATAGTTTATTGGATGTTTAATGTATTTAATATTAGGTTCTTGCCCGGACCTTAGTTTTTCTGTATATTATTTTATCAGATCTCAAGATTTAAGTCCGAATGAAGTGTGGGTAAGTTTGAAAAGGTTATTAAGATATGTGAAAAGAACGATTGATTTTCATTTGTGTTATGAGGATCTTGTGATTTGAATATTTTAAATTGTGTTGTTGATTCAGATTGGGCAGGTGATATTAATGATAGAAAGCCTACATCAGGTTTCATGATTAAAGTTTTTAGTAACAGAGTTTCATAGATAACTAGAAAACAAAATTGTGTATCTAGACAGTCAGTCAGTTAGAATTGGTTGCATTATGGCCGGCTGTTCAAGAATGTATGTAGATTAAAAAGTTGCTAATTGATACGCAAATTGATTGTGAGTGTTTTAAGATTTTTGAAGATAGTTAAGGCTGCATATCTCTTTACAAAATCCAAAAATAAGAAAAGAGTAAAAGATTTGATATTAAATATAATTTTATTTGTGAACAATTAGGAAAACATTAAAAATTGAATATGTTAACACAAATGTGCAATTAGCCCATTTATTAACAAAATTAATAAAATTTATTAACAAATTTAATAAAAACAGGAAGTTGTTAGGTTTAGTTTCACAGAGTGGTTTTTAATTTTTTTTATTTATATCCATTAATGTTTACTATTAGATGAAATAATCGTATTAGAAGAGGGTGTTGAGTGGATAATACTAGATTATTTTATAATAGAGGTTTGGTAACACTGCAGAAGTTTTTTAAGAGAGTAGGTTCTGAAAAAAAAAGATAAGGTGTGTAAACAATAACATAACATAACCTTCACGCCATTCTCTTACGGGGTAGGCAAAACAATCCCTGCCTTATTTTTCATTCACAATCCTCCATGCTTTCCTATCTCTGCATAGCTCTATAGCTTCCGCAAGATTTATACATCGTTTCTGACATGTCCTTTTATTTTTAAAACTCCTTATCTTTCTTTCTTTTATCATACATTTTACTGCATTCATCCTACCAGGCCCGGCCTTACCTCTAACCTCACCCACATATATTTACAGCGTTAATCTTGCGTTGTTCATTCTCTCAATGTGAACAAACCAACATAATGTACTACTTTTATATCTATCCTTTATCGTCTTTTCCTCGCCACACTCCGTCCTTATATGCTCATTCTTTATCTTATCCCTTTTCGTTTTACCACAGGCGGTTTTCAGGAAACTCATACTCACGGCATTTATTTATCTTTCGAGCTTTTTTTGACATACCCATGTCTCACTTCCATACAGTACTGACGGGACAAACACGCCATTATACACGTTTCGCAGCTAGGCTCATGCTTTCGTTTCTCATTATCATCCACATACTTCCAATCACTTTCCTTCCAGCATTGACCCTTCGTCCAATCTCACCATCCATTGTACCATCTGCAGTAAACATTCTACCCAGATATACCAACTCGTCCACTTGTTCCACAATTTCACCTTGCAGAGTAAATACTTTACTCTCCTTTCCACCTTACCGATTGAACACCACATTCTTAGTGTTGTTCACGTTTACCTTTAGGTACATGCTGTCAAAGACTATATCAAACTTCCTCAGAGCAGTTTGTAGCTCATCCACACTGTCACTTAATAAGTCTGTGTCATCTGCATACACCAGAACTTGTACATTTACGTCACCAACCATTTGTATCAGTACATGCTTGCCTAATACATACATTGAACAACCATGGTAACATCACACAGCCTTGTCGCACAACCGCTCACCCTAACACATGCCCGGCCACCGTTGTATACTGCCCTTATTCCGTTTAGTAGACCTCTATACACGCCATACTCATTTAATATTTCTCCAGATCTACAAACACACAGTACAGCTTCCTTTCCACACTTTAACACTTTTCGATCACCTTCTGGAGAGCAACCATCTGATCAACACGTCCTCTCCCTGATATGAAGCCACCCTTCACATCCCAAATTTTGTGTAATTTTATATAGGCAATAAAAGGAGATTTATTTTGTTTGGTCTTTTCTTCAATAAAATATATAAATATAAAATAATCCAAATGATTTTTTAAAATAAAATATGGAGGAAAAAACGATGCTCATCCAGATTTACGAGGCAAATATTTATCTGTCGTTGTTTTTGTCATCAATTTGTACAAACAATTTATTTTCTAACAATTACATTTTTACAATTCTTGACTTAAATTATTATTACAGCCAGTACACATATTCGGGTATTGATTATCCTTGAATAATATTTATACAGTAGATTATCTCTATTGCCATAGAGGAGAAACTAGTTTAGAATTTCTCAGTTTAATGGAATAATGCCCAGGTTAACATATAAGTTGAGGAACTAAAAGACCAGTAAATCGCAAGAGGTCAACGACAAAGGGACAAACAATATAAAAGAAAAATCTCAAATTTAATTAAATTTAGAATCGCGTAGACTTTGCTGTTTAAAATTCATTCAATGTTTAGATTAAATGACACTCTCTTAGTCTAAACTCAATCTCAAAAGTATTCAAAATCTGAAATTTACTTAACAAACTATTAATTAAATGAATTCTCGATAAAAACATTTTGAAACTATCAAACGTAATTTAGTAATAGTATAGAAAAAAATTTAAACGAAATTGCAAAAATATTTTACATGATTAGCCATATTTACTGTAATAGACTAAACATGTCCAATTTCTACAAGACAGTAAGAACTAATACGACTTCTACAATAGACACAATTTTTACTTTAAACTAAATTCAGACACGTAATCGTTTTATTCAAGTCACTAATTATTTTATACAAAAATATCTTATTATTGAAATAATATAAGAAAATTTTGAACACTGATAATTAAATGTGTATGAAAACTACTTTTATCTTACTACAAAATTCCTTGATAAATTCGTTCCCAAAAAATGAACACTTACTCAGTTGCCTTATACGTTTTCAAACTTTCGCGATTATCACTCATAATTGAAGTACTTGTCTTTGGGGTATATTGTCGTGTATTCCTAGTAATGTTTCTATAAATTTAAACGTTTCGATTACAATTATAGTTGTCGTCTTCAGTAAAGCGAAACTGAAAATTCAAATAGAAGCCTGCTATAACAGTTATGAAACTCATGTGAAAAAGCTAAGCAATATAATTTTATTTTAATAACAATTATCTAAAATAAAATTCGATTCTATAGTTAACTTTTTCACACACGTGCCCTAAGTATAATAGCAGACTTTGTGTTTTCAGATTATTTGACATCTTAATTAATTCTTCAAACTATTATCATTTATGGAGGACAGTAATTGTAATTGTTACCAAAACTTTTCAGTTTGTATAAAAATTAAAGATAAAAATGCAGGATTATATACTCGAAAGAAGTATTTTAAACTTTTAAACTATGAATAATTGCGCAATTAAAAACTGCTCATTTCTCTTAGCTTACCACTAAAATCAAATGCACTAGCTGTAGTTTTAAGTCAACTATGTACAACCGTTGAAAACGCTCCGCAGACAGCATACATATCTGCTAATTGATTCAAAATTCTGACTTAAACACACTTTTCCAACAAAAGTTGATTTCCTATTTATTGAATTAACCGTAACAAAAACAAAAATAAATTGTACTACAGCATTAAAGTATTCTGTCGACAGTCACAACGAGTGCCGTCAAAATCGAAAAATATTTGATGAATTTATATAATTGACTATTTACACGTTCATTTCAAATTTGCATTCCCGAGTAGGCGCCATACGTGGCTCACGAAAAAAAATGTAATAGCACGGACCCGACGTTTTGGTTTTCATAAAAATCACTGTACAATGTCTTCAATTCACAAAATTTCGGTTTTCCACAGGGTATAGTTTCATAAACCCTCATAGGATGAAATCGCAGGGCATAAAATCACTCACTTTCTCAACCATTACTGACTACTTTGCGAAACTATCAATCCTTGCAGGAATTATTAATGTAAGTGACTCGACTGGAATGCCATCGTTGTCCATATATTCAACTGATAAGGTCGCCTTTAACGGTAACTGCTATAGCATCGATATCCGATATTTCTATTGGCTGAAGTGCAATGTGAAATGTGAAATGTTTGATTCAAGTGATTTCACTATTTTCACTGATAGAATTTTCATAAACCCCGTTGGTAGTCTTCGAACTATAAATTCGTTCGTTTATTCAATTATTTGATAGTTTTTTTACTGTCTGCATGGTACTTTCATCCGTAAAGCGTGATTAATAACACTTTCTTCAATGGTAAAGGCACTTAACGAAAATAAACTGGTAATAACCTAAATACAGCCTAAGGTAATCAGAGTAACAACTAATTGAGTCAATGCAAAGCCACTCAAATCGACCTCGGTGCCCTACAACCGTGTTTCTCTTTATACTGTATCTTTCACTATTCCGCGTAACTTTATGAAGGTCGGCACGTTAAAAAATGTATAAGCAATATTTGTGAAATTTTGGGATGTCAAATTAAAAGGATTCACGACCCCTGCCTCATTACAACCGTTTATACTATTCATTCTATAACGTATGCTATTATTAATTTATTTTTTTAAACCTATGACAGGTGAAATTGTTATTATTTTCGAATTTATTATTTAGTTTGCGATGCACTTTTTTTGTTGTTTAGAATATAAAGTAAGAAATAAACCCTAAGAGTGTGTGTACATAATATGAACAAAAGAGTAAAATAATATATAGTAAAGGTCTATTTTTGTCTGGAACAGTAGCATATACTACTACTTATTACTTTTTAACTGCTTGAAATTCCATTGACCACTGTTGAACTTACTTAATTCGGTAAATGTGTAATACTGTAATTAAATAGAAATAATTTTTAACACTGCGACACGCTAAAACCATTTACTAGAGTCAATCAAGTTACAAAAACTATAATTTAAGATACTCCTGCAACTAAATTCCAGATTAGAGGATTTAGAATAAAATTATTATGTAAATGTCAAATGACCCGCTGAAACTCTTTGATAGTGTTTCTAAAATTATAAATAGGTAATATTTTTTGTGTAACCTGATTATATACAACTAAGTTTTGTAAGATTTAAACAAACGTTATTGTATAGAAATTATATAACATTACATCAGGCGTTTGATCACAGTAATAGCTCAAGTTCTTGATAATGCTGTACACACACTTTGTCTAAATCGATAACTTTAACTTTTCTTAGATATTTGGTTTCGTATTTTAATAAAAAAAATTCAATTTACTCCATTAGCGTAGAAGTTAGGGGTTAAAAGGTCGCACTGCCCCTTGAGTTCGAGGCCACTGTACATAATATAATCGTGTTAATAAGTTAAAACCAATGTACCCTATATCCCTATTTATTATACCAAGAATAAGAAAAATACCTTTTTTGTAAATGTTAATTAGTTATCTATCATCTACCATACATCAGCTCAAAATGAATTATAAAGATTGATTGGCGCTGCTACAGTGAGAGTATTTATACGGCATTAGTTCTTGAGAAGATGTTATCTTTTATTGACATAAAATACAAAAATTAGCTCACTCGGTATAAATACAATCACAATTGCACGATTCCACTTTAGCTTTACAAAAAAAAACATTGCGGAAAACTTGTGTAAATGCGCTCACTGGTTTTAATTTAAATTAAAAATAATAATCACTCACATTAAATTAGTTTTCAAATCCAATTTCATAAATACTGTAGACTGTACCTTTAATTAAACGTATTAATATACTTTTTTGGAATAGCTTTTGATTCAGTTTTAACTAAAAATACCATTACTAAACTGAATTGTAAACGTTACTTAAAATTTTGAAAACAATAATTTAATAATCAGTATCATGTTATGACCTCTTCACTTCAATTGTATCTGGATGGCCTTATGTTGATGTAAAAATTTGTGTAATTACTCAATCTAAAGGAAAATGTACGTTAGTACTTAATTAACTGTTGAAAACATACTTCCCAATTATATATCCACTTAAATTTAAACTTTGCAACCAATACATTTTTTGCGATATTCACCTAACTTCGCACTTAAACACTCAACTTATTTTGATTAATCTCATATACGCTCAAAAACAAAGCTCACCTTAATGAATAATTATAATGATTTCTTAAATACGAATGGTAAAATATCTTCCATCTGTTTGCCATTTATTTCCACAGTGCGTTTTTATTCGCACTTCAGCTGACTCTACTTCTTTTTTATTAATACGCATTTAAAAGCTATTAATTTATAACAATAACGTTCTTTAACGTCATCTCATACTTAATGTGGTAATTAATGTCACATTAAGGGTTTAAGCCCGTACGTAAACGACAAACGTGAACTATCTTATCTACACTTCAGAATTGTTTGCGGTAACTTGTTTAGTTATTAAGATCAGTCTATAGAGAGTTTTGCTTTAAAATTCGAAATGTTTATTTATAAAATTACTTGGTAGACAATTTCTAGCATAAGTATACTTGTTTAATCCGTGCCACGAAATTGGCGATTTTTGAAGACAAACTACTTCCCTTGTGTTATGTTGGAAATTTAGGAAGACTAAATTGACTACCCAGAAGTTACACGTTCACCATTGCATCTAGACTTCCTTATTGCTCTGATGACGTTTGCTTTTACTGACCACTAGTCACATGGCAGATGTTGAAGTAAATTTTCATGGTAAATTTTGGAAATTACCAATGCAATAATTGATAGGTAATGACGTATAATTTGACATCATTCGTATTTCATCACCTTCCTGTAGGCAATCGATGACTAGTTCATTTTTACACATTTTTACATTAACGTCTAATTTACTATACAAAGAATAAATTGGAACTTTATTACAATTATCGGTTTCCACGTACTTTTGTAATGATCCTACGAATCCTCTACAAATTTTCCTATCCTAGAAAATAATTCTTATCAAACCTTCTTTCCTAATTATTTCCACAACTGCATTATCATTATTTATAAATGTTATCAGTTGCCATTCCTATTCCCACTCTCTAGATTTCCCCTAAAAATACCAGACCACCTACCACCCAAACTTCCATACGATATACCTGTGTTGCGCTCCTGAACAGAACACACGTGTTTTGGGAGAGAGATTTGCTCAGACTTTTCGATACGCCTACAGGCGATATCATATACAGAGAACATACGACGCATGAGAACTGAGTATTAATCCTTTTATTTCAGTGGCCACATTCTTCGCACCGGAAGTATGTGGTTAAAACCGCATAGATCCGGTCTCGGAGAAGAGACAGCCAAGATGTCGTCGGATGAAGACAGCGAGTACGAAGACGAAGCTCTAGAAGGAGAAAGTCAAGTAAAAAAATTCTACGTAAAAGAATGGACAAAGGCACGGATAGACGTCTTCGACAAAGACAAGATGATGGAAGAAGATCTCAAGAAACTCCAGGACCAAGAGAGAGAAATCGGAGAGCTGAAGGCAACCATAGAAACCCTTAAAGCTCAACACGAGGAAGTCGTAGCAAGACTCGACGTGATTACAACCGCAAAATCGTTAAACAAAACCATTATCAAAACCTCCGAAGCTTGCGCAGAAGGTCCACGCGACAACGAAAAGCCCCCGCGTCCTAAGAAGGAGAGGCACAGCGGGAAGAAGAGAGGGAACTATGGAACTCCCGAAACATCAACGGAAATGACAGGAAAACCGAAAAACTCCACGAGAAGATGGAAGTGTGCTCATCAGCTTCCCAACAAGGAATAGAAGAATACGCCCTCTCCGAAGAGGAATAATTTAAGACCGTCACGAAGAAAGGCGGTGTCAAACGGCAACGGGTGGACGCCGAAGTACAAGACCAAGAAATGCCCGCCCGAAAAGAAAGGATTCCACCGATAGGAGGATTACTCCAGGACTATGAAGAAGCTAGCCTCGGTCGGGATTACTCCAAAGACTACACGAACATCCAGCGACGGGATCAGAGTGATTCTAAGCACCCCTGAAGAATACAGGACCGCAACAACTGCACTGGACACCATAGGAGTGTAGTTCATCGTCTACCTTTTAGAAGAGGCAAAACCGCTAAAGGTAGTCATCTAGGGCATCCCGCAAGACGACGAGATGCTAGAAACGGTACAGAACGATCTCAAATCCATGGGGTTTGACGTTCAGAAGGTTAGCCGGATGTTCGCCGGACGAGAACACCGGGAAACCGCCATGGCACTGGTCCACCTCGAGAGAAGCGAAAGGACCAAGGAGATTTTCAGCATCACGACCATCGGATACTTAACGGTGCGAGTGTAGTCACCCCAGAAGAAGAATGGATCAGGTCAGTGCTACAACTGCCAACGATACGGGCATACTACCAGCGGATGCCACGCACAGCCCCGATGTGTGAAGTGTGCGGGGACGAATCACACCAGGGAATGCAAGACCCGAGAGACGGGAGAGCCAAAGTGCTGCAACTGCACCGGGTTGCACACAGCAAATTACGACGGATGCCCCGCCCATCCAAGAAATATCAAGAGAGGGAACGCCCCCAGACCAGCAGAAGTAAGAAAACCGGCAAGAATGACCGAAGCAGGGATAAGCTACGCTCAGATGGCAGCGGGCAACAAGAAACAGGCACCTGAAGAATCAGAAGACGAGGACTTCGGGCTCATCATGAAGATCGTAAAGGCACTCAAGGCAACGAAACAGATCAAAGGATAAACTCTCAGATGAGAAGACACAAACCGTCGCACCATTTAAGCGGCCGACCCAACCACAGACAGGGAACAACGTCACCGAGGTGACCGGAGGCATAAAAGCCGAAGTTCATCTCAGGAAACAACAGAGGTGTAGGTATATTTAATGTATTTATTTTAGGTACGATATCTACAGATACCATAAAAAAAAGCCAATAAGACGGAGGTATAGAGGGCTAGAGCCCGTAATACCGAGAATAAATAACGATGACCGATGACCGATCCAAGCTTCACTTATTTACCTATTCTCACTTATTACACTTATTCTCATACTTATACCTATACTTGTTTTATAAATCATCCAGCATCGCGACCAGTATTGCCAGAATTCTAACCTCATATACAAACACGCTACACTTTGATTACTTAGTTTAAATTTAATTTCACCTCAGTATAATTGATTTAGTATCTCTATTAAACACTTTTAGGTAAGTACCCTCATTTCTATGTGAGCCATATTGTTTATACATAAAATTTCGAATATCTCTATAAAACTATGATTATGGATCTAAAGGGTTCCACGTTATCTATAGATTATTACTAATCTATTCGCGTTAATTCTAAAACGGCATCTTACTTTGTTATTAGACCAAACTTGTGACTCAATGTTATGTTACATCATTATATTTTCATCAATTATTTAATTATTTTTGCTTCTTATACTTGTACAAAGCTGAGCACTCTGGAAGGGGCTATATCCAAGTACATTTTATTACCAGTGCTTGACCCAATATGATTTGACACTATTTCATAGCTATACAGTAATCTCTAGGGATTCCGCATCTGACCATGGACTCTGACATTCTTACTTCACCATTAGAGAAAATTTAGAACAAATTCTAGTGCGATATATCGAAAAGAAAATTATAAGGTTTTCATGAAACTCTTTAATTACAATCCTTGTTGTATAAACTAGTAAAAATCCAGCTTTGTTACACACATAATAAAGTAGACTTTTCTTTTTCAAGAACTTATAAATTATTAAAAATAGCACTATAAATTTTAAACTGTAGTACAAACCAAATTTGAAAATGAATTATGTGAGAAAAGAACACGACAACTAAATATATAACAGAAAAAATAAGAAGAAAACACTTAAGTCATGAAATTGAATTTTCAAAGTTACGTACCTAAACGTTATGGCGTTCGTTAAATATTAAAAAACGAAAAACTGAAAAGTTAGAAGGAACAAGTAGAAAGTTGGATATGAAAATTATGGCGTACATAACAAAGTCGTGGGTTTCCGCTTACGTATACTCATAAAAACTGTATAGACTCAGTAAATCATTTGAGTGAGAGTTAGAGTATTGTAAATGTTTATTTCTTATGTAAAATGTAATGTGAAATCCAGCTTATAAATGCCTATTATTTAATAACAATCAGCTATTCAAATTGCGTATCAGTAATAATGCATAGAGTATTATTAAGTTTTCGAGTTTAAGTAATAAATAGCTTCTTCGACTCCTTAAACTTAGAACGTAATTAAAGCGTAGAAGATTAAGAGAATTTGTGGATTTTCTCCTTATTTCTGTGTACGTGTTGATATTATGCTTTAATTAAGTTTATATAGGAAGAAGTATAGAGAGATTAAAGCTAAGACATACATTTCATTTCCATCTAGATATTTGCATGTTGATAAATGTGCAGAATAGAGAGCTTCCTGGATTGAAATTGATGATTTTTAGTGATCATTAGACTTTATCTTATTACGTATAATAATCTGAAAATTGTTTTCTGGTCATTCAGATAAACTCGTAAATATAATCTTGAAGATGATCGAAAATCAAATATCCCGTTTTCATCCTATTACTTGCACTTTACTGATCAAATATAAAAACGGTCTATTAAAGTTATCTGCGGCCTCCAAGTTGCTTTAGCTATAACTCGCGAATTTTATTTAAATGGATAATTCTTCGAAGAGAAAAGTTAGAAGGATGAAAATCGTTATTAAGAAAAATGATACATTTATGTGACTTGTTAGACAAAGCCGTGTTGCCACCTTAACTCATTATAATATTTTACGACCAACAGCAACTGTGGTTCTTTTTTAGAAAAGTTTTCTTCAATAGCTTTTTGTTCCCTCCACTTTAGTTTTTCTCAGTAATGGATTAATGTTATTGTAGCAGTTGACGCCTTGGATTTCCACCAGTGGCGTGAAAACAAATATGGCGGAGGTTTATTGTCCTTAACCTTTTGTTTTTAAAGAAATAATTAGTTAAACAAACTTCTTCAAACGTGATGCTTAAGCGTTCTTAGCTTGATTCTTAAAAGGACGAAATTAAAATATATTAAAACTATGAGCACATTTTTTATTTTCAGGCGGTAAAACAGTATAAAATCAAAATAATAAAGATCTTACAGAACACTTTATACGTTTCCGGTGTGGAACTAACAAGGGAAGCCCGCAACTTCCCCTTTCCATTAAACGTAATAATAGTGAGCTGAAAAATGCTTTTCTTATACACAGCCTCTATACTCTTTGACAAAGTATAAAGTGATAACGACTTACAATAAAAAAATTCATATACTTACACGTGAACAATCTCGAGCATGTGAATATTCACTTTTACGTTGTAATATTTCCATTTTACTTTTACCTCATTTTTGCTTTTAAAGTGCGTGTTATTAGTCTTACTCGATGCTTTAAAACAAATGGAAATGATTATCACTTTTTTATTATTACTTCATGAATAAGATTACAGGATAAATAGTCATTTCAGTATTTTCGTATATGATTATATATCAACTCAATCTTCTTTTACATTTAAATTGTGCTAAAAGTAATTAGACATTTTACTAAAACCTCACTTCTGTAAAAAAAATTCTCTAAGATAAAACCTGTATTGTATTAAATAGTGATACCATCGGCAACTTCTTCTAGCTGTGTCTACGAAGTGGTAATCACACTCACATCCTAATCAATACCAAAATACTAGTGTACTACAGGTCGATCAGCACAAAAAAATTATATATTTTTTGCGATACCTATAATCTTAATAACAATTTTTTTTTAATAATGACGTGCTACAAAGAAAACAGCTGATCGGGCAACGATCTTATTTACTTTAAATTACGTTACGTTATAATTTAAAATGCGTCACTAAATGAAATTATATCAACCAAATAAAACAACTAATTGCTTACTAAAGGAATCCTTCTCCAACTATTATGTTAAAGTTTATATTGAAAGATTGGAAAGTAATCGAACGTCGTCATTTAAAATTGCATAAATTCAATTCCTCATAAGATAAGTAAGCTATTCTGTAACGCAAAGAGTAATCTTTGAATTTCAATCATACGTAAATTTTGTCATACGTAACCGAAATAAAATATATATGAAATATATATATATATATATATATATATATATATATATATATATATATATATATATATATATATATATATATATATATATATATATATATATATATATATATATACATATATACGTGAATACAAAAAGGAGATTGTAATTAATCGTCCTAAGGACTACTGAGTAAAATAGCATACAAAAAGTATATTAATCCGTTCGACAAAGGTAATAAAAAAGGAAACACACTTTATTCAAATTTCCAACAAAACCAAATGAAGTTTATATGTTACCCTTCTAGGTCCTTCCTTTCCTTTTATGTTGCAGTGAAGGTAGATTTCCTGTGGATGGCCCCCTAGCTATTGGACCGGTAAGTGATCACCTGCAGAAACTCCCGCTATCGTTCTTCAATTTCGTAACTAACAAATGGTCGTAATTTCATGTGAGTTGATTAAACCACCAACAAGACTATTGATTAACGTAATATTTGGTTTCGTATAACTGCGCTTAAATCTTATTTACACCGCACTTTTTAATCTTCACTTATTTATATACAAATTTCTTGAAGAGAAAGTTATTAATCTATTTACAGCGATTTTCTGTTTATTAAGCTAGCCGTGAACATAAATGCACTGAAGCTTCCCGCATTTTCGATCTTTATCTCTGTAAAACTGCGAATTTAACCAAAGACAAGGGTTTCTAACACTACTATATTTCCTAAGGATGCCGAAACAATGTCACTACGGACAGATGATACTCCACACTATCATGTTACCGAGGTGTTTCTTCAATTATCCCCCTAAAGGTTGATAGGAAACCTTTCCAACGAAATTTCACTAAACCCGGTAATGAAACGCAATTCACCACTTCCAACGCTTAAAGTGTTCAGCTGTATACTTTGGCGAATATGCATCTTTCAATTTTCGTCATGTTGAATTTTAACCCAATTAACCAATCGTAAAAACATTACTTCAAAATGGTAAGCTCGGTAAACACGAAATGCAGCTCGGAAAACAAAACGGAAAAATTACGTCATAGAAACATTCGACTCTGAATAAGATCACACGGTATCTCGAGAGTCTTATCAAGTTAACTTAATAGGTTTTCGAAATTTAAACTCTTTGTCTTTGCAAAATAAACTCTTATCAAATACCAGCGACATACCGTCGCCGAATGTTTTTAAATCTACCAACTTATGTTTTCTGGAGCAATCTTAATGCAAATTAACCATTTTCCACGACGTAAATTTCAACTCCACTAACTATAATTATCGATTAAATACCAACAATAGGAATAATCATTATTTACAGAAAATAATAGACTACCCTATAAAACAGTAAAAGGGATTTCACTAAAATTTTCCATGTCAACGTGTGGAAATGGGTCGTGATGGAAAAAACTAATAAAGGCAAACAAACCGAAGATGTCTGAATCTATAACAGAATTGGGGCAACTAACTTCTACTTCAGTTTCTAATAAAAATCCAGATGTCTTCAAATAATGTAAAAGAAGTGTTAATTTAACGCTTCCAAAATGTATAGTTCAACTGTACAAATCACATTATAATAGGGGTCTACTCAAAGTTTGAAAACCAAACCATCATATACTGAATCAATCTTTATCCAACGAGCAAGCCAAGTATTTTACGCAATTTCCTTAAGACTTACACACAACGTGACATTCTGTGGGCAATAATTGTCTTTAGCTAAAGTCTTCAGAAAGAACTTTCGTACATACAATCTTTTTGTGGATTTATTTGCATCCAACTTGTGTCTTCATAATTCTCGTAAAGGTGTTCCCCTAATCAGCCCTTCTTCATACGCTATGAAATCAATCCATTTTTGATACAAGCACCTAGAATCGATCATCAGTAGGATTGATCCTGATAAGGCGACTGACAAAGACGGTGTCCCAGCCATTGTCTTAAAGAAATGTTTCTCCACGCCACTACTATCACTCTATTTTCTCTCTATGTCGATCTCTATATCTTCTTCATTTCATGAAAGTTAGCAAATTTTCCACCAATTCCCAAAAAAGTCAACAAGACTACTCCGTCCAACTACCGACCAATTACCACTACTTCAAGTTTGTCTAAAGTCATGGAAAAGACCATCAATCAGCAACTACTCTCTTTTCCTTGACTCTAACAAACTACCTAGTGACCACCAATATGGCTTTAGATAGAGCCGTTCAATAGGAACAATACATTAGAACAGCCTGTGAAACAGTTGTAGTCGTTTTAGATACCTAAAAATAGTTTGGAAAAGTTTGGCATAACTGTTTACTTGCCAAACTCAGCTCTATTGGGTTAACTTATAGGCTCATCAACTGGGTTTCCAGAGGAATATTTGTTCCAGTTGATGGCTACCTTTCAAAAGACGTTGGGTTTAGCGCGGGTGTGCCACAGGGATTAGTTAGAGCACCTACTCTTTCAACGACAAACCCGATCCATTGCTTTCTGACTTCAGCGGTCTTCATTGTAGTTTACCTCAGTCTACTCATAAGAGTAATCCACCTATTCTAAAGGAAGACATTAATGGTCATTTCACTCAAAAAAAAAGACATTCCAAGTAATAATTCCATTTCAATCAACAAAGTCATTCAATGTATCATTGGATGGGGAGCTAATAATTACTTAAATTTAATGCTAACAAAACTCAGTGTTGCCTTGTGTCCGCCAAAAAAGGTCACTCATAGCTTAAGTTTTCCGACTCCATTACTACGTCGGAAATGGATCTTCAAATATATCATCTTCTGTCATCTACCAAAGCAGCTGCTTGTAAATTGGCTTTTTGTACAGATCTAAGCAGTGCTTTACCTCCCGATAACTCTTTCTGCTAAATAAGTCTCAAGTTCGGTCTCACCTAGAATATAATTCTCATCGTTGGGTTGCTGCTCCTCAATATGCTCTGGATATCGTTTATCGTATTTAAAAAAGAGTGAGTGGGCTTTTAAATGACCCGTCCTTAACTTCTGACATGCAGTCCCTTAAACATCGAAGAATAATTTCGATTCTCTCTTTATACTATCGGTATTACAATGGTTAATGCTCGGTTTGCTCATTCGCATCATCAATATGTAGTACAGATCTCCACTTGTCGTACCAAACGGGCACAATCGACATTGCTGTACACACAGCTTCCAAACTGTGGAATCAGATCCTTAGTTCCTGTATTCTTCTCACTTAAGAGAGTTCGTAGGCAACTCTTGGCAATTCAGTATTCACCTAGTATCCACCAACTCTAGATTTTGTGGACGGAAATGCAGGAGCGAGTTATTAAATACTTTTGATCTGCTAGAACACAAATAAAACCTCTCGTTGAAATACTACACAACCAAAAATTAATGGAAAGTTCCATTAACTATATCTTCGATGACTAAACAAAATTTAATTTTCGATAAGAGCTCAAATCAGCAAAAACTTTCAAGTCCAAAACTTTAATTGAAACGTCAATAAATTTGTAACTTAATTTTTCGCTTAAAAACTTCAGGAACATCACATACTTGTGTACAATTCAAACGTACATCTATGGACATATGATACTTCAATTAGTAATCTCCATTACCTTAATTAAGGCTAAGTTTGTTAAATAAACTAATTAAAAATCAATAAAGACATTATTCGAGATATTAATACACAGTTAGATTTAAAAATATATGCAGCTGCGGTAAGTCTGGTCATCAATTCAAAACTTTGATCAAAATATAATTAGCAAAATTATGAATATGACCATCAACTGGAACACAATTTTCTCGTTTTTGTTTAAAAGGATGTCGTATATACAGGGACATGGAATAGTGCGTCAGACATCTATAGCTCCTATAGCAATTAATTTAGGAATTTTGTTCGAACGTAGAACTATACTGTACATATTTTATTTCGGGAAAATCTCATATATAGGGTGTTCCAAAATTGATTTTTTAAATCGTACACCTTGCATTTCTTTGTATATTTTAGTTCTATTTTGTGTTATTTAGTGTAATTTCCGAAAATTTTATGTAATTTGCTTTAGTACTTTAAGAGCAATAAAATAAAAACAAAAAAAATTGTTTTGCACACCTGGAAAAAATTATTTGAAAAAACGGTCTTAAATCTGTTTTGTCCGAGCTACATAGTGTGAATTTTAATACAAGAAGTCTAAACCATACTTTGACATTAAATAGTTTTTCTTATTTTATACAAAGTGGACATAATTTGGTTTCAAAAACGACAACCTTCAAACCAGTTCTTCTTAATATTTTCAAATGAATCACCCTGTATATTATAGCACTATCTAATTCAAAATTTAAATACAAATATTTTCTTATTACAAGTGTATTAAAATTCTGAACCGTTACCAAGATATTTACCAAACACCACAAATATACCCATTGCATTGGTAAGGTACTAAAAATAAATTTAGCTGGCCCTGGAAAAACAACAATGTTTATTTAACAAATAATTTTGACATTACGCTTACGAAATACATAAGTACTTTAGCGGATAATATTTTAGTTTAAAAAATGATTTTTCAAAGAAAGAGCTCATTGACATGATCTTCTAATTGGGGAATAGTGATAAAAATTGTTTTCTAGCAGTCAAAACGTGTGAGGCTCAGTTTCTCGAAAGGCATCGTCCAGAGTCAGGCACTTGTGGAGAAAGAAGTTAGAATAAGTGAAAGAAAAATTTTAATAATACATCATTTTGATACATACCACATTCAACTGCCCCAAGCTCTGAGTGAAAATGATTTTCAGTGTAGTGCTCAGTTTTGCTCAACAATGGATGCTTCAACAAGCATAATGTTCACTATTACTCTACGGAAAATCCAAGAATCATACGACAAACCGACTACCAACATTGTTAGTCAATAAATGTTTGGGGAAGAATTGTTGGAGAACATGTGGTGGGCCCTTATTTTACCGGTCAATCGTATTTCGAATTTTTAACAAACGATTTACCTGTATTGCTTTTAAATTTACCACCAAATATGCAGGCGCAAAACATGTGGTTACAACAAGATCGAGCTCCAGCTCACTATTCACGACAGGTCAGAGTTTTGTTAGGTAACACTTACGTTGGATTGGAAGAGGGGGACCAGTTAGATGGCCTGCAAGGTCGCCACATTTAACCAAACTCGACTTTTTCTATGCGGGTATGTAAAAGACCTTGTTTATACGGAACGTCCAACAACTGAGCAGAACATGCGACAAAGAATAATCAACGCGTTTGCAACAATTACACCCGCGATGCTCCGAGATGTAGAAAGGTCTTTTCAAGCAAGAATAGACAGATCCCTTGAACAAAATGGAAGACATTGTCAACATCATTTAAGATGAATGAGCTTCTATCAAAGTGATTTGTTAAATAAACATTGTTGTTTTTCCATGACTGGCTACATTTTTTTTAATACTTTACTAATAAAATGGGCATATTTGTGGTCGTTAGTAAATATCTTCATAACGGTCCAGAATTTTAATACACTTGTAATACAAAAAATATTTGTATTTAAATTCTGCATTAGATAGTCAAAGGGTATACAGGGTGATTCATTTGCAAATCTTAAGAAAAACTGGTTTGAAGGATGTCATTTTTCGAACCAAATTTTGGACATCCTGCATGAAATAAAAAAAACTATTTAATGTCGAAGTATCGTTAGACTTCTTGTATTAAAGGACAAAACAGATCTAAGACGGTTTTCTTAATAATTTTTTCCAGGCATGTAACACGATTTTTATTGTTTTCAATTTATTTGCTCGTAAACTACTAAAGCAAATTAAATAAAATTTTCGGAACTAAGAAATAACGCAAGAAAGAACTTAAATGTAGGAAGAAATACAAGGTGTACCATTAACAAAACCCATTTTGGACGACCCTGTATATGAGATTTTCCAGAAATAAAATATGTACAGTATAGTTCTACGTTCGAACAAAATTCCTAACTTAATTGGTATAGGAGCTATGGAAATAAGAAAGGATACGAAAAAGAACTACAGTATACAAAGAAATGCAAGGTGTGCCATTCAAAAAATCCATTTTATGTCGTCATACTTTTTTGGGACACCCAATCCATGTTTTTGGACAGGAATGAGAAACACCTTGTGGTTATACATGTTTTTATAATAAAATACATTATCTTAAACAAAAATAATGTAATTAGTTTGTAAACAACGTTTACAAATGTGCCCACTCAAAAGAGTAAACAGTAATATCAGTAGACGACTTAATCATAATGTTTGAAGTTCCACTATAAGAAAGCAGCAGAAGATTAATATTTGTTCCAAATTCAAAACATTTCATAAACATATATTGACCCTGAAGAAACAAATAAATGAGAAAAGGAAACTGTATAAAGATTACTTCATCTAAATGAGTACAAATTCCCGGCGATCCTTAATTACTGCAATTCAATCTTGAATTCCACTCAATTATCACCTCTACGAACAGTAATTACTTGTTTGATTACTACTAAAAGTTTACTATGATTGAAAGTCAAATTTAATACACAGCATTTAGTTTAGTTACATAAAAATATCACATGAATTCAACTTACTAATTTCTAAGCTCGGGAGCTTAAGAAATCTAGTTTTCATACACCATGTAGTTTCCATTGGTAAGCTGATAAGTGTTTCTCATTTTTGACAATACATCAATCATATTTTTATTCGTAATTAGCTCCTGCTATTTTATTTAATGCATTAAATTATTAAGCTTTACGTACGACGCACCTGATTTCCACTTATTAACAATGATACATGTTTCTTTAAAGTCGCGTTACTCAATTCCTTGCGTTGTACTGAGTAAAACTTACCAAATAATGGGATTAGGCAAAAAAATTGGCTCAGCGCTGTTTAAAAAAATTGCGTCTTGCTCGGTAGGTGACAAACAGTTAATACCATACCTCGTTCTAAATACTTGCATGATTAAAAATTAAACGTCATAGGTTTTTAACTCATAAGATATAAATTAATTACGAAGAGTTATCAACGTCGTTTAAAGTTTTCCATACGAAACAGACAAAATTCTATATCTACAACGTCGAATTGTCGCACGATGTTTATTGTGTCCTTAGATCTTATAATTTAACTACGAAAAGTTACATTATATAAAACTTCAACACCTAGCTTATAATTAAAAAAGAGTTTAAAATGTTGTCTTACATACAATCCAGAAACTAGACACCTAATCGTTTGTTGAAACTATACAGGGTTAAAATCGATAGAATCTTCTACAATTGTAGTTATAGTGTGGTACATTCTAGTTACTAAACGTTGCTTTTAAATAAAACTAAATTATTATTAGAGTAAGCAATCAATTTAAAACTTGTAAAAAAAACGTACACATAACTACTGTTACTTATTAAATAGTTGTTACGAGAATAGATTAATTATAAACCGGAAGTTTGTAAATTTTTTATTAGACTCTGCGTATCAATTAACGTCAGTACGTCAGCTAGGTTAATAGTATAGGTATGCGAAAACGGTTTGAGACCCAGAAAACACATAAGTAACAGTCAAATTTCTATGTTTTTGGTGACTCGACGTTACTTTAAGTGTTGCGCATTAGTTTTGTTGCTACATAAGCACCGAACCACCGTAGACTGATTCAAGCTTACCGGTCCTAGTTCGTAAGAATGTCCCTTTTTCCTTTTAAACGGGAACCATTCCTAATATTCTTGCTACTTCAATAAGACATTAATTACTTATCTCCACGAACGTTAAACGGACGAAGTGATACATTTTTAGCTTCTATTTTTCCAAATTGAGAATTACTTTATTTTTCTACACAAGAAAATTAATATGCAATAAATTAATCAACATTATTCATATGCATAACACAGTTACATAGGAATTGCATGGGAATTTACAACACTGATTACGTAAATTAAAATCATCCACGCCACTGAGAGGCATTAAAAATTAATTACAAATGATTAAAGCATTTTACGTAAATATGGCATGAATCAGATATTCAAATTCAATATAAATAGATGAGATAACGTTCAGACTGTTATGTAGTTTAGTAAGAAGTATAAACAGGTATTTGACATAAATGAAAATTCAGAAATAGTAATAAGCAAGGAACCGCTGCTAATAAATCTTAATATAGGTATTAACTGAAATGTTAAAGCACTGTCAATGAGAATATCGGGAAATTTGATAAAAATTATAAGAGATTACAGCAAATTAACGTGCACTTGATAGTTCATATTTTGCTTAATAAAAGTTACATATTAGTTTAGAAACAAAATACTTGTTATTATTTTTTTTTTTTTTGACAAAACGTGGTAAAAAGATATTACTGGGTTGGAGCAGTTCAAAAATTTTAATAGGAAAATTAAAAATAAACTGGTTTGATAATCGATTTCATTCGATAAAAAAGTTGGCTCATATGTATTCAATAATATAAACCTTAAAAAAATTGACATATTAAAGTTTCATAATAGATTTTAAGAATTATTTATGAATTTATAACGGTGGGTAGGGGTGGGGTGTTTAGCACTTTCAAAGATCGACATGAAATTAGCTATAGCAGGCCTGATTCAATTTTCTTATCAATTACTTAAAAAAAAAGCACGAAATAGGATTATTCATGCACATAAGCAGTTTATGGGGAAAAGAAAGTGTAGTCTCCAATTAGACTTTTTTCATTTTGAAAAATGGTAGAATAACATTTCAATAAATTTGTAATTTAGTCAAATTACCAAATAATAATCAAACTGGTTATTTGAAATCTATTTGTCATTGTGAATGTATTTTGGACATTTTAGATCTATAAAGGTGATCATTTCACAATTGAGTGAACCGTTAAAATATGAGTACTAAATTCAAACGCATTACCAGAATGATCGGTGATTATTGAAGTCTTTCAAATGGTGGGAAAATTAAAAGATTTGTTTAAATGATGAAAATTCAGAATTGACTGATATAACTGATAATTCAATAGTATTGCATAAATTGTGTATAAAAACTCAATAAATAAAGTTAAATAAACAATTTGTCTAAGTGCAAACTGTATTTGGACTGTTAATAAAAATTAAAAACAATTGAAGGAGTCATTTATTTGTTACATTTTACGCCTGAAAAGTAAACACAGGAGTGTGTTATTATGTGATTGAAGTGTTCTAAATCGTGACCTAATCATTAAATTAAGGAAGAAATCAATTTCACAAGATACCGGAACATTATTTACTTTAAATTTCGAAATAAGTGTGACAGTGAGATGTTCTGCATACATGAAAGAGGAATTTTATTAATATTGGGTAATTAATAATCTCAGTAAAATGTTTTTTTATAATTTTGTACTAGTAACATGGTCGCGTGCTGATAGAAAATTCATTATATATACGAGGGTTGCTATTTATGTATTGAGAATAGAAAGAATAAACAAATGAATTTGATGAAAAATATTTTTATTGCTTTTCAAAATAATCGCCTTTAAGATCTATACACTTTTGCATGCGATTGAACCACCCTTCAAAGCACTTTATCCAGTCAGAAGATGGTAGCTCTAAAACATGCGTTTTGAAGGCCTCAACTGCTTCTTCGGGCGATGAAAATCGTTGCCCACGCAGTTTATCTTTAATTAGTGGGAACAAGAAGAAGTCATTGTGTGCCAAGTCGGGGCTGTAAGGAGGATGACCCATCAATTCGATCTTTTGTGTGTCCAAATACTCGTTTGTTGCATGTGATGTGTGTGAGCTGGCATTGTCGTGATGCAAAATGAGTCGTCGTTTTGGGTTGGTTACTCTCAATTTACCGAAAACTTCAGGCAAACAAATGATCGTATACCACGCTTAATTAACGGTCATTTGATTTTCGAAAGTCACAGTTACCACAGGACCGGTTTTCGTGAAGAAAAACGCCACCATTTGCTTATTAACGCTTCGAGAACGAACTTTTGTTGGCTTTGCTTCACATTGAAACACCCAACTATGGACTGGCCTTTTCTTTCTGGCTCATACGCGTAAATCCACGACTCGTCACCTGTGACGATGTTGTATACCGCTTTGGATGCATCACAGTTGTATTTTGAAATCATTTTATGGCACCAATCGACACGAGCATTTTTTAGAGCATCTGTCAACAAATGTCGAATCCAACGTGCACACAGCTTCCGAACACACGCATGTTCGTGCAAAATCTTATGTATGCTGGTCATACTAATGCTTAAACATCTCTCGATCTTCTTCAATTAGTTTTAGCACAGCATCGATATTTTCCGGTACTGATTTTGGACGACCTTCTTTAACTTCATCCGTGAGCGAACTACGTCCACGTTTGAATTCAGTGTACCGGCGATATACAGTGGCTGTAGATGGCGCTTCATCGCCAAAAGTTGAATTCAGTCGACTGATGCATTGTTCTTGAGTTAGACCACGTCGAAAGTCATAATAAACCATTGCTCGAAAGTTTTTACGAGTTAATTCCATATTTTGGCTGAGATGAAGTTTTCAACTTACTGTAAACAACACAAATAGTGCTCGCACGACAAAACGTTCTGAGTACGTATAACCTCAAAAATGACATGACAGAGACAAATTTCACCTGGCAATACCAGTGTTGCCAATTCTCAATTCATAAATAGTATCCCTCGTATTGTTTGTATAAGCAAATCTTTTGAGTATTGTAACTTAGCCACTGAACCTTTCTTTGTTAGTTTAAGACCTCTAGATAGCAAAATTGATAGGTATAATATCAGAATTACAGTTACATTGGATTAAGAAGGTTATAGGTTTATAAAAACTGTAATGTATACTTCGAAATTTTAATAACATTTAACATTATTTTATTTTTACTGAGTGTTTGGTAGATGAATTTATTCATTTCAATTCAATTAATCAATTACTTTAGTATGTGCTATTTAGGTGATAAATAAATGTAAATAATCATCATATTTAAAGGTTTTGCTTTGGGCAGAAAGACAGGATTACGCATATTCAACATTTATTACAAATTACAATTACAATTAAATAAATCCAAATTAAATTTGATATTTATGATTTATATAGTCACATATCTAATTAATAAAGTTCAACATCAATTAAAATTTTATGCACGAAAATAGATTTTAATTATACCGTTCTTTATCCAATCATAACATAAATTTATTTCAAATTGAAAAAGTATATTGACACTAAAGTATACAATATTGATGATCTTTTATAGGTTCACCTATTAAAATCACAATTGATATAGTTTTACGTAAATTATACATTAAGGAGGGACAGAATACATTTCAAGTTAGAAACAGCATAACCTAGTGTGAACAAAATTAAAATTTTCTTAAATTTTGTTTATTACTATATCATAGTGGAAATTATTATTAAGCCCGCACAAAATAACAATCAGATTTTTCTTTTTGTTTTACAAGTTAACTCATTGATCACAATAAATTATTATTACATTTCAAGAATTAAGTAGTGGCTGGAGGTGGTCGATTTTTTACAATACATCGCTGTTTTGTTAGGGAAGTAGCAATACAGAAAATGGTGTCCAATGTGGTGGTGTGCAATTAGTTAATGTTGTTACACTACACAGTACAGTTTTTTTTTTACATCTGTAAGAGAGTCTTACATTCATCGCAATGAATAGAAAGAAGATAAGTAATTTAGTTAACTGTTATTAAAGGATACCGACCATGTTACTCATTTTTTCTTACAACATTTTAGCTACTGACTACGCCAGATGCCAATTTCACCGGAACCTTACCTTCTTACCAATGATCTAGAACAACAGCGTTATGAGACTTGAAACACTGTTAGAAAGTATCACTTTGTAAACTTACTATTAACCCGATACCTTCCCCCACATTTTACATTATTAAAGTCGTTCAGTTGATTGATTTTATCCACGAACGTCGCACCATAAGTGCAGACTATGCCAGCAAAGCTTTTGTATCAACAAAGGATGTTTATCGCCAGAAATAGTTTGCCACTCGCGAGGTTACTCTACATTAAAGCAATGCTCTGTTACATTGCTGTGCGAACTTAGCAAATATACGTATATTTTTCGTAGACTACGCTATTGTGAAGTAACTTCAACGTTTTCGGACAGCTGAAAGAACAGTTAAGGGGAAGAAAATTATATAGTCAAAGAATTTGTGAACGATGGCAAAGTTGTTGAGGTAGGTACTGTTAACCTATGCAGTACCTCCTTGTAGACGGAGAGAAAGAGGACCTGAATAATGACGGAAGTTTCTTTTTGTAATTATGTGTTAGTTGTTAGTTGTGAAGTAAGTAAAGGGTTAAATGCTGAAGATGCCTTCTAAAATGATATTATGTAAGGATACGTTTCTCAGTTGGTTTCGTTATGGGTTTAATTCCCACTAGGATATTAGTCCGACCTAACTCAGTGGTACGGCCGTGGTTCTTACATAACTACCAAAACCTTAATTTGTGGCTCAATCTGGTTTTTTTTTCGTCATGAATCGCTCCCTTACTTTAAAAAATGACAACACTTTCTCACCTAAAATTACTTCAGCAAAACTTCGTTATGTAAACTCAAAAATTACCTTTAAATTCTCAAAAAGCTTTATATTAATGTAAGGAAACTCTTTTGTTACCCAAATTAATAAAATAGTTTTAAACATCTTTTTGAAAATAATCATGAAATGTTACGTTATCAAAATTTGCAAATCATTACCTAGTTCAAAATTTAATTATGTACTACACTTTACTTAAAATGAACTTTCTGGTCTTAATTTGTGAAATTCTACTGTTGCATTTATAGGTTTCCTAATGACAGTAACTTTAAAATCTTCTCCGATTACCTTAGTTTTTAAGTTGAATATCTTCTATTTCAGTTTCCATCTTGCGATATTTCAATTGGGAGATTTCAAAGTTCATAGCTCTAATTGGTTTCAATTCTTATCTACTACTGCTGGTCATAAGGCAGAAACGTGTGCTATTTCATGTGATCTCACAAAAATGATTTCTGAACGGACAAGAATCCCTCATAATCTTAACCATACAAAAACTCACGTCTTAATTATTCTCGAAAAGATGTGCCCCATGTCAACCCTTCTTCATACGCTATGAAACCAATTCATTTTGGGTATAAGCTATAGTCTTGAACAATATCCCCCCGAACTATTATCTTTCTAAACTCTATTTGTCTGAAATTATGAAAGAGGCCATCAATCAGCAACTTCTCTCTTTCCTTGAAAGTAAGAAAGTCTTTACTGACCACCAATATGGTTCTAGACAGAGTCATTCAATAGATAATCTTCATTTATACGTGCCGAAAGTTTGGAAAACTAGATTATAACAATCCGGTGAAACTGTTGTTGTCGCTTTAGATACCTCAATACCATTTGACCAAGTTTGGCATAAGTGTTTACTTGCCAAACTCACCTCGCTTGTGTTAAATGATACCCTCATCAACTGGGTTTCTCGTTTTCCTTATAAAAGAGTAATACGTGTCGCAATTGATGGCTTCTTTTAAAAAAAGTTGGCATTAATGCGGGCGTGTCATATGCATCAATTAGAGCGCCTACACTTTTCCTGCTATAAATAAATAATCTTATTTCTCCAACGAATAACCCGATCCATTGCTTTGCTGACGACAGTACACTTCATTGTAGTTCATATCAATCTACTCATCATGTTAATGTACCTTGAAACTCAAATCAAGACATTAAAGCTGAAATGGCAATTTCAATCAACAAATACATTCAACGTATCGTTGAATGCGGAAGTAATCATCTAGTTAAATTTAATGCTAGTAAAACTCAGGGTTGCCGAAAAAGGACGATTATTTGCCGTGTTTTTTCGATCCATTCAGACCGTTATAGGTATTTTAAGTTCTCAGATTCTATTACTGTATTGGGAACGATTGTATCTCCAAATCTCTCATGGGTTAACCATCGTGTGTCAGCTACTGCTGCTCGTAAAATAGGTGTCTTGTGCAGTTCTCAGCAGTACTTTTACCTCCCTACCACTCTTTCTGCTGTATGAGTCTCAAATTTCACCTCATCTAGAATAAAATTCTTACCTCTGGGTTGGTGCTCCCCAATACGCCCTTGATATTGTTGATCGTATACAAAACAGAGCGATTAGGCTTATAAATGACCAATCCTCAACTTCTGACATCCAATCCCTGAAGCGTAGAAGATGCGTCCCAGTTCTTTCTTTGTATCATCGATATTACAATGGCTATTGCGCTTTCTGACATACAGTCTCTTGAGCAGTGAATACTCGTTTCAGTTCTTTCTTTGTATTATCGGTATTATAGTGGCTACCGCACTGCTGCATACGCATCTCTTGGCAATTCAATATCCTCCTAAGTGTTCCTCAGTGCTTTCGCACGGTAGGCCAAACGTAGCCTGTTCAGTACCGTAATTACTAAAAAAAAGAGAAACAGTAGTATAACACAATCAGCTAAGTTATAATTAAAAATTCATACGTCTAAGCGATGCTGTACATGAAATAAACTCATCAGTTAAGATTCACCAACTGAACGTACTATATAAAAAGAAAAAATAGAGATCTTACGTTAATTAATAGTTCATAACAAGATACAAAGTAATATAGGCCAAACTACTTGCCATTTTGCACTTCTTAACGTACTGACAATATTCGAATAAGAAAGTATAAAAGAACTTTTAAAGAAATATAAGATTAAATTGGCCTTTTTAGAATTGTATTCTTCTTGTATGCAAGTTTGATATAATCATGCACTTTTGCAATGAAACCATTGTTAGAATTGCAGCAGAATTAAATAAATTTGTTTGTACAAAGTTTCGTTTATATCAAAGTTAAAATCTTAATGGTAAAACCTTTATACGTTCCTTAAAGGAAAGAATTTTGTTTTAATATTACGTTAATTGCTACATCTCCTTTTTAATTCTTGATTCTAAACTAAAAATTTACAGTGATGTTAAATTTTCTTTGTCTGAGTCTGTTGGAAAAACATTGGTTTATAAAAAAAGTTGTTCTTTGTTCTGCACAATCTAGAAGCTAACATTCGATCAGATTAGAAAATTCATTATCATTATTCAGTACTTTACAAAATATGAATTTGGTACAATATTTTTTTGAACAACATCGTAGACATTCTTATTATAAAACACTAATTAAAGTTTAATAACCATTACTATTATGTCCGTAGCTCAAAACAGATTACGTACTAGTAAAAAAAAAATTCTATCGGTCGCGTGTATAATTTGAGTGAATTCAATCAGATTTTTATATGAAATTTGAATGCAGCCGATTTTCAAGTTTCGAATTGTTGGGAACAAAAGAAAATAAAATCGACCCTTTGTCTTAGACCGCAGCTCCATCACCACCACCAACAGATATCACTGGGTCCAGACACTTAAGTCTTTAACATTTATGCCAAATTTGAATGCAAACACCATTTTAGGGTTATTACGGACTAAAAACAATCACATTAACCTTTCTTACTACTTACCCTACACTAACAACCAAAAGTATTTAGAAGTTTAAGTGTTAAATACGTATGTTAAATTTAATGCAATTAAGTTAAGTTAATACCATCTGAATAAAATCACATTTACCCCCCTTACTCCTTACGACGCAACTCTATTGCCACAAAAATTCCTCGGAATTAAAACACGCTTGCTTAATTTGAATACAATATATTGCTTTTAGAGTTTTTGTTTTACGGTAGCCGAAATAAAACCACATTTACCCCTCAAAAAACCATTGGAATATAGATATTTGAACACTAAGCACCTGTGTCAAGTTTGAGTACAAACGCTCATCAAATTTTTGAATTTTCGCAGACGAAAGAAAATCACATTTAGACGTTCGCGCACACGCACACACGCACTCACGTACACACACACACACACACGCACACACGCACATGCGCACACGCACACGCACACGCACACGCACACGCACACGAACTCGCACACGCACACGCACACGAATTCGCACACGCACGCGCACACGCACACGCACACGCACACGCACACGCACACGCACACGCAGACGCACACGCACACGCACACGCACACGCACACGCATAAGCACACGTACACGCACACGCCCACGCCCACGTGCACGCGCACGCACACGCACACGCCCACACGCACGCGCACGCGCGTGCGCACGCGCACGCACACGCACAGGCACACGCACACGCACACGCACACACACACATTCACAATCACGCTTTCACGCACTCAGGTACTTACGTACTCACGTAGTCACGCACTCACTAAAGCGTTCGCGCGTTGACGTGCTCACGCACATAAATTCGCGCACCCACGCACTTGCACACCCATGCGCTCAAGCAGGCATGCACGATTGCAAGCTCGGACGCTCCCTCGCACGCACGCACGCACGCACCATCGCCCGCTCGTGCATCTGCTCGACCAGTTGACCCCCCCCCCCCTTGTGCGACGTTAAGTGCAATTACAATTTAGGCAAATCAAAGTGATCATTATATGTACACCAGCAGATGCTTTCAATATTTTACAATACACAAAACCGACAACGTTTCAAAGGTCGCGTTCAATACACCACCTCTAAGTTATAAGTGTTAATATTCTCTATTAACGTTTTGTTGTCAATGTAAATTCAACTGTTGTGTTTTTCCAGTTAGTAATCACATATTAACAACACATAGTAACAGTTAAAATTTAAATGCGTTAAAAGCTTTTACGTAATTTTAAACATGCGAAATCGAAAATAATTTATACGTATACATTCATTTAAACTTGACGCAATAAATCATTGGGGTGAAAATATTTGAATACTAAACGTATGTTATGTTTGAGTGCAATCGCTCGTCAATTTTTTGAGTTATCACGGACCAAAAAAAAAACACATTTACTCCTTAAACCCGCAGATCCACCCCCACCCAAAATTACATAAAAGTCATAAATACCTATATAAAATTTGAATGTAATCGCTTTTCGAGTTTTAGAGATACACACGCACGCTCGCACACACACCCACTCACACATAGACACGCAAACACGCACACACACTCACACTAGCTCACGCACTCACGCACTCACGCACCCACACACTCACACACTCACATACCACGCACGCACAGATTCTTGTAATCACACACTCATGCTCTGAAGTACTGACGTAATCAAGCACTCACTCCTCACGCTCTCATGCACGATCGCACAATTTGACGCTTGCTAGCACGCATGCTCGCCGTGTGCCTGCTCGACCGTTTGACCGCCCTCTCCTGCGTGCGACGTTGGGTTCAATTGTGTTTTAGGCAAATCCAAGTAATCGTTATGTGTAAACCAGCACACGGTTTCAATATTCTGCAATACACAAAGCAGATAAAGTTTTATCTTGAAGAATATATAGCAATGTTTATAATTTCAATACGTTAAAACCCGTAATTTTACAACGTAATTTTAAACATGAGAATATTAATTTTTTTATGTCCATGCCTCACGTACCGATTCTTATATTTATAAGTTAGATTAACCCAGAATTTTATTAGAACTCTGAACTCGATATTAACCGTATCTTCCAGTTACTCGTTCCAGAAGCCGCCCAGAGATACCGGACCGTCCTATCGTACCAGTAGCTCCTGTTTAGAGTGAAGAGTGTTTACGTTTTGTTTTTTAATACCAACTATATAACGTTGACGTATCATGAACCTTTTTATGTCGCACATAATTGACGGGTTTTTGTGTATACTTGTACAAAGCCGTTTTACTTATACTTGTCATCCTATACATTATAATAATCAGGTCATTTAGTTCACACAGATTGCGAGACAACCGCTTGACGGATTTCGATGATTTTTTTGATATGAAGGTAATTTTACGTAGAAAGAAATAACAGAGCCAGAATTTTATTTTAAGGCTAATATTGTTGTCCATTTACATATATACGTTTGTATTGAATTTATTACGCGTTTTATTATCATCATTAAATTTAATTTTAAACGCAAAATTTTGCGGAGGAAAATCTGGTATTGGTTTAAGAGATTGATGTTAACTTATGCATAAGCTGAACTACTTACTTCTTTATGCAGCTACTTATGTATAAACCTTTGTGTTACATTGTATGCTTAATTATAGTTAGGCCAGAAACCTCAGCGCTGTGTATCTTACGTTTCAGGAACGAAGAACGTTTTTGTGAAAGATTGACATCAAAAGTAAAAACCGTCAAACTTGATACCTTGAACATCGCTGCAAGCACTTCAATGAAACTTTATATGAGCTTTTTACATAGGTTTCGGTAGGTTGCCCTTGCATCAGGCTATTGGTCAGTGTTAGTCTCTTTCTTGTAGTCCCTTTCGTGAATACTGGTGTAGCAGTTCAATGAAACTTTACATGAGCTTTTTACATAGGTTTCGGTAGGTTGCCCTTGCATCAGGCTATTGGTCAGTGTTAGTCTCTTTCTTGTAGTCCCTTTCGTGAATACTGGTGTATTATAGGAAAAACGGTTCAACTTTTTTGAAATTTGTCTTTACCGATTGATAATAGCAATTAAAGGCATGTACCTCATAGCTTGACCCTTACTTGGCCGCAGGTCAAGGCCAAATAATTTAAACAATACTCTGATGGTTTACTCCTCTTCAATTTAGATCAAAGGTTCGTTACAACCGTTTGAAATGTGTATTGCGAATCCCATGGGTTGATCAAGAAAACCTCTTACTTGTATCTTCATTGATGTGATAGTACACTGTAAAGAACCAACCTGTAAAATTAATTTTATTTAATTGCAATTTGCATAAATTTAAACAAATTTAGTTGTATAGCTAAATCACAAGTGTAACAACGCCAAATGTGCACAATTTCCTACTACCACCAACCTTAACAATTTTCTTCGTATAACCGAAAAGAACGCCTCCTGATAACTGATAACAAAATTTTCCTCATATCCTCAAAGAGATCTCTTGTTTTTTTTCAAAATAAACTTTCTGATCGCACCTCCAAAAATTCTTCTTGGAAAGTATAACACTAGCAAATATACCCAAACTATAACCTACTTCTATAAATGGCCGTGATTATCTATAGAAAAGGTCACTAGTTGATGATTTGAACTCTTAAGCTGACAATTAATAAGGTTAACGTAAATAAGGGTTAATTATCCACGCAAGGTAATATCATATCTATTCATCGAATTTGCGATATGTCCGTTGTACTTCAAAACTTGCGGAAACCATTTATTTTAATGTCGTTAGGATAAAGTCACGTCTTCATACTAGTAGTTTGTATATAACTATCCCTGCGTACTCTCGTCTGTAATTTCGAGAATTATTCATTCAGCTTAATGAAATCTATCACTCAAACGTACAATTTTTCTCTACAATATATATATATATATATATATATATATATATATATATATATATATAAGATCCGAAATAAATCCGTCATTCTGGCCTTTCTAATAGAAAACAATAACTGTTCACGTGTAAAGCTCCTCCTTAATTAAATCACCCTGCATCCGAATAATAGACAATAATGTGAAAATACTTCACACGCAAATATTTTCTCCTTGTTTACAGATATCCCGTGATTACGTATTTATAATATCGATTTTATTACGCTTTGGTATTTCTGCATATTAGGATTACTGGTGAAGGATACTCTCATTATCACGCGGCGGTCTACTTAAATAATACATCATATGTCAGACAAAAACCCATCCTTAATTATATAATTACATACGCCAGAGAACCCAGAAGAAGTTGACATGCAATTTCACTTATCCTGTTAAAATAATCCTCTTGTCACTATTTCATCCCCCGGACACAAGGCAATCCATCAGTAATCAAGGCAACCCTTACATTAATTAATAATAAAACGATAGCAAAACTGTGTCACTTTGCGTTTAATGTTCTAGTTTCGTTGATATCACTTGCGAAAGAACACTATCTCCCAGCAGATCAGCTACCGGAATGAATGGTTGGTTGCCGACCCAAAAGGCTAGAAAACAAATAAGATGAATTCTAAAATATGGATTATCTATTTAGTTTTCCTTTTGCAAATGTACGATCAATATATTCATTTAAAGGCTGTGGTAATGTTCTATTAGCCACAACACCAACGAATACCACACTGGCCGGATTTTAACAGTCACTTAATAAATAAAGTGACTGTTAAAATCTGGCCCTAACAAATCTAAAAGTAAATAAACAGAAACGGGAAACAGAGGGTGATCCAGGTCGTTCAGTCAAATTAAATTTACTGGAAATCATTTGCCCAGAACGGTTTCTTTATTAACATTTTTCCTTATTACTGAAAGGTGAAAGAGTTTTTGCTATAGCCATATCAAGTTAGTTACTATTAAATGTCGGGAGCCTTATTTCGAGTATGTGAACTTAATCAGAGAAATAGTAGTATGAAAAAAGAATATAAGGAAAGCAAAGCAAAGCGCACCTATAGGATAAATGGTTATTGAGCCAACATGCTAGTCTTGGTATGTGAATCAGTAATAACCAAAATATGGGTACTAATACATTCTCTAGATCTATCTGACATTACCGTATGGATACTGTATAGGCAAAATTAGAGAAAAACATTATACTAAAAAATTACCTCATGGTATGAAAAAATATTAAACAGCTACGACCGTCTTAAAACAGAACGATGGTCACCACTTCCTAAACAAATATAGCGGTGGTCACAGTTCCTTCATTATACATGGCCACTGTACCCATAAACACAAGTTTTAGTGGAAGTAACGTCTAAGGAACTAAGTTTATCATAATTGAAAAATTATTGCATTATGATAGTATTTAATTATATGGCTTTTTAAGTATTCAAAATCATTAAGAAAAAAGAATTTGAATAATTTATGTAATAAATCGGTTTACTTTTCTAGAAAATTTACTTAGACTCTATGCGAAGACTTTAAAATCACAACTGCCACCAAACAATGTATTACCAATGCAAAAAGTTCAAACGGTATTAGAACAGGCAAATATTCGCAAGGGTCAACTAGTTCGTCGTTAGGAGCGTCAAGTTATACTATTAATTTTAGTTGCGTTAAACGGTAAGCCAAATCGCGTACTATTCTGGACGTCATCCTGTCTTAAATCGAGCAAAGGTACGCTAACAAAAGGTAATGCACTAATACAAAACAGGGAAAATTACGCGAATCCACCTTTTGCAGCCTCCTACAAGTCATATATTGCGGCAACTATTCCATTAAGTCAGATCTGTAACGTAATGCTCCAAAAACATCAAAGTATAGCTTTGAATTACCTTAGTGTTTTGTTTCAAAAATAAATAACTTCTAGGCTAACAAACAAATCTAGATTCCACAAAAAATTAAATTCTAAGTTTCGGAACCAAAATTTGATTTACCTTCACTTCAAACAAATTTCTCAGCATCTCTATCTTGGCTGATTAAGTCACCCAATCTAAACTGAGATCGTCAACAGATTTTAACTATCAAACGTAAAATTGATTGGCACTCTTTTAGCCTCTGTACACTATCCTCTGCTCGTAATTGAACGCATAAAAGAAATTCAAAAATTAAGTTTAACAATCCTCTATTGTTTCAATTTAGTCAGTCTATATGCATCATAATAAATTTTTAATCAGAAGTCAAAAGTTTAACAACGGTAAAATATGAAGTTCAAATTTACCTCTTAAATGAAATACAGAAATTTTATCTATTCCTTTTTTATACTACAACAAAAGCGCTTCGAGAGACAAAGATGGCGACATATGCCCTATCTTATTTATCATAATCTTATAAATAATACAATCACCACGAGTCCCAAAGTCTCTAAATATTCAATTTAGTATGTCATCACCATCGGCCAGCGCAGAAAACTAATTAAAAATACAACCAAATAAATATCTAAATAGTTACGTAGCTGTGTCTGCAACGAATGTTTCAATAAACAGATCAATTTAAACAAACACTACAGCTGGTGAAACATACGTTTACTATGGATCAATTTCCAATCAAACAAAGTTTGTCTTCAATAATAGTAAAGTTTAAAATAAGACACTGAATAGTTGTAACTTACGCACAAATACAGAATAGTGAAGTAGAACCAATAGGCTGCGTGGTTGTTCCCCCAGGTCTACATCTTGGCAGGACGATCGTCTTAAGTACGTTGCCAAAAACACGTTTCGACCAGCCAATTTCGGTCCACGAATCAATTTCTATATTTTTTAACACTCGAAAATTTTAAATCACAACTGACATGGTACTTTTTCGATCGCTAGAGCATCACACAGTTTGTTTTAAGTGTTAAGTAGTACTTCGATTGAACACAGCAAAAACTATTCCCTCCGCTGTCATCCGATGACGTAAACTAGCTTCAATATACCAACTCTCTGCTTATTTATAATGTGTTACACAACTGTTCACACTTATTACTTATAATTTATAAACTTTACTTGCTCATTTTTACATGTTGCAAAATTATTATTACATATACAGGTATGGAAAAATATTATCGCGGATCTGACTTAATATAAAACAAAAACAGTACAATCAGTTCACGTGCTAAGTGAGATGGAATACACAACAAACTAAAAGCGCTGATGCCATGTCTTTTGAGTAGGCTAGTATCAATGACACATTTAATTGCTACTGTTAAAGAGACTTGAAAATTAGTGGGAATAATCGGCAGGTTTGCATTTTCCATTGAAAACATGCCAATTCCATCAGAAAGTACGATTATGCGTACTGTTTGTAAATTTGAAAGATGTGGATGTTTAAATAATTGTGTAAAATGCAGCAGTATTGATGGTAATCATGGTGAGCATCCTGGTCGTAACTTAAACGAAGAGCGCGAACTCCAAGAAATTGCAGTGTGTAGTTTAGCAGAAACTAATTTCCCGTGCAATAGTACAAAAATTGCTGAAGAAATGAATATTGAACCAAGAACAGTTCGCAATATCTTGAAAAGGGATAACTACCGTTGCTATAAGTTGCAAACTACACAAGAAATGTTTCCAGAAGATCATCAAAGGCGAATGGAATTTTGTGAAGATATGATCGGACTAATGAAAACGAAAGATTTATTGAAAACATTTTGTTTACCGACGAGTGTTCTTTTAACTTAAATGGCTATCACAATCCGTCTGTCGCTGTTGGTTAGTCTCGGGAAAACAAACACATTAGTGTTCCTTATCGGACACAATACCCCCAAAAACTTGATGTGTGGGCAGTAATTTTAGGCAATTCCATAATTGGTCCATTTTTTATCAGCGGAAACTTGAATGCGGACAAATATTTGGAACTGTTGAGAAACCAGATAGTTTCAGCTGTTCAACGCTTCAATATAAATTTTGATGACATTTGGTATCAAGAAGATGGTTGTCCTGCTCATCCTGCAATAACAGTTCTACAGTTTTAGGAAACTATGTTCCCTAACCGTATTATTAGTGGAAAAGGTACTATTAAATATCCTGCTCGTTGAAGTGATATCGCGCCGAATGACTTTTTTGTTTGGGGATACGTATCCCAGCAAATTTATGGGCACAGGCATGAACATGCTAACAATTTGGACGAACTTCGTATCAAAATTACAGACTGTTTAAACAGCATCACCCAAGAAATGTTAGAAAACACCCGAACTGAATTTCATCACATATTGGATTACTGCCTTGCACAAGGTGGAGGTGATTTCAAAAATCTTATAAAGTAGACTTTTGAAAAAAAGTGTATGTTCATTTTTAAAAATAGTTGGTTTTTCAGTAAGAATTATAATGCTAAAGTTAAACCTTAAACTTAAGTTACACTATCAAACTAAATGTTAATGTTCTTGTTTGCAGCTCTCGTCAGTTTCTTTTTGGTTCTTCTTACGAGTAGTAATCGAACCATGTCATAAATTCGCAATTACAGTAAACTTCGATGTTTGAGGTATTATCATTTAATGTTTAAGTGTAAAGTATTTACTTAATAGTTTCAAAGAACACGCGACTCTTCAACATCATCTTAGTTGCTTTGGTTTCGTTAGAAACGTTGAAGCTAGATTGAAGGAGACTAATTAGTTCATTTACATGCAAATATGTACCAGTGGCAGCATCGGTAAAGTTATGTCTCTCTCACACTCATATAATGCTTATTGGGTTTCTTTTTAGCGTATTATAAGGCAGACCCGCAATAATGTTTTTCCATACCTGTATATACATTTACAATTTCATATGCTAGTAACTACCTTCCTCAGTGGTCTCCTCTTATCTGTTTTCTGCTTTTACATATTCTTTCTACACATTTAGCCCCCTCTCCTTCTCCTCCAATATTTCTTTTACTATTCTGTCCTCTTATTTTAGCTCTCTGCATTTCTTCATCATATGTTTCCTAGTCTCCATTCCTTCTTCGCATAACTTATAGTTTGTTTCTTCGTTCTTTCTCCAATATTTATTTCCCCGCTCTTCGTTTCCGCATCTGAACCTCGCTATCATTCTTTTCTTTTCTTTCTTCTTTTCTCTTTTCAAATATTCTGGTATCCCTTCTCCCTGAAGGTTCTTATAGTTTGTATTATATTTTGATTCTTTTATTTTTGTCTCCACCTTTCTTGTTTTCGTCTTTTCTTATTATGTCAATTCTTACTTCCACTCTTTCTCCACTTCTTCCTTCGCGTACCAGTTTCTTTCTGTTTCCTTGTCCATATTTAACTCTCAATTATCTTCTTCTTTCCAACATCCTCGTAATAATTTACTCTCCGTTCCTCCTCTCTTTTCTCTTCGTACTTTATTGCTTTTCTTCCCGCCTCTACCCCTGTTTTTCTTCTTGTACTTCTTCACTGACAATATACCCCTGTGTTCCTCTTTCCAGTCGCAATACCCACTTCCAATATTTTTCTTGTGGCCCCTCCACCTTTTTACGCTCCTGCCACCTCCACACTTCTGCCCCATACAACACCACACGTTTTAATAATTTGGCAAATTTCTCCCACACTACGCACTTGCCCTATTTGTTTTCGTTACGTGTTCCCCACCTTTGTTGATGTGTCTCATCGTGTATCCTGTGTATGAGAATTTCTTTACCTGTACTTCCTCCTTCCACCATTTTTACTCCTTTTTTCTTCTTGCTCCCTCCTTTTTGAACCCCATTACCTTCATTTTGTTTACATTTACTTGCAGTTCTTTCCTTTTCAAGTATCTGTCCATCGTCCTTCACTTCCTATCCTTCCTTGGATTCTAACACAATATCATCCGTGTCAGCCAGCGTCCACACTTTCATGTTCCCCACCACCAACCCTCCCACTTACTGGCCTCTCAATGTCTCCTCCAAGTCCCCTGTGTATACCGAGAACACGATACGATCGGGCTCAATGAACATCCTTGCCTCAACGCATCCTTTTTACAAATTCCTTGCTTAGTTCCTCATTCATTCCTACCCTGCCCCTGGTTTCCTCATATATTTTCTCTATCCTTTCTATCAGACTTTCATTTATCCGGTTTTTTTCTCAAATATTCCCACAGCTTTTTCCTATTAACTCTATCGAATGCCGCTACTAGGTCTGTGAATACCGCCCCATTTCCCCCTTTTCTTTTCTAGTTCCTTGTTTCCCATATGTCTCAATATGTATATAAGTTATCTATCGCTCTTCTCCCTGTCCTGAATACTGCCTCTTCGTCTGGTAACAATTTCTTTTCCTCTCTTTCTTTCTCCTTCCTTCTAGCACTGTCGCATATATTTTTTCTATTCCGTGTTTAACAATGTAAATTACCCCCATTTGTTTTTATCCCCCTTTTGTATACTGGGCATATTAGTCCCTCCCCCATCTCTTCGGAAAACCTTCTCCTTCTTTTTGCTACCTTTTCGCTTCCATACGTGCACTTCTGTCCTTGTACCCCATCTTCTCCTACCGCTTTGCCTTTTATCACTGTCTTTATTGATTTCTATTCTTTTATTACGTATTCCTCGTATACTTGTTTACCTTGTTTTTCTTCTCCCTTCTGTCCCTTTTCCCCTTCCAGTAATTTCCTGAAGTATGTCTCCCATTCATTTATCTGTATCCTCATTTGTGGCCCTCTTCTCTTTCTTTCTTTCTTTAAATATTTCCATGCTTCTTCCGTTTCTATTTCTTTAACATTTTCCTCTTTCTTCTTTTTTTCTTCATCCTTTTTTCACTGGCATGTCTCCCTGTATTTTCTTAATGCCGTTTTGTACTCTTCTTTTTCTGCCCTCCGTTCTTTCTATTGTCGTAGTGTTATTTTTACTCTCTTCTTGATCTCCTTACATTCCGTATCCCACTCTGATTTCCTCCACGCTTTCCTCTACACATTTCGCTACGCATACTATGTATTCTACTTTCTCTTTATAATTCTTTATGTTTTCACTCGACCATATTTTTTTGTTCACGTTCACGATTATTTTTCCCCTAAAGGATACAAGAGCATTGGAAAAGCTACACAAAATTCAATAAAAACAGCAAAATGGGGTAACGTCCTTTCGTTCTTCAATAGCACAACGCCGTTCTATGAGCGCACACTGTCGCAGGCGTGGTATATTCTACCAATTCACGCAAACCAATACCCAGCAATCCTCCTCGCAACACGATAAAAAGTATTTACATGCAACAAAGTAGTTTTATTCATCTCGCCTACATTGAAAAATAACACTTAAATAACTCCCTAGACGGTTTATATTTCCTTAACTAATTATGTATAGGGTGGGGCGTTACTAGAGCATCTGCATACTAAGTGGCAATTCTGTAACTAAATAAATTGTAAAATGTGATGAAATTGTAGTAATCAATTTAAAAATTGATATTTCAGACCACTTGTGTTTTATCTAATTTGATATTAAACAATCCTACTGCGCATGCATACTGAACGTATACATAGTGGAAATCCATTGATTGTGGCTGAATGATAAAGGACATCTCAAGCAGTCCTTCCTATCTCCAGGAGGGAAAGACATTCCCTTTATTCTCTGCATTACCCATACAGCGATTAAATACTATATTGCAGAATTATGTACATTACTATACTTATTTTTTCGATAAACTTAAGAACGAGACATAAAATTTTCAGTTTCATAAATTTCAGGAACTTTTTTCTTTTATTGTAATCGGAAGGACTAAACAAATCTGAAATATTTGGGATTAACTAAACTCAAACTCAAATTTTGTAGTTTAAGAATAAAAACAGTAGTACATGTACTAAAGCTAAAGTATATAGCAAAAGTAAAGGTTAACACGTCTGATAATAACATAGTAAATAACAACAAAGGGAATGATTAAATACGGATTAAAAACAAACAGAAGTGGCCTAAATTCTATAGCAAAATACGACTTTAAGTAATAGCACATTAAAACGTTCTTTTACAACAGAAGAATATTTCATTTAGGACATATATATTTCATAAATTTGATCTATAGAGATTTCTACTTCTCAAGGAATTTCTCTCGACATAACGTACATGATTTAGTAGAGCTTGTTCGTTATTATAAGGACAAAATTGCAATTGCGTATAGTGGACATTGCAACTAAATAAAATACAAGTCGACCGGAAGTAGAGTTTTATGTCCCGTTTTTAGTACCGAAAAGAGACTGTATCTGAAGCAAACCGGCAGTGTAAGGAACAACACGTCGTTTCTCGTCGTTTGGAGGCTCCTTGTACAAATATTTGTGTCGCCGCTTATTCCAATTACCACAATAGCATCACTTTTATTACCTTTAATGTACCTTATTTATTTTATTTTATATTTTTAAAACTTTTAAGTTAAATAGAATTTAACACAGTTATTTGACGCTTATAAAATTAAAAATCTTAAGTTGAAATGCTTCTTATGAATTGGACCAAATTTTGTACATTAATTATAAAATTAACGCTGAAGCCTTTAAATGTTTTATTGATATTAAATTCAAACTAAAATTAAAGCTGCTTTATCTGCAAAAGAATTAAATTACTGACTTTTGCAATAAACAGAATATTATGTTGATTTTCTAAACCGAGATTCCTTTATATTTTCTAAAAGTACACGATTACTTCAATGTTATGGAATCTAATAACCAATAAAGAAAGCATTTAACCCTATCCGTTCTACAAAAAAATATCATCAGTTTAGTCACTGACAGTTATAAAAAAATCTCGAAAATTAGTAGAAATGGAGCTAACTTTAACCCAGATATAATTGCGCCTGTTCCAACATAATCTTCGTATACGTTCAATTATAGGTTTAAAAAATTAATTGCGCGAATTATGTTATAAGAGAAATTGGAAATAATTATAATGAAATTTAAACAAAAGATCCAGAATTAATACTATTATTTTTAAAAACAGAATCAATTTCTTATAATTAAAGCAGCTCCAGTAGACAAATACATAAAACCTTGTTTCGTTTTATTATTTTCTTTTAATTAATAAAATTAAATTAAATTAAACGCATTTTCATATTTTATGTGGTACAGATTTTTCTTTCTAGCGAACTTTTCATTTGAACGCCTCAGATTTTATGTCATTACGTGAACATTCATAATCATAAACTTAAACATAATTATAACTCCCTCTCTACTTATCACTATTTTATTTATTTAACACTAAACTCCCTATTGAATAACGGATTGGAAGCTGCTGTTGAAGTACTAGAACAGGAACATTTCAACATTTCCACATTCTATACCAATAAAATAATGAACTGATGCAAACTTTTTCCAACCGCAGTACTACCGCCATAATGTGGCAAAATTTAATTACATTCAAAATTACAAGTTACTTAAAGAGCTGCTTAGTAGCCGAAACCTTATTTTAATGATAAAATTTAAGCCTAAGGTCGATGATTGCTAAGAGGTACAGTGTATAACGTACTGTTACTCCGTAATCAATCGAAAACATGACTGTTTGTTTATGCTTGTTATTGTTATCGTAAAACGAAATGGTCTGTATTAAATTTAAAAAATTGGATAACTTGCCAAATTACCCGCTATAATTTAAGTTCATCAAAAAGGCACAAACCAGTTTTTCTAAGGTTTAATGGAAAAAACGGGAAGAAATCGGATTTCGAAGTACATATATAAGTCGTTATCAAAATTAAATTAATATATTCTCACTAGGAAATTGATCTTACCTTAAACGTATAATTTTTAACTGATCTGGATATTGGTATTATATAACACAAGTTACTGGAAAAATAAAATATTAGGATTTGCTCTCTATCGGTATATCATGCAATTTAAAAATAAAACACTCTATTTACTACATCCTAAACACCATTATAAACTAAAATAATAAAAGAATTCATTAATTTATTTCACACCTTATTTATTTGTGCAAGTGGTAACAGTTTTGATATATATATATATATATATATATATATATATATATATATATATATATATATATATATATATATATATATATATATATATATATTGTAATGGCTATCATTTAAAATTTTAATTAGCGAACAGGTGAAGCACTAAATGTGGCTAAATATTTATTTATTATTATTGGTTTTTAAATATATTTATTTTACTTCCGGACTAGCTCAGTATCTCAATTGGGGATAGGGTTCAATTGTATTTAAACTTTAATTGTTGGCAACTTAAAATCATTAATAGCATTTAACCTACTAAATCCTTTAAATTATTATAACTGCATTTATATAATAAACGGGTAATTATAGAAAATTTTATTTTACACATAGAAATGTTTACGTTAAATAAATTGTAAATTATACTAAATGGTTTCTCTGTGAAACAAACTTTAATTGAATCTGCACAATAACGCATGCATTGCGTTCTAACTGACTTTATCAAGTGCAGCCTGTCAAAAACTTCAATAAATGATCTACAAAACGTGAGTAAAATTTTGTTTTGTTCAAAATAAAGTTGAAATGTTGAATATTACACCGGTTCATTCACTTTACAGGTATTTATAACATGTTGTCGCACAAACATTTATACATAAACAACAAAACAATAATACAGAATATCAAAAGAATAATCAATGCAATAATGGGTTATGATAGTAAAATTTCACTCACATGTGTTGCTACACTTTCCAAAAGATGTTTTCATTACGCTGGTTCCAAATTAAAATATTGGACGTAGACTTCTTCGAATGTGATGATGACATTGCTTTGCTGTTCACAAAGGTGCTGCTTAATTTTCCATACTTTATCCAAATCCAAATTACTGATGAACGACTCTTCCTCGTGGTAATTATAATGTAACGTAATATTGCTCAAATATTTTCGATAAGCACTTTATTTTAAACTGTATGTTTAGATGTTGGTTTAAATATTTACAAAATTTTTCGGATTTAAAATTGTTTTATTTGCATATAAATTTCAATTGATTGCACTTTTATTTTAGATTCCGTTATGGAATTCAGTTTATTTACTACTCTGCGTCACTTCCAAGAAAAATAAACATCAAATCCAAAATAATTGCATGAATTTATTCACATAAAAAAGAACACATCAACCGATATTTGAACACGAATTCAAATTTGAAACAATTATATTATAATCGAGACATAATCAGTAATCTAATTTTTTTTAATTTCGTTACAGGTTAAAACAATTGTTTCTGAGATCTCGATTCTACGTTGATCGCGTTTCAAAAACCGGAAATGTAAACGAAACTTACATGTTAACATCAACACTATTCACACTATGACTTATTTGCCAAACACCGAGAACACAGAGAACACAGACAGTGAGAAATCAGAAACAATTCCTTTTATACTTTTCACTTGGATACCAAATTGTCAACTTTTTTTTCTACGTTACACACAAAAAATCCAAGCATCTGATTGGTCTAAACTAAATTGTTAACTTAACTAAAATACAAATATGCTATAACTTTTTTATAACAAGTCGGATTTGCTTTTTGAGTACAGAATCAGGGCAAGATTCCGCATAAAAAGACCCCACAAGCCCTATTTCGCTTAGAAGCTTTGCATTTTGACAATTCAAAATCTAAATTTACCTATATCTGACAAAATCTATATTCTACACCTAAACTAATTACATATTCGGAATCTACATGAAAAACTATATAAGAATATATTTATTTCAAATCATTTAACTTAATTGTAACAAAAATTCCATTTTCATATTCAAATGTTAGGTAGTTAACCCAACTTTCCTAAATTTTATGTTCATATTACTTGTATTTTGTAAATTTGTAAAACGAAGGAAACCTACTAATATATGCTATTATAATTTATTCTAAACTTAACTTATCTTAAAAACACTATAAATTTGCAAAATTCTCAAACATAATACTTAACCTAACTTAATGTATTTTTACTTGTAACTTGCGTTTAAAACGTCTAAATCACTTGAAATGTTAATTAATCATGTCCTTAACTTTAACTTTAACACTAATACTGTTTACTTTTAGTCCATAGTTCATAACTGTGTCATATCAGAAATCCATGTTGTTTAACACATTTATGTAAATTTTGTATATAAAATGTAATTTTATATTAAATATCACATTGTAGAAATGTTGTTCATGTTCTCATCAATGTTTCTACATCACTACCACTTCTACAGCAGTTTTATACACTTTGTCTGTGAAATATAAATATACAGTGTTCGCACTATAACCCTTTTTTAAAGTTTATATAGTTCCTGCATTGTACCTATATCTATACATGTTCTACATATTAGAATTAACCTACATCATGTGATTGATACCTGTAAAGTGTTTAAACTGCTCAAATATAGTGATTAACTTGTAAAATTACTGAAATATGTTCACCGGAACTAAACGTACCCGCAAATATCAATCGTTTTGGCCTTCCTCACACACTGCTGGTATAGCTCAATTGCTTTTATGAATAAAACAAACTCGTGCAAACCCCACAAAGCCTGTTTTGTTAAATCAAAACCATATTTTCCCTCTCGTCTTCTAATTTTCTTATTAAAATGAACTGTATACATTCTCCAATCTAATTAAATTTGCACACTATAAAGAATATAAGCTTGACAACTCTAGCCCTGTATTATGCTTATCTAACCATCTCAATATATATATATATATATATATATATATATATATATATATATATATATATATATATATATATATATATATATATATATATATATATATATATATTAAATGTTTCAGATATGCTAGGTTGATGTAATGGGTTGCAATATGGGGTCGGAAGAGTTGTCCGTTCTCGTTGCAGTGGTCGTTATCGTTGATTCCTTGGGGATTGGGGGTATCTTAAGATATATGGAGTATTGTCGAGGAGCTCTTTGAACTCCTCTGGTGGGTCGTTTAATCGTTGTAGTAGGGAGTTAGGAGATGTTTAAATTCGGTTTTGAGTTCTCGTGGTAATCGGGGTTGGTTCGAGAATGCGATTTGCAAATTTGGTTTGTAGTGTTATTAGTTTGTCAGTTATTGGTTAAATGTTGGCGTATTGTATGGTTCATTGGTTATGGTGTCTGCGATATATTTTGTGTATGGTGCGTAGTATTGTCATTTCGCAGGAGGTGGTTGGTTTTAAGGGACGCGCATACAATGGAGCGCAGTAGTCGAGTATAGGTCGGATGTATGTTTTGTACGTGTGCTGTAGAGTCTTAGGGTGACAACCTCGGACGTTTCCACGCAGCGCGTTCAATAGTGGATAAGTTGTTGTGTTATTAGTCTATTTGGCCCGTTGCTTCTTCTACTGGTCGTCCAGAGAGCAATGTCGTCGGAAAATTGAGCTATGGATTTGTTCGAGTTGGTGCTTAATTGAATGCTTTGGAGGATTCCGTGTAGAGTTACACGAGGGGATCTTAGCATAAACGGTTCGGTCTGAAGCCGAACTGGCTGATTGGTATGATGTCGTTGGCTTCGAGATGGTCTCTTAGCCTTTGGGACAGGATGCCCTCTACACATTTGCCCATAGAACTTAAAAGGGAAATCGGTCTATAGGATGAAGGTTGCGAAATGTGGGATCCAAGTTTAGGTATCGTGACGGTTGAAGCGGACTTGTTGTATATTAGGCCTAACTGTCTAATGGCGTTTGGAGGTAGATTTTTGAGTATTTGTCGGTTAAGTCCGTCTTGTCCTGGAGCGGAGTTTCTCCATGTGTAGTATTTCGTTGGGTGAAAGGGGACTAAGAAATGGGTCATTGTCCTTTGGTCTAGGGTTTTGGTTTTGGAACTCCTCAAGGGTTTGCTCAAGATGAGCTTTGAAATCGTTGTCATACGATGATCATCGGAGGTGGTGAGCACGATCTGCAGGTGAAGACCGAACAGGTCAGCTTTCTCTTGGTCTGAAACTGAAAAGTTACCTTGGAGGTTGATTAGGTGACATTTTTGTTTAGTATTTTGTTTTGTTAGGACCTTCAATTTTTTCCAAAGTTTAGGGCCTTTCCGGTAGTCCAGTTTGGCTGCCTATTTAATCTAATCTTCTTGGGCGAATCTGTTGATCTCTAGTCGGATTATTACACTGGTATATCTATCGTTTTTCCTTAATCCAGAAAACGATGCAGGTAGGGAGTGGTTTCCGGGTGATATCGGTTACTTTTGTGGGGATTGCTGAGTTGGTTGCGTCGGAGATGAAGTGAGTTAAGTCTTGTACGGCTCTGTCTACGTCGTCTGTAGTATTTAGTGGTAGGTATGGGAGGTTATTAGATGTGGTCTTTGAACGCATTCCAATCGGAATTATAAACATTTTTGCGTGTAATAGTGGTTTGTGTTGAGGGTAGTGGGGGCCTAGGTATGTCTTTACTAGTAGAGGAATGTGGTCAGATGTTATTGTGGTGCCGAGGTGACATTGTACTGTGTTGGTTGTTCAGAGTAAGTTATGTGGTCGGGTATGGAGCATCCGTTATATACAATAAACGTGGGATATATGTTTCTTATTCTAACAAGTGGTAGGCTGAGTAGTTTGTCCGTTAAGGTTCTCTATCGTGTCTCCAAATTGTTTGTGTCTTAAGTTGAGGTCTCCGAGTAGTACTGCGTTAGCATCCCCATAGCTATACTACTAGTACCACTTTGGAAAAATAACTATTCAATTGAGGCCGCCATCAACATAGGAGTGACTAATAGTTTATTGGTGTTTTGTACACTTGAATGTGGTTTATTGATGGCGGCCTTAATCGTCTATTTATTTGGTCCAAACTGGTACTAGTAGTGTCACTATGGGGATCCCAAATCACCGTACACGTACGCGATTTAAGGTTAAGTCAAAGTCATGCTCGGATCAAGGTAATACAAGGGCCAATGACATGTCTTAATGCCATGCCATGTTACCAAAGGACGAAGTCGTTGACTTAGGTCAAAGTTCATAGACCTCTCCAGAGTTGCTGAAGTAGAAACAAACCCCAACGTTTATTGACTTCTTTAAGGTCTTGAACTTACAGCAAAGTTCCTTGACTTCTTTGGGGTCACTACTATTTTAGGCACCTGTGGAAGGACCACCAATATAACACAGATGTAACCTTGACTTGTCCTTGAATCGCGAACATGTACGGTGAGTTAGTATCTCCATAGCTATGCCACCCATACCTGTTTGGACAAAAGCTCTACAACATCTCTGTGTGTTGTGCAAAGTTTATGCAAAATGTGCAGTTTAATATGCATAATAAAGAAATTAGGATGGAATCTAAAAGTGTTTCTAGTGGAAAGAAAACTAATGAGAGACTAAATGTTTGGAGGTGAGGTAGCCCACTCTTACTGTAAATACATATTGTAATGTGTAGCAATTTGTCAACCATCATAATGTTGATTTTTGGGGTTTCTGAAAACCCAAAAAACTAAGTATTTTAATTATGCACTCTTTTGTAGTTTTACGATAAACTATTGAATATAATTAAGATAATGTGCAATCCAAAAAAGTACATATTTATCGCATATACGCGTGTTTTGATCATGCGCTGTTGCACATTTCTCTAAAACGCTTTCAAGGTCTGCGTACAACATAAATGATGACTTTTCTAGCATTTGCTAATCTGGTATAACATTGATTAAGTTGATTACAGTAAATTAGATGTTATTCCAAAATAATATTTAAGGAAAAACCTTTCACATTCATTATTCGATAGCTGTTTTAAAAAAAAAGCCGACTTATTTTTAATCCCTGTAAAGTGAACATTTTCATAAATTAGAAATCATTAAAAGACTCACTTTCATGAGTGCTTAATACGAGAGGTAGTATTTTTTTATCCACTATACGAATACACTTATAAAAAGGTTGTTTCATTTTTCAAATTTAGTGATATCAGCCATTTTAATGGGGAACTTAATTGAATCATAATTTAACACCTCACTGAAATGCGGATAGCCAGAAGTTTTCTCTGAATTTTTTTGAAGCAGGATATAAAACTGAGAACGGCCCACAAAAAACAATACTCATCATTATTTTGAACGATAACAATAGCTCAATTTGCAACTATGAAATCAGGTACTTTAGTGTATATTCCACTTTTTAGAGGAACGTATCTCTTAATGTTACCTTTTGAGTGCAAAATTTTTTGCAAAGCCCACCCTGAATCCTTTACTGAAAATTCTTCTAATTTTGTCTGTATTATATACATTAGTATAACATTGCCACAAATCCGTACCAACGCAAATAATTTGGGTTTTAGTTGCAGATGCTCTATATCGATTTCCAAATTGTGAGGTTATATAAATTGGACGGCAAAAACCGTGTTCAACCTTAACATGGACTCTTTTAGCATTACATTAATTTTATCCGTAGAAATGTTATATGCGTGAATTAAAAATGTTACTGAATCTTCAATATTTACATTAACAATGATGTCTATAAACACACTACCACTAAGTACCATTATAAATAGTGTACGCAAACAAAACGGTTTGCAAACTGGATACGACTGTACGATTGAAGTGAGACTTCGCGTTTGCATCTCCTTCTTTACATAAGTTTAGGGTTGGAAACATTTTCAAATTTAAGGTTAAACAGTAAACGAAAAATGACTTTGCAAAGACTTCCGGCTTGCCCCTGGTTTCATTAACAGAAGTTTTCTGATGCTCCATATTATTAACAACAATTTAACTTCATTCCCACTCTGGGAAAAGAAGTGATTTAGACTAAAAATTTCAATAATATATGTCGTGAGGGCAGTCAGATCTTAATCTACCTAATCGCACGCTTTATTTTTATTCGCGCGAAAGTCAATTCCCATAACTTTGCAAACTATGTATTTTCATAAATATTGTTAGTAGAAATTGTTATAAAACGATTTAAATTTATTCGTGCACCTTATGAGTTCTTGTACAAAATATGCTTTAGTATAGAAACATTATTTTAACGTAAAATTAAGTTTATGCATTGACATGAAATGACGACAGTGGCGTAACGAAAATTGGAATTTACTATATTGTGCACAAAGTCAAAACATGCATGTATACGGGATTAGATATTAGATATACGCATTTTTTAATTCATCTTAACTATTAATACGAAACTGCCACATAATTGAAATGTATAACTGATTTTGGTGTTATTTCCTTTTTTGCCATCTTTTTGACAGGACTGTTCGTTAATTGCCCCTAAACCTGATTTAACTGTATACAAGCTTAATTTAGTCAGTTTATTTGTTCTCTAGCTAAAGCTAAGATGGCATCGCTAAAGAAGACAATTTAGTAGTCTTCCTTTTTAAACTGTAAAAGTTTAAATTCGCATGTAATTGTATTTGGAGTTACAGTTTTCTTTTGTATAAAAAAGTACGGATAACTTTTATTAAACCTTATCTCAAACTTTCCTCCTTATATCATTTTATGCACAGATTACAATTTAAGACTCTACTAAAACTGGAACAATAGTTTAAATTTCAAGTACGACAAAAATTACAACATCAGAAGGAAAACTTTTGGAAGCCAATCAACTACTTGAAATGCTTAAGCTATAATGACCTAAAGATATAATGTCTCGTCAGGACTGTTATAAGTTACAAAAAGAACAAATATTATATTAACGAATATTATTAAAATTAGGTAAACATATATCTACTTTATTTCTTCTTCATTAATACAAAATATTTAGCTTCGCTACCTTTTAGTTGTTTATGCACGCAGTGTATAGTCACATTCACACTTCAGCACCATTTCTTACATTATGCAACTACTTTCCACGCATAAATAATAAATAGTACTCAAGACATAAAGGTTAAAGTTCAAAGAAGTTGGTCTACGTTTTTAATACAATGCTACCATTTCGTATATTCTTTTTACATTCTAAATTTAATTTTAAGCAATTTTTAAGAAAAGTCTTCAGCGTCTTAAGTTTTTTCATAAAATTGGAACAAAAAGAATAAAACAATTATAACAAAGCATCAGGACCCTATAAATCTTAAAGAAAACTTTTATAATTTTGTCTTGTTAGCCATTTTTTTACGGTTATGGCGGGAAATTTGAAAGAGTATTCTAATAAAGGGGCCATCATACTATATCACAAGGCAGGTATAGGACTCCGGAACTTTTTCTCAGGTCTTCGCGTCTTGTAGGGAAAACTTGAAATTTGAAATAGTATTCTAATAAGTGACCAGCATACTATCTCATGAGACAACTATAGCCCTCCGGAACTTGTTCTCAGGTCTTCGCCCCCTGTCAGGCCCCCTGATTGTTGATGACGCCATCTGTATTTTTAAAACTAATGAATGTTTTCTATAATAGAATTTGATCCAGATCAATCTCAATCAGATCATTCTCAAGCAAATTAATCAATCAAAATCAATTAATCAAATCAATTCAATCTCAATCAAATACATAAACAGATTTTAAATACAGAAATAAATTCAAGATAAAGTACTTAACAAACCAACCGATCAAGTCAATCAATGAAGCAAAAAAAATCAGGTGTAAGATACTGATTGAGATACAAGTCTAGATGCTGATTTGAAGTCAGCTTCTGCCAAACTTATTTGATTTAATACAAAAATAAAGACAAAATGCAAGTGTAAGATGTTGCCATTATTATTAGATTTAATACAAACACAAAAAAAGATACAAGTCTAAGATCTTGATTTGAAATCGGTTTCCGCAAATCAATCAATCTCGATCAAATCAATCAATCTCAATCAAATCAATCAAGAAACTGAGCTAACAATTCTTCATGAGCGACCTCTTACTTTGTAGATTAGGCTAACCGATACTCAGAGTTTCCCGCCGCCGTGGGACAACAATCGATCAACCGCAAATCAGTGTCAATCAATCAAATCATAACTTGCAGCTTGCAAAACAGCTTTCAATTCAACAATAATGGTTTCGTTTAACTTATAGCTTACAAAAATTTCAATTCTAAAATACCTGTTTGATTTAACTTACAGCTTGCAAAAACCAACTTTCATTTCTAAAATACCGATTTGTTTAATTTACATCTTGCTTGCACAAACACGAACACGAACGCAAACGCAAACGCGAACGCGAACACGAACGCGAACGCGAACGCGAACGCAAATACAAAAGCAAACGCAAACGCAAACGCAAACGCAAACGCAAACGCAAACACCAACACAAACGCAAACGCAAACTTAAACGCAAACGCCAACACAAACGCAAACTCAAACGCAAACGCAAACGCAAACGCAAAACGCAAACGCAAACGCAAGCCCAAACGCAAACGCAAACGCAAACACAAAAGCAAACGCAAACGAAAACTCAAACTCAACCTCAAACGCAAACGCAAACGCAAACGCAAACGCAAACGCAAACGCAAACACAAACGCAAACAAAACGCATACGCAAACGCAAACGCAAACGCAAACACAAACGCAAACGCAAACGCATACGCAAACACAAAACGCAAACGCAAACACAAACGCAAACGCAAGCCCAAACGCAAACGAAAACGCAAACGCAAACGTAAACGCAAACACAAAAGCAAACGCAAACAAAAACTCAAACTGAACCTCAAACGTAGATGCAAACTCAAACGCAAACGCTAACGCAAACGCAAACGCAAACGCAAGCGTAAACTCAAACGCAAACGCAAACGCAGACGCAGACGCAGACGCAGACGCACACGAAGACGCATACGCAGACGCAGACGCAGACGCAGACGCAGACGCAGACGCAGACGCAGACGCAGACGCAGACGCAGACGCAGACGCAGACGCAGACGCAGACGCAGACGCAGACTCAGACTCAGACGCAGACGCAGACGCAGACGCAGCCGCAGACGCAGACGCAGACGCAGACGCAGACGCAGACGCAGACGCAGACGCAGACGCAGACGCAGACGCAGCCGCAGACGCAGACGCAGACGCAGACGCAGACGCAGACGCAGACGCAGACGCAGACGCAGACGCAGACGCAGACGCAGACGCAGACGCAGACGCAGACGCAGACGCAGACGCAGACGCAGACGCAGTCGCAGACGCAGACGCAGACGCAGACGCAGACGCAGACGCAGACGCAAACGTAAACGCAAACGCCACCGCGAACGCGAATGCGAACGCAAACCCGCACACTCTCACACACACACCCATGTACGCACACAGGTACACACGCGCGCACACACACACACACGCACGCACTCGCACACGCACACACACACGCCCCTACCTTTATCTTTTGAGATATCATTCGTCATTACTGTCAATATACTAACAATGTTAGGTCAATGTATGTACAACATTAGGTTAGATTAATACATGCAAAATCTTCGGTTGTATCAGAACACGTACAATATTAGGTTAGATTAATGAATGCGCAGTTTCGGATTAGGTCAATGTTCGCGCGAGCATTGTCCTAATCTAACCCCGCTCATTTATTGCCTGTATTGTATGTTCTGATTACCTGTCGATACCAATGTACGTTACATATATTAACTTACGTAATATTTGTCAATTTCATTTACCATGCTCATTATTTAGGAAGGTGCGATAAAGATTCATTTGTTTTATTTCTACGATGCTATTTAAATAATTAGTACTACGCGCAAATTTCTAACTAGAGAAGCGAGGTACACGCATGATTCCAGAGTTTCAACAATAAAGAGTAATATTGACAAAATGTAGACAAAAGAGCGCCACCTGTCTTTACATTTCTGTAGTATTAAGCCACCAGCAACGGTCCATGGTATTTATTATAAGGCAAACTATTTCTACTTATTATAAACAAACTCGTACACTTCTTCTTTTGAAAAATATGAGCTTTAAACCATTCAGTTCAAACGGCAAATAACTTATGACAGGTGAAAATCGTATATGGAAGTACCATTAACAAAATAAAACCATGTTACTCTACTTACTAGTATCGATACGATCAAAATAGTAGATACCTTTTTAACTACTTACCTATATATAATTGAAAAACAAAGAATCGATTAATGTTAAGGTTTTTGACATAACACGCAATTTCTAAAGAATTGCAACCTATGTTGAAACAAAATCAATCTAAAATAAAAATAACGATTCGCATTAGCGCAAAATCACGCCGAATAAAATCTTATTACTCAAACCTTACACTTTTTCACCAAAAAATTATTTGTGTACACTCACATTTTCAATTTAGTTAATTTTATTACAAAAATGTTCAAATATTTAAATAAAGAGATTTGTGAGCAGATACGTTTTATGTTATTTATTCATCGACAGTACACATCAGAGTGTGACTCGAAAGCGACGTTATTTCTAGCGTTGGACACCAATTCTAGAAGAGCGTTTCTACTAAAAAGTTTCTCTTAACCTCTGAGATTATCAGTTCAAATTGGGCATATTTACATACTTACCCCAAATTTTAGATCAATATGTACAAATATATCTTTTTCCG
>JARFJB010000987.1:275000-407500 GCA_036346205.1 Vesta saturnalis
TACAAAATGGGTTAAACCAGGGATTCTGTACACAAATAAAATTATTATTATTATTATTATTTTAATTTTGGAAGGGTTGTGTAATAAATGCATTTGTTTGATACGATTTCGAACAGGAAATTTGAATTGTCTTTTAAGAGCGTCAACGAATTGCTTTTACTTAGTCAAAATGTATATTATTGCTTGTTTCAAAGACAACGCTTTTGTACATTAACAGAAGGGAGGCGTCAAAAATGACTGCTAATGGAGGGTACAACAAATCGTTCTGTAACTACAAAAACTTCACAATTAAGAGAGAAAAAATTTAAATTTTAAACTCGAGACTTTCTACATTAAGAAAATCTGGTTCGAATTAAAGGGTTTTAGTATTGGAAAACGCTATCGTTGTAATTTACTATTCAAGCTTACTTTGGGAAAGAAATTGCAATAGATTCCGTACGTTATTTTGTAATTAAATGGGTGAAAATAAAAGGGTTAACTGATATCTTAAAGGTAATAAATAAATCAATAAACTTATGTGATTTTTTTTATAATTTAGCTTTATTTAATGACAACTAGACCAGATAAGGTATTTTTATTTATGATCCCCTTCTAAACCCGGATTTTATGGTACTATAAAAACACAAATGTGTTTATTATTGCTCCAAACAAATTTTATATAAATTAATGTAATTTATTATTTTTTAGTTTTTATGATGTTTAGCATTAATCATTTCTTTTATACGATTTTTTAGTAAGTGTAGTAAGAGACACATTGGACAAAAAAGAATTTACTATAATTTGAAGTATTTCATTTACACCGACATTTAGTTAACTTTTCTTACAGGGTATGTAACTTACTGCCCTGCCCTAGGCCAAGCTTTATTCTCGTTGCTGAAAGAGACATAAATATGTATGTACTACTTTGTGCTCTATAACAAAACAATGTATTAGAAATCTCTGGCTTACACTTTCTGAAATATTTCAAAATTCTCAATGCAAATTTTTGAAATATTCACAAACGAGTTTTCTTAAACGCACTATGTATAATTCTGAGCACTTGAATTCTAAAAGCGCGAGTTGTTCCGTAATGCTGCATTGAGCACAAACAAATAAAACAGCAAAATTGTTTCATATCTAATTTTACGTAAATAACGCGTTACTGAAACTGGTTACTTTGAGAAATTTATGAAAACCTTCCAGAAAGTTATTTAAAATCATTTAACATTTCTTCTAGAGCTTCTAGCGACAAACACTTAAACTAAAACAATCATTGTGCGGTTTAAATTACTTAGAAACTGAATCATGAATAATCAAAACATCTGTGTAGACGTAGTAAATTTATATTACAATTTAATAATTTATTGTAGTATGGGTGTCATTCAAAAAACCAACAATAAAAATTCATATACATTACTTACATACATACTGGCCGTACTATAACATATTATAATTATTACCAATTACCCGATACAGTTACAATAAATAAATCCCCTTTACACTATACTACTAACTACCTTTGTCTTGATATACATACATACACACAATACACATATACACATATACACATATACACATATACACATATACACATAACATATACACATATACAATATACACATATACACATATACACAAAATATACACATATACATACATATACATATATACACATATACACATATACACATATACACATATACACATATACACATATACACACATACACACATACACATAACATATACATATACACATATACACATATACACATATACACATATACACATATACACATATCACATATACACATATGCACATATCATATACACATATACACATATACATATATACTACATATACACATATACACATATACATATACACATATACACACATACACATACACATATACACATATACACATATACACATATACACATATACACATATTCACATATACACAAATACACATATACACATATACACATATACACATATACACATATACAGATATATAAAAATACACATACACACATACACATACACATACATACACATATACACTTATACTCATACACACATGTACACATATACACATATACACATATACACATATACACATATACACATATACACATATACACATATACACACACACACTTACAAACACTCGCACACACTGGCACACACTCGCACACACTCGCACACATCCTCACACACTCGCACACACTCGCACACACTCACACACACTCGCACACACTCGCACACACTCGCACACACTCGCACACTCTCGCACACACTCGCACACACTCGCACACACTCGCACACACCCGCACACACTCGCACACACACGAACACACTCGCACACGCTCGCACACGCTCGCACAGGCTCACACACGCTAGTACACGCTCGCACACGCTCGCACACGTTCGCACACGTTCGCAAACACTCTCTCACGCTGGGACACTCTCACACACTCACACACACACTCACAAACACTCACACACACACACACACACACACGCTCACACACACTCACACACACTCACAGACACACATACACACACACACACTCACACACACTCACACACACTCACACACACGCATACTCACGCTCACTCACGCACACTCACGCACACTCACGCACGCACTCGAGCACGCACTCGTGCACGCACTCGCACACACACTCGCACACGCTCTCGCACACGCACTCGCACACGCACACGCACACGCACACGCACACGCACACGCACACGCACACGCACACGAACACGCTCACGCACACGCACACGCACACACACTCACACACACTCACACACACACACACTCATACTCACTCTCACACACACTAACACACACTCACACACTCTCACACACACTCGCACACACTCGCACACACTCGTACACACTCGCATACACTCGCACACACTCGCACACACTAGCACACCCTCGCACACACTCGCACTCATTCGCACACACTCTAACACCCTCGCACGCGCTCGCACACGCTTGCACACGCACGCACGCGCTCGCACACTCTCGCACACTCTCGTACACGCTCACACACGCTAGCACCCGCTGGCACACGCTCGCACACGATCGCACACTCTCGCACACGCTCGCACACGCTCGTACACGCTCGCACACGCTCAAACACGCTCACACACGCTCACATACGCTCAAACACGCTCACACACGCTCACACACGCTCACGCCCGCTCGCACAAGCTCACTCACACTCACACACGCTCAAACACACACGCTCACACACACACACACACACTCACACACACACTCACACACTCACACACCACATACTCACACACACGCACACTACACACACTCACGTACGCACTCAGCGCCTACTCGCACATGCACACGCACACCACACGCACACGCACACTCCCACACCCTCACACACTTACACTCACACACACACTCACACACACTCACACTCTCACACACACTCGCACACACTCGCAGACACTCGCACACACTCGCACACACTAGCACACCCTAGCACACACTAGCACACATTCGCACACACTCTAACACCCTCGCACACGCTCGCACACGCTCGCACCCGCTCGCACACTCTCGCACACTCTCGTACACGTTCTCACACGCTAGCACCCGCTGGCACACGCTCGCACACGATCGCACACTCTCGCACACGCTCGCACATGCTCGCACACGCTTGCATACGCTCAAACACGCTCACACACGCTCACATACTCTCACACACGCTCACACACGCCCACACACACTCACACACACACACACACTCACACACACTCACACACACTCACAGACGCGTACACCCACGCACACTCTCGCACCCTCACACACACTCACGTACGCACTACCTTACGCACTCGCGCGCCTACTCGCGCATGCACACGCACACGCACACGCACGCACACGCACAGCACCACGCACGCAACACGCACACGAACACGCACACCCACACGAAAACGCACACGCGCACACATGCATACTCAAACCCACACGCACTCGTACACGCACACGTCACGCACACGCAGCACGCATACGAACACGTCAGCACACACAGCACACGCACACGCAAACGCACGCACGCGAGCACGCACACGCACAGCACACGCACACTCACACGCACACACATCACACACACACACACACTCACACTCACACTCACACTACACCATCACAACACATACACACATACACATACACACATACACACATACACAATACAACACATACACACATAACACACATAACATCATACACACACACACACATACACACATACACATACACACATACACACATACACACATACACATACACACATACACACATACACACTACACACATACACACATACACACATACACACATACACACATACACACATACACACATACACACACACACACTACACACACATACACATACACACATCACACATACACACATACACACATCACACATACACTACACACATACACACATACACACATACACATACACACATACACAACACACACACTACACACACACACATACACACATCACACACATACACACATACACACACATACACACAACACACACATACACACACATACACACATACACACATACACATACATACACTACATACATCACACATACACACATACACACATACACACATACACACATACACACATACACAACATACACATACACATACAACAACAACATACACACACATACACATACACACATATACAACACACACATACACATACACACATACACACTACACACATACACACATACACAATACACACATACACACATACACACATACACACATACACATACACACATACACACATACACACATACACTACACACATACACACATAACACATACACACAACACATACACACACACACATACACACATACACACATCACACACATACACACACACACATACACACACACATACACATACACACACATACACACATACACAATACACTAACACATACACATGCACACACACATACATACACACATACACACATACACTACAACATACACACACATACACACACACATACACACATACACACATACACACATACACACATACACACAATACACACACACACATACACACATACACACATACACACTACACATACACACACACAATACACACATACACATACACACATACACACATACACACAGTACACACATACACACATAACACATACACACTACACACATACACACACTACACACATCACACTACACATACACACACACACACACATAACACATCACACATACACACATACACTACACACAACACATCACACACTACACACATACACACTCACACACACAACACACATACACACATACACATACACATACACACATACACACATACACACAACCACACACACAACACACAACACATACACACATACACATACATACACACACATACACATACATCACACACATACACACATCACACACACACACTCACACATACACACTACACACACACACATCACACATACACACACACACATACACATACACACACTACACACATACACACATCACACACATACACCATACACACACACTACACATACACATACACACACATACACACAACACATACACACACACACTACACACTACACACATCACACACTACACACTACACACTACACACACACATACACCCACACACACACACTACACACTACACATCACACTACACGCATCACACATCACACACACTACACACTACACACATACACACATACACACAACACACATACACACTACACACTACACACACTACACACACTCAACACACATACACACATCACACACACACATACACAACTACACACACACACACACACACACACACATCACACACACATACACACATCACACACACTACACACTACACACACACATACACACATGCACACATCACACATACACACACACACATACACATACACACACACACTACACTACACTACACACACGACACTACACACAACACACACACACACATCACACACATACACACATCACAACACACACACTACACACTACACATACACACACACACATACACACAACACACATCACACATACACACTACACTACACACACTACACACATACACACTACACATACACACATACACACATACACACATAACACATACACACATACACCTACACACACACATACACACATACACACATACACATACACACACACACACACACACACACACTGCACACACTAGTACACACTCGCACACACTCACACACTGGCACACACTGCACACTCGCACAAACTCGCACACACTCAGGCACACTCCACACTGCAGACACTCGCACACCCTCGCACACGCTCACGCACGCTCACACAAGCTCACACACACTGGCACACACTAACACACCCTCACACACGCTCACACAGGCTCACACAGACACTCACACACAGACACATACAAACACACACACACACACACACACACAACAACAGACACACACACACACACACGCACACTCACGCACACTTACGCACACTCACGCACGCACTTACGCACACACTCGTGCACGCACTCGCGCACGCACTCGCGCACGCACTCGCGCACGCACACCCACACGCACAAGCACAAGCACAAGTACAAGCACAAGCACAAGCACAAGCACAAGCACAAGCACAAGCACAAGCACAAGCACAAGCACAAGCACAAGCACAAGCACAAGCACAAGCACAAGCACAAGCACAAGCACAAGCACAAGCACAAGCACAAGCACAAGCACAAGACAAGCACAAGCACAAGCACAAGCACAAGCACAAGCACAAACACAAGCACAAGAACAAGCACAAGCACAAGCACAAGCACAAGCACAACCACAAGCACAAGCCCAAGCACAAGCACAAGCACAAGCACAAGCACAAGCACAAGCCCACGTGACAGTTCAGATGCAGCATTTCGTAAGACAGATTTCACCTGATAACCTGAAATTTTTAGATGCTGCGTACCGGAATGCCATTTTAAACTCCCAGGGATATTTATATATTTATTGTTCGGTTTAAAACAATACACCGGATGTGCTACGCTATCGAACAAGTATACTCGGGCCTCAAGGTATTTGCCAGGTTATATATATATATATATATATATATATATATATATATATATATATATATATATATATATATATAGCGAAAAAAGGGTTTAAGTGTCACAGTCATAAAGATTACATGGTATATGATGGTTGACGTATTAATCAAAAACACCGATACCTTCCACACATTAGCCAAATTAAGTAAAAGTTGACGTGACGCTTTATTGAAATGTCTGGATAGTAAACAGGTGCAATGTATCTGAGAGTGTTCAAAAAACGTTTTAAAAGGTCGTGTATCTCTGTCAAGTGATCAGAAGCATCGGATCTCTCAACACAAGTACACTTTAATACGGCTGGCACAGAGAGACGAATCTATGAAAAAGAAGAAACGGTTTCTTGTACAGAAGGGAGGCGCATGCCACTCATGTTAGGACCATTACTCGGTGGAATTCTGGGTAATTTGTTTCAATAACTATATTCGCCACGTATCCCAATCTAGTGAAAGTCTTCTTTTTCTTCGAGAGGATCTTCTCGGTGTCTCCCTCGATTAACTATTAGCATCGTAATTCTCACCTACAGTCGTAAGGGTCCGATCAATGTTAAGTGATACAGCAGCATCACGTCTTCGCGCATTTCCGATAAACTCTCGTGATATATTAATTTCTTTAATGTACGTCGCAAACTGTCGCCAACCATGCGGGGTTTGTAGTTTTTCGCTGCCTTAACGTCTCGTGAACCAGATCGATAATGTTGGAATGAGAGACGATCTCGCCTTTTATTCTGACAGTCCGTATACATTATACTTAAGAAAGCCTCACCTTTCTTCCTATACGAAGCCGGAAGCGTTGATACTAGTTCCTGGTCAGCCAGCCCTTTGCGTTTCGGTAAATCTCTAATATCACCATCACCGCTTATGGTTATGCTAGCGGGTTGATGTAACTAATCGTAAAAGTGTAGATATCTTTGAAGAACCTGATTGTACTGCTGCCATTGGTCATGGTCGGTCATTTTGGATTTCAAAACTTTATCCACGTCGTTACCCAACTGCGTTAAAATGTTGTTTTGTGTAACATCAGGCGCCTGAAAGTGTATAAAATCCAACGGCAGAATAATCATCTCCTTCAGATTGTGGCCCATAGTTATTGAATAAAATTTCCCAGATTTCCACCGAGTAATGGTCCTAACAAGTGTGGTAAAAATGCACCTCCCTTCTGCACGAGAAACTATTTCTTCTTTTTTATAGATTCGTCTCTCTGTGCCAGCCGTCTTAAAGTGTGCTTATGTTGAGAGAGGCCATGCTTGTGATCACTTTACAGAGGTACCGACCATTTATAATGTTTTGTGCGTCCTTGGTGAAATATGTTTTGAGTTAAGAAACACACACTTAGGTTTCTATGATGACAACTCTTTGTAAAAATATCAACCACCGAACCATTAGTTCTACGCATTAGATCATCAATTATTATTAAGACCGGTTTTTCACCGTTAAACAGCTCCAAATCAAGTAATTCCTTCTGAAATTCCGCCGAAAGATCTTTGAATAACGGTTGCTACTCGCTGTAGAACCAGATAATTTTTTCAAAACCTGTATCGCAGACAGTTTCGATATTTTTTAGAAAATCAAGGATAAAATGCGATTTCCCTCAACTCTATGGTCCCGCTACTTTGCTGAAAAGGGATGCTTACATTGACCCTCCATATCGAATTGTGTAACGATACTAACAGGCACTCTGTCATCATGCTAGCCTAAATATCAGATGAAAATCGGCGATCACCAGTATATTTTACTTTCTATCGTGCTTATCTTTTTAATTTCAAAACCGATGTTTGTATTCTAGAATGTAAACATCGAAAATTGACAATGAGCATCGCTTTGTGTAGCTTTTTAATATCAAAGTAATCCTATTGTTTTCTTTTAAAGATTTACTAAAAATAGGAGCAGACCCTAACGCAAGTCTCTATACCTGTCTTAGAAGTTAGCATTAGGGCCCTCTTATTAGAATACTATTTACCGTTAAGGGGGCCAGGACAAGAGGGCTCGGACCATAACACAAGTTTCAAGGTTTCCACTGAACCGATTTTGGTTCTGACTTTGGATAGCCCAAGGTTAACTCCAAGAGAAGTCCCACGGACAGCTCCAATGCCAGGCCCCAAGGTCAAACCATGCCAACCACGTGCCCGTCAAGGTCAATCACAAAGTCATCTCCAAGGTCATTCTCGAGGTGAAACCTCAAGTTCAAATTTCGACCTCCACGTGGGCGGCAAGGTCAAACGTGAAAGTGGGTGCGGCCTATGACGTTGCAAAAAAGTGAAAGGGGTGGTGTCAGTCTACTACCTCTCTTGTTTGCAACGCTGTTCTGTACTCTCCATCTTTTAAGTTTTAAACCCTGGTGTCATTTTTGGTAATATGTATCAGTTACCGGGTTACTAATTTCCTTAGCCAAATTACTACAAATACAGCTTAAGTTGTTAAAAAAAGTGCGCTAGTTAGCATATGCTCTTTGTAGTTGAGGGTAATGGAAGAACACACATATATTTCACAAGCACTTCCTGTATAATTGCGACTACAGCTAATGGTATTTCGCACTCCACTCTGATAGTTCAACTTCCGACTTAGTTCCGGAAAATGTTGTTGAAGAGTTTCATTTTAAGCTACCTCTGCTCAGGCTAATAATCGCATTACAATATAATTTCCCATTCTATGACATTCCTGATTTATTTCTATGCTATTTTCGTGTCTTTGGATTTGTATAGATACCTTGAAGGGCATCGGATTAGTAAAAGAGGTTTTGGGGCTGTGTGTAGCCAGTAACGTTACCTAAGAAATTAATTACGACACTCCCAAGACAGCAAAGTGTATTGAGCTAGGAGAAAATATTGCAAGGTACTATATACTATTCCCTCTTTAATAAAAAATCATAAATACATTTTTTTTTAAATATCATGGTACCTAGTAATGGGAATTGTTGCAATAAATGCAGATTTTGGACCAAGTCTTCCATTAAAATAAAGGAAACGTTTAATAAATTCTGCTCTATAAAACATTTCTCCTTAGTTTCATTGTGCTAATGAATTGAATTGTTTCAGAGCTCTGGATTAACGAATACAGCGTAGAATTTGTACTAAATAATGTGTATTGTACAACCAGATAAGAGAATGATTTGTTCACTTCATTTAAAACATAACTTCGTAATTAAAGCGTACCAAATGATCCATTTTTGTTCTAACACTTTTCTAAATGCAAACGATTATTGTATTTCATATTTCTTATCAGTCTTGAAGTAATTTGTGTATATCATCATCTATTCTTGTTTTTTTTTTAAATAAACAATAATAATAGATGTGTGAAAAATAATATCAAATTTCGTAAAAGGTTCTTAGGTAATTGGATCTTCTATTGTTAAGCGTCAGGACTTTTTAATACACCATAATACAGACACTTTTCCTTACATGTTGTTACTGAAAACACTTTAATTAGATACTTTAGATTTTGCGATTGCCATATGCGCAATTCTTTTAGGTATCCTTAATAGGTTTTTTTTTTCAAAAGATACTACTATTATTTTTATACTGTGACGTATAAGTATCATTTTCATACGAGAAAAGACCAAGTTGTAGATACTAGAAAGATGTAATTATTATTGTGATTTAGGATTCTTGCTGGCTTCTGTTATGTTGGGGTTGTAAGCACCCTTCAGTAATAACGGAAGTCTGCGAAATCAGTTCTTATACTCTTGTTTTTTGTGTATGACATTCTTTTAATGAAATGGAAGTTTTTGTCTTACGAATGTTTATGAAAGAGATTAATTTTTTAGGTAAATATTATGATTATAGTTTGTGATCTATGGCATCTACTTCTGACACTTGATATCAATGTCAAATGTCAGTAAGGGTGTTTGCGAGTCACGGCTAATATAGCGTCGTTAGTAGTGAGGGATTAACGAAATTCATTACACAAGAGACGGTTGATCTAAAGCACTAAGATAATGCATGCTAAGCTAAGAAATTAATTACAAAATCCCTGTTCTACCTTATATCTCATCTTAAATTTTCAATAGATGTACTAAGAAATGAAATTAAAGAATCTATATCTATTTTATTTCTTGCACGACCGGAAACGTTCAATATCGTCCCCAAAACCATCAAACGTTGACATGTGTCGCGTGCACGCATGCCATTGATGTTTGCATATTGCTGTTCCCCACTCGTTCTCGTTGCCTTGCAATAACCAAAAGATAAGGTTTAATTTCAACACAACATGAATATTTTTACTATGAAAATTAGCAATCATATTTCTTTACACAGATGATAAATATATCATTCCATTCACTTCACGTATAATATTTCGGGTGTAACAATTTCTTTCCCGCCATCAAACTTATTTACACCATATATATTATTGTCAAAAACAGTTTTAACATTTGGACCAACTTGACTGGCACTTAAATAGAAAATCCATATAGCAGAACATAAAATATAAAAAGATATTGAAAATGGGACCAAGGGAAATATTGGAAATGAAATCGGAAATGTTCCTGCACTATGAAAACATTTCACTTTAGCTAATGGTAATTTCATTAAATCTCTGTTCATGTTGTTTACAACATTAAAAACTTTCATTCAAGAAGTTACAACTTAAATACGATACTCCACTCTTAGACTTGAGAGAGAAATAAATTGGTGTAGAGTAAATCAAATACGCAAAGCAAAATATTTAATTAATAAAAGTAATTTTGAGAACTTTATCACTTAAAATAATAAAGAACACTTTATAGTACATCGTACACAAATTTGTAAATTTTTTGGTTACTACGGAAACTGCAAATACACAGGAAACAAATCTGTATTCATACTTTTCTATGTAATATCGGACCTGTTGAAATAATTACAATATTTCTTAATTAAAAAAACATGTCACGCATTTCATTTATTTCTCCAAGGGGACAAGGATGGTTAAAATTTCTTTGCTTCTTTGCTCCTTTAGCCAACTTGATGGATTCCTAAAATGAATACATTAAATAGTGTTCTGGAATTGAGGATGTGTATGGTCAGGATAGAATCGAATTAAACGGAGGGAAGATGTAGGACCTAACGTTCGCCTAAATATGTGCGAATACGCAATCATCATTACGCTGTATGTACCGTAAAACGGGGTTACATTGACATACTTTGAGAGGTTTTTGTGGCAAAGCGCTTAAAAATAAGGAAAAAATTGACGTTTATTCTATCCCATCGTACCAATTGAATTCTTGGCAAGAGAATTATTCTAAAATGGCGGGCTTAAACTATCCGAAAAATTTAATATATTTTTTTAAAGAAGGTGTCAAACTAACCTCTAGTGCGGTGTTACTTCGACATGCCCTTTATTTTACTTAAAAGTCAATGATATAACGTTCGGGCAGGTTTCTTTAACATCCGTAAATTAAAAAAATATATATTTTTCACAACTTATTTCAATAAAAAAATAAGCCTATTTATTCATAAATAATGTTCTAAAAGTTATAAAAAATTAACATCTTTCTTAGGTATAGCTATGCTACTTATAAAAAATAAATACGTATCACAAACTCTGGGCGGAATTTGGTAACTATGTAGGTAACGTTATTTAAAACAAAAAGGTACCTAACAAACAAAGAAGATAAACATCCTAAACTTCATAGGTCCTCACACCGCTCACATTCATACGAAACATTTCTCGATCATCAAATGGCACAGCAAATCCAGTCCTTCTTTAGTCTGTAATGACGGTAATCACATTTGCAAGTAGTGCACCTTTTCCTGCCTTAAGCTCAAAGGCGCATTATCCTCATCATCCGAAGAGCTGTCAAAGCGTTTGGGCTTGCGTTTTAATCTCTTACTTTTTTTTCCTCTCTATTTTCCGCTGGAAGCTATCGCAGAACATCCTGAGGGTCATATAGGTAAAGTTCTATAGTTCTAAAAGAGCTTTGTAGATTTTTTCCATATTGGGAGCAATGGCATCCGTCATCTTTTATAATAACATCGGATATTGCTCTTTTGGTATAGTCGCTTTTCTTCTGGATTCTTGGCTCCACTTGTCAAGAACTTTGTTTTTTCAAAGGTGCGTATATACCAACATCAAGCGGTTGGAGCAAGTGTGTTGAAGATGGCGCAAGAGTTGTAAAATATATTTTGTTATCCAATGCATTTTTGACAACTTCGGGCGAATATTAGGATGCCAAATTATCTCCGATGACGAAGACAATCTAAGTTTTTTAATATGCGGTAGAAGCATTTTGAAAAACCAAATCTCGAATAAATCCATGTCGAACCATCCAGAGAGGCTGTTTCTGTAGAGTGTTCCTCGTGGTCCGCCCTTGGTCCTATTTTCATAAAGGTGTTTGGACTTGTACACCACCATAGGAGGAAGAAGTTCGCCTTTAGCAGTGCCACAGAACATTAAGCTGATTGAAGGCTTAGAATGCTCTTGAATTCTTTCTACACGTTTGTGACCTCGTGGTACAATGACTTTTTTCGCACCAGGATCGTCCGTAATATTGGTTTCGTCATAATTATAAATCAACTCTAGACGAGTCCCTTCTAATGCAGATCTCATGTTCTCGAAATATTCTGTGATTTCTGCGTGACCCACTGATGCCCGTTGTGGTTTAATGTTTGTTGCTAGCCTGTTGCTTACATTATTTCTATTGGCGAAAGCGTTGACAAAGTCATGTCCTGGTCTATTTATCATTCCACTGAGAAACGGTTCTACCCTGCTTGCTTTCAAATTTATTAACGACCTCTCGAATATCAGTCTTGGTTAATGGATGACCCCAGTCAGCTACGATGCCCACTGTATCTGCAATTAGTTTTTCTTCCTCCGGTGTCAAAGCTGTTGGGTGACCAGATTTTCCCTCATGTCTGTGGTGAATTCTATTGAGCAGGGTAATTCTTCCTACCTTATATTTTAAAGCAGCAGCGTTTTGACTAAGTTGCGTTTGACGAGCTACTTTAACAGCTTTGGCAAAATCTTCTTCGCTCTAGTTTTTATAAGGTCGAGAACCAATCTTTCCTTTGTAGATTTTAACCATTGCGAATCGTTTATGTTGTATCTTATGTTGTATCGTATCTAAAACAAAATAAAGCGGTACGGTTCGTTTTCTACAGGAAAATTGTCACATGTAAGCACAATAGTATATTGAGTATCAAGAACAGTAAGGGACGTTTACCGGTCGCCGGCTATGTTTAGCCGGAGACCGGTACAACCATTAATGTTCGTGATGCTCATACTGTTTTTTGCACGATTGTATTAATTTTATCACAATTGAAATTATGTAATTTCTGCCAAATAAACGAAAAGTCAATAGTGACGTTTTAAACAGAAATGTCCAAATTTCTTGTTCTTATTGTTGTGAAATATAGTATATATAATTTTACGGTGGTAAGTAAAAGACGTCGGTAAGTAAAATACTTATCGACGAGTTGGGCCTCGCAACCAGTAAACATATCCTACTGTCTTGGAAACAGATATGGTAAGTAAACGAAAAAACTCAATCGTGCAAAAAACATTTAATCGGTATTTCACAGTAAATGGAATGCCTAGGGATACATAGTTAGGTACATTACGAGACTACAGTAGAAACAACTGAACAAACAATATTTACCTAATAGGTACTTACCCAAAAACGTGTAAAAACCACAGAAACAGCCACTGAGATGCACAATTACTCACGACGGGCGATGCACTGGCAGTTGGACAAGGTCGTTGTTAACCATTAAGCGGACAATGTATCCCCTCCACGCCGCCGACACGCCGAATGCGCGCGAATAGTGCATATGTCAAAGTAACCCCGAAAGTTGTCAAAGTAACCCGGAAAGTCAAGGTAACCCCGTTTACGGTATGTGGTAAACCCCCTGAAAAAACACCGGTAACGAGAATCAAACTCATTACCTTCCAAATACTACGTAGAGTATATTACCACTGATCTACGAGAAAAACCCAAAAATCGCATTTTGTTGTAAATCTCGGAAACGATAAACAATAATGAACTTTTGTATACTAAACGATAACATGCCCTAAATTATACCACTTTTCTTTAATTTAACCGCCTTCGTATCTCTTACCGTTTTCAAGATCCCCATGCTGTTCATCCTTATCTTGGGCACGTTGTATATATACCGGGTGTCCCGAATTGCAGTATCCAAACTTTAATAACGCATGGTACGTCCAAAATACGCCCTAATTTCCTATATAAACATGCCGAGAAATGCTTCGTTTTCGAAATACAGGATGTTAAAGTTTTAAGAAAAAAAATCATTTTTTATCATACATTTCATATCACTCTAGATATCTCTATAAAATTTAATACACATCTTTCGAGCACCAAAGAACATTTTTTGGTGTAAAATATTTTCTTGAATGTCTACCAGTGGCGTCCGTACGGTATTTGAACTGAATATTATTTAAGGAAAAAAATGGCACACCACTGCTTTTTGAAATTGAAATTTCCATTTAATTTAGAGCAAATTTGATCCCTTGACTTTTTTCCGTAGGACGCACCGTTATTGTGTAAAAAAAATTTAAACTATTTTCATGCATGGCCAAATTCATCATTTTACAAAACTACTCTTTATTAACTAAGTTCTTAAACAACTTTACAAGAACTAGAATTCACAACTTTCATTAAATTAGATCGTGAAAAATGTTACACAGCACTATTAAATTATTCTGTTCATTAACGTCTACCAGTGGCGTCCGTACGGTATTTGAACTGAATATTATTGAAGGAAAAACATGGAACACCACTGCTTTTTCTAAAGATTATTTTTGAAATCTCCATTTAATTAAGAAGAAATTTGATCCCTTGACTTTTTTCCGTACGACGCACCGTTTTCGCGTAAAAAAAATTAAAACTATTTTCATGCATGGCCAAATTCATCATTTTACAAAACTACTTTTTATTAACAAAGTTCGTAAACAATTTTACAAAAACTAGAATTCACAACTTTCATGAATTTAGATCGTGAAAAATTTTACACAGCACTATTGAATTATTCTGTTCATTAACGAACAAAGAATTTTACTGTAGTCCCTAAATTTTACAATAATTGCTCCAACTTTTTAAAATTATGTTTTGAATCTAATATGTAGGTTTCCGATATTTATTTCTTGCTTTCTCGTTGAGATCATAATTTTTGAACAGCGTATGTACTGCATTGACCATCATACCTCTACTGTCGAATCTTGGTATGCCATGATTGCATTTTTACGACAATTGAACAGTTGTTACATGTCTTTAAAGTATGACAGATGACTTTTTAGAAGTAAATTATTATAAATAAACTTCAGATACTTATAGTTTGTACGAAAAAGATAATTATCAGTATGAGTATACTGACACATTTCGTTTATGGTGTATGTAACGGAAATGCAAATGTGACAGTACGGGAATACCAAGGAATCATTTGGTCTTGCAAGTCAATGTCGGACATATACTTATTATATTCAACGATGGGCAGTGGTTCTTCTTTGATTCTCCCTGACCTAGACGTTACCTCCCGAAGAACATTCTCGTGTTCTGTTGAAATTTATAGAACCTCTCTTTTATCCTTCCATTTTCCTATACAAATTTGCTTACCGTAACGTTGAACTGACTCATCAGATTTTAATTTGGCTTTTGTCACCTCACTAGGATTCCCTTTCCTCCCATTCCTCAATGTTCTAGTGCAATAGGTATTTCTTTCTAGAAGTTGCCTCGCAAGATCCACTGAATTATAAAAATTGTCCATATAAAGACTCTAGTTTGCAAGATGTAGAACAATATTGGCAGCATGCCCTTTACCGCCCATATCGTCAGCTGCCCCTGTGTATACTTGAATTTTCATTATAGTACCAGTACTCTCGGTAAGTAAATAAAATTTTATACCATATTTGTTTTTTTTATTCTTGATATATTGGCGAAACATAAGTCTTCCTCGCCACAGAAGCATAGATTCGTCAATAGCCAGTGTCTTTTGTGGACTATACGTTGTCAACATCTTATCATTAAAAAAATTTACTAACGTGCGTACTTTATAAAGTTTGTCAGTCGATCTTGGTTCTCCTTCTCGTGGATTTGGAGAAAAATGCAGGCAGCGCATTATGAGTAGAAATCTATTTCTGCTCATAAAACGTCCAAATGGCAAGCTATATAAACGATCTTTCCTCCAGTAATCTCTGAGCCTTGGTAACTGTATAATTCCCATATGGAAAACAAGGCCTAAAAATACTGTCATTTCTTGTCTATTCACTGGTTTCCAACGGCTTATTCGCGACTGTGGCTTAGGATTTGGATCAGTCAATAATACCAATTCGGCGTACGCATTTGTCTCATTTACCAACAAATTAAAAAATTCGTCATCTGCTAATAACATGAAAAAGTCTATGGGTCGACCCTCCCCTGGTATATTAACTTTCAGCCCTTGTTGTCCACTAAACGGATTTTTTTTCATATTAGAAGGGTTTTTTACCCAAGCAATATCTACCGGTGTTTGTTCTTCATGATTCTCTGAATCACTTTCCACTGCCTCGAAATCTTCTACTAAATCTCCCTCCTGCTCTTCTGCGCCGCTCCATTCGCTTCCCGAACTTTGAAAAGGTTCTTCCTCGGATTCACTACTTAGAGCCAATGCCAACATCTCATCATCAGTAAGGGCCTTAGGATTTTTAATTCTTTTTTTTACGTCGGATGGCCCTGGAATTGTGTTATCCCCCATTATTGGACACACACTACTGTAAAACTCAGCGCGTGGCCACTTGAAAAAAAGCGCGCCTTAAAGTCGTTCAGACGTACCCCTAACACAGACACAACGCAACTGAAGTGACCGTTGAACAACACTGTTTAATAGAAGTATATCCATGACGACACATATGCGTCGCGGGCACTGCTATTGGAATGCACACGCCGACACTGTGTCGGCATGGGCAGTGAACGTGTTAAACTCTTGTTTAGTAGAAACTATTTTACTTTAAATCAGTTAGTTTTAAGTACTGAAAAAACTCGAATTATGCAATTTCACTCTACATGTTCTCAATATAATGCCAAGTTCAATAATAAAGATACCGAAATGTAAATCAATAGAACAAGTAACAGCTTTTAAATTATTAGGATGTTCTGTTGACTATTTCTTAACTTGGAAGGATCATATATCGTCGATGAGTAAATTAATTGAATCAAAATTTTTTTCACTTAAGCGCTTAAGTTGCATAATTAACCTAAATATTGTCAAAACGTTTTATTTTGAAAACATAAGATATGGGATAATATATTGGGGTAATAGCACGCATAAATATCGAATATTTGTTTTACAAAAGAGAGTACTCAGATCTATGTTTCATATTAATCGTTTCACATTCTGCAAAGATTTATTTGTAAATAATTAGATATTAACTATGCCTTGTTTATATTCTAGAAATCCTAAAATTTGTAAAGAAAAACTTGAATGCTTATCAACTTCAAAATACGTATCACAATTATATTAGACATGGCACCAATTTAACTTAAGAGAATCGTAACTTTCAATCCATATAAGAATTTATCCTATAATCACAAGTTCAAAATGTTTCTATTCAGTTCAGGAATTTGTGGAATCAACTATAATTGACATGTTTTGACCTATCCTATATCTATACAGATCACTTGGACAAATAAAGATATTATTATGATTACTATTACTATTATATCAAATTAAATACACGGTATACCAAGTTGTGCATTTTTGTATATGCTAGTCTAACGTATAAGCTTACAACGTCTATAACAACCTATAAAGAAAAGCACTTGCAATACTATTATATTATTCTTTTCTAATACAAATTACCGCAAAAACTTTTTATATGTTTAAGAGTATTGATCAGTATTTTTGAATTAGTGCAAAATAATTTTTTTTAATCTGTCCATTCGTTCTGCCAAAGTTTAGATGAAGTTTGAGCTTTTAGATCTCTTTTAATCTCAAAGTACTAAAGTTTAGTAAGCAAGATTAACTTAATTGACAACAAAAGGACTGTATCTTTTTGCCGAACGATAAGAGTAAAACAACAACATTTCGGAGATTGGCTTTGAAATTAGTTGAATATGTGTATTACCACAATTTTGTTAACAACACATAATTTTGGAAAATTTGGTTTCTAAAATTCCAAATAAAAATGTTATTTCTATGAATTATGTTATAATAAGCTAATAAGATTTTATCTGATAGTCTGAACAAATACGGCACTTTTCACTTTTTAACTTTAAGCACTTTATCTTCATTATTTTCAAGTATACATGAAATAAAATAAGCTGTATGTAAACATTTCCTTATCTCTAATTTTGTAATTATTTTTGAACATTGTAGCACTGTCCTATTATGAATTGAATACCATTATTAATGGCGTGATTACAATGTAGGTAGTTACTGTATGTTGTGTGATATGGCTATTCATAGTTGAATCAAAGTTTACAGAGGTTTTACCTGTTATCTGGTTAATGCTACAAAAGTTACACCGTTGTGCAGTTTTTTTTTTTCATACAAAACATAACTAACGGAAATCCTTTTTAGACGGCTAAAAGAAATATACAATTTATGAATGTAAGTACCTATCCTAGTACTTTGTTTGCTAAGATGATCCATTAACCCAGTAAAATCTTTTAACTTACGATATCAGAAAATTAAAAATTCAATTACAATTAAAAGCTTAACAACATTTGATTTATCCATCACACTGTGTCACCAAATTAAAATTAATCAACTCAAAATACTGTCGCGCATACATCTTCTAATTCTAAATGCTTTATTTGTTATGAACGTTTTGGAAACAAGTGTGAAGAATTCCCGGTGACGCCGATAGCTCAGTCTATCCCTGGGCCAAAGTATGAGCATGGACACCCCACATACCCAACACTACTCCCAATAATCTCTTATCACCTCCTCATGACACAACTCCTTTAACCAGTGCCTAATCATGCTGTGGGAAGTTTTAAATTAGTACTTAAATAAATATTGTTACTATGCTACATGAAAATATATGTTCGTACAATGAGTAACCTTTGGTTTCGGATTAACGCTTACATTTACACGTCAAGCTGTATAACCTTCTTGTTCTAGCGTATGCAATTTAAGGTAATATCTAATGTACGCCCGTGGCAGCCTAAACTAGGTAAGTATATCGTACATCCAGTTCAATACCGCCACAAGTGTAAATTCTATAATTTGGGAGTAGAAGGAAATCAAATAATGGAGTTGTTTAATTACTCGCATAATTAATTGGCTTTAAGAGGTATCTGTGTAAAATTTTGACAGAATATACTTACATGATGCTGATACATAACCTTACATAAAAAAATATATCCTTTGAGGTAATATTACAATAATGTAAGATATGGCGTTATTGCATTGAAATTATGGACTTGGTAATAAGAAAATTATAACATAATAATCTATAAAATCTATTTTAATAGCATTTCCATGTCTGAATAGTAAAAAAATAACATGATAAATGATTGGTAGGTACTTATAACTAAATTTATAACTAAGAACAAATGTTGAAATAAAAAGGTTGGTGAACTTTTTCAATTAAGTTCTTCTTGCACAAATCTAGAAGATGTTCTTTTGTTTTTTCTTTTAAACTGGGTGGCGTCACATAGGCATTGGTTAGTGCTGTCTGTTTTAAACTTGGAGTGCGTCGTGCAGAAAAGTCAATTTCTTGGTACTCTTCGTCAAAACTTATTTTATAAAATAATTTTTTGGAACTCTTCTTTTCAACTTTTAGTTCCTGGATTTCGTTCCATATCACTTTTTCGTTTTTAGAACTTTTGGTAAATTTTTGTCCAAATTGATTTGCAATTTCTTTAACTTCGTAGGCTTTACCTTCTTTAATAGCGGTTCTTATCATTGGTGGCCATTGAGAGGGAACAAAAATTGGTCCACTTTTCAATGCTCTCTTTTTTTGCCTTTCTATGACAGAATGCATTGAGTCACCCTCGTTTTGGGTATGACCTACCGTCAGGAATTTATGTACAATGCTATTTACTTCGGTGTTACATACTGCGTATAGGTACATTGAAACAACTATTTTATTTTTGTTCTGTCCTACGCAATTATCGGAGTAAAAAGATATATCCGTATTAGGAGGTAAACTGGAAATATAACTGAAGAGGCACGTTGCTATCTCATTAGCACCTCGGGAGGCAATTGCTTCGTGCCAAAAATAGCACAAACCACGTTTAGTTGCAACTTCAAAAATTGTAAAGTTAAAGCAATTTAAACGGCATTTGTAATAAAAAGCTGAAACGTCTCCGCACGGTGTTGGCAATACTGCTTGCAGGTCAAAACATGCCACAATAACATTTGGTTTATCCTTAGCAACCGCTGTATCTTTAGCTTTCTCTTCACGGCTTCTTATTTTACTTGCAATATGGCGATCATAGTTTTTTTGGCCTTTCGCTTTTTCCTGAATGTTCGAGTTTCTATATGTTTCACAAATGGAACATTGGTCTTTTTTGGGTTGATAAAAAGAGATGTTAAACTCTCTGTTAAATATGGTTTCGTAAGTGCATCTTTTAGCAAATGGCAAATTTCTTTCTTGCTGTGCTTGTTTGTAATATCGGCTTGAGCTAGAGTAAGGGATCCATCTATAAATTTCCTTGTGGTATTTGCTCTTAGATAATGTGATTCGATGGCCTGAAAACTATTAATATGATCTCTTACTGAATCTTTTATACTGTCTTCTAGTGTCTTATGCCCACCGTGGTTGCCCCTTTCATCCTTTCTGACTATATTACTTTCTTTAGCTTTAGCCCAAGTGGTTCTTACAAACCTATCTCCTACATTTAACGTGTGCATCAAAAATAATTTACAAACTCTCCTTCTCTCTCCATTTATATTAAAAAAATAGCAAATATTTTCTCCCCTGGTACTACCTTCAGTTACACGTCTGTATTTAGGCTTCACGATTTCCATATGAGAAGCAGCAAACTGCCTCTGAAGAGTGTTATCACCTAATGCCCAAAAGTTATTAAATATAGCTTCGCGCATTGCGTTCTCAATTGTAAAGCATTTAAATCTGCAGTTGTCTTTGCACGAAGCTTTTATTTTTTTATCCGGAATTTGTCTCTTTCCTTCGGATATGTAACTTTTCCACTATTAAATTTCTTCTTCTTGAGATTTCCTTTCTATGTTTCTGGTCTTCGTAATCGTTTGCGGCTGTTAGTTTTAAGCTCCGGCATTTCATTACCTTCTTATGTTTGCACTTCTGCTTCTTGATGCTGTATCTCGTTGAGCACCTCTTGAACATTTCCTTTATCTCACCCGTCAGCTTCATTTTCTTCAGCTTGAATACACATTCCATTTATTTTGTTGTCAACATCGCTTTTATTTTGAGCTTCGTTGTCAGAGCTATGGAATTCTTCGTCGGAACTGCAATCCGTGCTATTTGTGGGATCCTTCTCAATAATTGCTGGGTCATAATAATCAGTTGAATTACTTAAAACGAAGGTGTTCTTTACAATTTCAAAATTGTCGGTGTAGTGAGGAGACAGTGACTTTTTTGACTGTAAGAAATAAAACGTTTATGACCCAATAAAACATACGTTGCCAAAAAATATGCTAGAATATTAAAATTTACCTTATTGCAAGAATGTGATTGTAAGTCAATCCAAGATTGCACATAGTTTTTATTTTCGACTGGAACATAGGGATGACTTAAGATTTCCGACTCCGCTGTAACATGATGTTGGTGATGCCCCCGTGAGCTTGCTATATCTGATGCATGCTGAAAAAAAATTAATTACCTAATGTCTATATTACGATTTTACATCCCTTTATAAGAAACCATAATTTGTAGTATTTCAAATTCCAAAAGTCAATTATTTCAAGGTCGTGGTTTAAAATACTGATAACGCATATTGCTGAGCCCGCTAAGGGTACTTATATTTAGGGCTATTTTTATTGGAGAAATCTTATAAATTTAAATTAATTAACGTACTAACACGGCGTGATCCGGTACTGATATCACGAAAATGCAACTACCTACTGTTTTTTTAGGTTAGGTTTATGATTATAGTGTAAAAAACTCGGTGCAGTAGCGCCACAACTAACACTTATGGCGATTAAACAAAAACAAAATCTACCGTGTTCAGTACAATACCGCCGCAGGCGTAGTTGCGGCTGTATAGCATTGAATGCTAGGTCGGATTTCATAAGGCCATATCTGCGAATGTGGTATATTTTACAATCTGATCACTTGTGGCGGTATTTCATTTCAAAGTTTAACATCTTAGCACTGAAATACCGCCATAAAATCAAAAATAAAAAATTTGCACTTATGGCGGTATATGTATATACATATATATATATATATATATATATATATATATATATATATATATATATATATATGTGTGTGTGTGTGTCCAATATTCTCCTTCCGGGTGTCGATCCGCGTAGTAGTTCCTCCATTCCTCCGGTTCTTAAAAGAACCACTAGGTTGGCGACCACGTTTCGGCTAGATACCACTAGCTATTATCAAGTCTTCCTTGACATGTTTCTCATAACTCATGTTACACTAACTTCCTCGGTTTTCTCCCTCTCCTTACATAGTTGTCGTGTCGTTGGTCTGTCCGTTTTCATTTCGCTCACCTTCACTTTCACTTTTTTAATTGTTCACTTTGTATACCTTTCACTATTTTTGTCCTTGTCACTTTTTTATCCTTTAATATAGGTTTCCATGTTTTCGGTAATCTTCGACTGTCGTCCCTTGTGTTTTTAAGTTTTGTTTCTATTTCTATGGCCTCTCTTATTATTTGTAGCGTTCTGAGCTCTATGTTATTTTAGCATTTTCAAAGGCGATCTTATGAGATGTCTCCGGTGCGTGTTGAGATAGTGAATATGTAGCTTGAGTATTTGTTACGGCATTCCGATGTTCTTCTCTTCTGTCGTTCACTCTGAGGTCGGTTTGACCTATTATGTTTTGCTGCAATCCCCACAAGGTATCTTGTACACTACTTGCTCTTCAAGCGCTATCATAGTTTTAGGATTAAGTAGTACAGTTGATATCTTCCTTGATGCGTTGAATACATTTTGTATTTAATTTTTCTGTAGTATTTTACTAATCCTGTCTGTGGTTCCCTTGTCTAATGGAAGGTGTGCTCTGGCAATTGGTTTTTCTTAGTTTTCTTCAGTCTTTGTTTTCGGTGGTTTGGATGCTGCTTTAATGCCCTTCTTTGACTAACCTTTTATAAATAGTGCTGCTTTCAGTTTGTGCATTTCTTCTTCAACGTGGTCTGCGTCTGTTAATCTTCTCGATCTCGTCACCAGAGTTTTTATGATTGACGTGATCTGTATTGGATGGTGATGTGAGTTACCGTATATGTGTTATTTTTCTATACACAGTATGCCATAATTCTTACTTGTCTTTTTTATACACTAGTATATCGGGTTGGTTGTCTTTTTCTATCTCCATACTGAACTTTACATTAGCCTGAATGTTATTTGTTTGTTCTAAGAATACGTTTAGTTTTCCTCTCCATGACGTGTCCATATGACAAAAGTGTCGTCCACTTGTCTTAGCCAGAGTGCATGTTTATATGTGCCGTTTTAAAGGCTCGAGTTCTAAAGTCTTACAGAACTGGATTTACAATCACTGGTGAGAGTGATGATTTCATTCGTGCGCCTTCTATTTGTTTGCACCGTTGCTCCTGGCAAATGAAGTAAGTGTTCTTGAGGCAGTGTTCTGTTAAATGCATTATGCCCTCTGGTGGATTGAACGTCCTCTTAATGATGTTCAGTATTTTCTCTATGGGCACGTTGATAAACAGTGATACCACATCAAAGCTCACTAGTACTGTATCCCTTGCGACCTTGTGTTTAATCAGAAACTCGATGAAGTGGCTTACATTCATTACAAAAGATTTCGCTATTTTGGTGTGTGGTTGCAGTTGAGTCGCTAGGTACATCGCTATACATATTTAATAATTGTGGTCCATGACATTCTCAGTGCAGCCTAACGCGCTAAAGCACTCAAGAACGCTTAGCAGAACGGATAGAGGGATATTGAATTGCCAAGAGATGTCTATTAAAGGCTACCTTAAATTTTTCCATAGCATAAGTGGGAGCAAATCGAAGTAAGAAGATCATTCCACCGTTTAGAACCCGTGTGGAAGAATGCGGATTGCGATTTAGACTGCATATTGATGATGTGAATGAACAAAAGTAGCCCAATGGTATCAAATATTGTAATTGACAGCATTGTAATACCTATACACAAAGAAAGAATGATTTTTCCATGCTCAAGGGGCTGTATGTTACAAGTTAAGCACAGGTCAGTTATAAGCTTAATCGCTCTTCTTTAAATACGATCAAAGATATCGAGAGCGTATTGGGGAGCACAAACCCTGAGATGAGAATTATGTTCGAGATGTGGTCTAATTTGGTCCTCATATAACAGGAAGTGTTGTCGGGAGTTAAAGTACTACTTAGATCTGTACAAGAAGCTTCTTTCACGAGCAGCTGCTTTAGCGGTTAACAGAATATGGTCAACCTATGGTAGATTTAAAGATATAGTTATTCCTAACATAGTAATACAGTCGGAAAGCTTAAAATCTGAGCCATTCATACTTACAACAAAAAACGATCGATCTTTTTTGGCGTACACAAGACTGAGTTGTTTTAGTATTCAATTTAACTAGATTATTACTTCCCCATAGGAGGTATCACTGATCCCTGTGGCACGCCCGCGTTAAAGTCAGCTTCTTTTGAAAAGAAGCCATTAATTATGACACGTATTCGTCTTTTATCAAGGAAACTGGAACCTCAGTTGATGAGTACATCAGTTAACCCAAACGACGTGAGTTTGGAAAGTAAACACTTGTTAAGCTTGATCAAATACTTTGAGATATCTAAAGCGACTTCACCTGTTTCATCGGATTGTTCTAATGTGCTGTTTCAAAGTTGAGTCACGTGAAAGATCACGTGTTGAACGACTTTGCCTAAAACAATTTAGTAGCCACTAAGGAGTTTGTTAGATTCAAGGAAAGAAAGTACTTGCTGATTGATGGGTTTTTCCATGACTTTACAACAAATTGGAAGTTATAGTAATTGGACCGTAGTTAGTTTTTTAGGAATAGGTTGAACTTTTTCTAACTTCCATTACGTAGGAAATTATGCAGAAGACAGAGACTTGATTCGAAAATGAAATGGTTTCATAGGGTATGAAGAAGGGTTGACTAGGTACACATCTCTTCCAGAATTATTCAAACACGGGTTTGATGCAAATAAATCCACAAAAAGACTGACTTTGTCTGAAGAATCAGCATTACTACTTATCCGTCAAAAGATGACATACGGGGAAATGCAGATGTATCAGAGCTTTTACTGATTACCTAAGCTAAAGACCAAAATGTACCACTGGCCATTTGCGGTGTAGCTAGTTCATTACATTTTCCTTATTCAAAAACTGTTTAGCTTTATTGATACACTCTTGCAGGTATTTCCAGCACCAATGTGGTCTCCAAGGCTCTCCACCGGTTTATTAGATTTCCATTTGGTATAATATTTATTTTTCAAAGATATTATCCTTCTGAAGTAGGGTTGCAAACGAGAATAGCCTATACGATTTTGTTGTTGGGGAATGTATAGTTCCATGAGGATGACTTCAGATACTGAAAGAGTAAAGTCCGAAGAAGAATATGACTTAAAACAATATTCACGCCATAGAAGGTTTGCAAAGAAATCACTCCATTTAGCTGACTTAAAACACCATAAAGTTCAATCAGTGTTCTGATCAACAGAGGAGTTAGATACAGTAGAAGTTATTTTTATTAGACGTTGATCAGGTAGACCTAGTGGGGAAAGAACTAAGGTTAATACAGTTAGTTTAGTCTAACGAGTAATGCGCTAATCCGAAACTGAAAGTTATTTTATGTTTTTGTTATGAACGAATAAGTTCAAAGGTAAATATGTAATTAAAAATATTATTAATTTTATTAAATACATAAATAAAAAGTTATTTATTTTACGAGCTATACCTACATACTTCTGTAATAGATACTAGCCGAAACATTATGACACTCATTCGAAATAAATACCGACTTAAGTGAATCATATTTTGTTAACGAATCTTATTTCTGCAAATCATCTCTTGGTGACACTAAATTTTATCTTAGAGTTAATGTAAGATGAAAGTTAAATATATTTTAATTCATGTCGGGGCCTTTTATGATCAGTAGAATGAAAGTACTCTTAACATATGCAAAGTAGTAGTAGCAGTCGTACTTAATATAATTTAAAATAATATTAAGGGAAAGTGTGAAATTGTGATTGAAAATTTAAGACTTGAAGAAACACGATTTTATACCAAAATCCAACTTACATTTCAGAATATTCCTAAAAAATTGTAATGCATCTAATGACTACGTTTACAGTTTACTTGTGTTACATCTTTAGCTCAGATTTCCCAGTTAGGGTGTGGGTTCCTTCTAATGACCAGGAAACGAGATGTTTGATAGATATAATGCTTTATTGTTATTGTTTCGTTATTAAAAACTTAAAAGCACTGATCACATTTCAATACCTAAGCTATCATCATCAGCGGTCGACTAGGACGAACTATAACTGGTAAAAAACTAAATACTCGTAGATAAACTTTCTTTGTAATACAAAAAAATAAACATCAATTTTACAATAAACAAAGTATTACTTCATAAATTAAATATAGACGGGACTTTCTCTTAGTATCTTTATAATAATGAACAACACTGTCAACACTGGTGCAAGACCTGGAAACTAGATAGACTAAGGCAGTAGAACAAGCGGTCTCGACTGCGGTACATCAGATTTCTTCGGACAGGTAGCTGAAGATGGTCGCTGGAAAACGTGGCTATTATCGGGGTCAAGGTTGTAACAAAATGCTGGGTTGACTTGATTGAGAAATACGGAATTCCAAAATTTATTTAAACTTTTGTAATACGACCCTGTGTCATAAGGAAGCTCCAGCAACAGTTTTTAAATAACGTGCAAACATTTAAAGTAAGGTTGTTCTATATCACTTTGAAATATTTTAAGGGATAACTGTATTAAGACTCGAGTTTGTTTAATACAAGCAGCTAGAGAATTTGTATAGGTCAAGAAAAATCAATACTTTCGTATTTCGTATTGAGAACGTGGCGTATAATTTTCTATATACAAAGATTAACTATCTAAAATTTTCGAATTTCGGGAATATAGGAAAACGACTATTTACAGGATATTTTTATATATACAGAGTGTATTTATAACAATAGTTAATAATCAGAAAATGTTCCGATAGTCTTACGAATATCCGACTGGATTATGTTAAGGATAATATCTTATATTTATAGTAGCGGAATCAAGGATTGGATGTTCAGGTTAACAGGCTATTCTTGAATACTTTAAAGGTATTGGGCATCAAAGATCTTTACACAAAAGGCCAGCGTGAGAATGTATTTCATTTTATTCTACCAGAACAGGTTGATAATTAGCCGTCAAATGTTTGTAGCAATAGAATTATTCTACGTAAATCTACAGAGTTTATATCTAAACTGATGGTTATATAAAACTAGCTGGAAGTGTTTAAAACACGGGTCTTCATCAAAAATAAAACTGGTACATGTATTTCAATTAAATGAAGAGTTTGAAATATGTAAGTATTCTATACCTAACTGTGGGCAGGCACTATGGCCTTTGTTGATTCAGATATGGTATTAGTTTTGGTATCGCGGTTTTGCAGATTAAGCAGGAATCTGGATCAGGACCTCGTAATCGTAATAACAGAATAAAACAGGAAACATAAGAGAATAGATGTGATCAATTTTTCTAACGTAATTATATGTCTGGAAATTATTGACCGTATTCTGTGGTTTAGAATCTCTAGCAGAGTGAGCAGGCGACCCGTAAAACTGACTAGCTACGCTAATAAGGGGCCAGTAGAAGTTAGATAAGCAACTTTTCTTCTTGGCGCAGTACGTTGTTTTCTACTTATGTTAGAGTTTGTGGTGTATACATTTACATGAGAGTGAGGATACACTCAAGCGATAAAAGGTCAGGACGGCCAGCAATGGGGAGATGCAGAGTGAGAGTCCTAAAGCCGCAAATTCCTCCTGACAACTCCTGGTGGTCTGGTAGGTAGTACGAAAAGAGTTAAGCAACTTGCGACCTATTTTACAAACAAAATGTTAGATTTTGGGGTCTCTACATAATTATTTTAAATTTAGTTGGTGTTATTTCTCATCTATTCCTTCCAAATGTGTAAAAGGTTTCAGTGCATGAAAACTATTTAAATTATAAATTGGTTACAATTCGCATGTTATGTCACTTTACCATAACATTTGTGTTCATGCTGACATTTGTTCATTTAAATAAATATTTTGAGTGTAATCGCTATGTAAATATGTATTATAACAATATTGAACGATTCAAATTAGAGGTTTTGCCTTACGTAATTCATTATTAAATTTAACTTTGCATAATGTTATTGCAATAACTCCTGTTAGGGTTTGTTTAACTGGGATTAATTCTTACTGCAACAAGCAGATGATCATAACTAATTTCACTTAATTAGTTCTATTGCTGTTTGCTTATTTTTAACACTTACCATTGGACGATGGTGTACGATATATAGTGCTGGTAGAAAGTACTGCATCACCTGGTCGAAATAGCAAAATTTGCTCTTGAAGGTAGTTTTATCAGGGAAAATGAATGTATGTGTAACCATAACTTTGTTTTATAACTAGCGAAATAATAAAGGAGAATAAATTAATATTAATTTAAATTAAGATATTTTAAGTTGTAATATTTGCAAAACGCAGCAGTATTTTATCACTATATTAATATTTAATTGGCCATCCCTTGTATTTAATCACCCACTGGCACCTTTCCGGCGTTAAATTAACCAATTTTTCCAATTCCTCCTTTGAAACGCATCGAAATGAAGCAGAAATAAGGGATTCGATTAATTCGGCCTTTTGGTGGTTTTCGTTTGGAGATTATGTTAAATATCTTCTGCCATAGGTTCTCAATTGGGTTGAGATCTAACGATTGTGAAGGCCAATCCAGTCTCTTAATTCTATTAGCAACTGGAAAAGATTGTACAGTTTTAGCCCTATGGCATGGAGCATTATCGTCCTGGAAAATGAACTTCTCGTCGCCGAACAGATCCTTTGCACTAGTTCTCATTTTAGTCTGTAACACCTCAATGCATTTAGTGGCATTCAACATACCAGGTACAACACGTATGCGACCAACACTTCCAACAGGCGTTGGATGCTTTATCGTTGGGGGTGTGCAATTATTCTGATGGAAATCGTCTAACGTACGAATTCTCTGCATGGTTATTTATGGTGAAAGTGGACTCATCACTGAATATTACCATTTTCCATTTTTCTGAACTCCAAACGCGATGATCCATTGCCCTATATACTTACTCAAGTGACCACAATTTGGTTAAATCGGTCGCGTTTTGGGTCCTAGAGAAGACTGATTGCACTTCACTTTAGCAGCGATTCACGGGAAGATCTATCCTCCTTATGATGAAAAATGATGCCGTATCGCGCATCATCAGACAGCTTACATTGAACGGTTTTCGATGACATTTTGACAGCAGGCTTACCTCAAATACATTGTTTCATATATTCAACGGTTTATATATACTCATTAACAAATACTTTCAAAACAATCTAATTACGTCATTAAAGATATAATATAAACTAATCTTAACAATTTCTGGTTAAATCACAGGCAGTTGAGCAAATACTTTTGAAAAACGTAAATATTATTGTGTGATGCACGACTTTCTACCACCGCTGTAAATGTGGACATAAATCATTTGGTTGTTAAGCACATCCTATCCGATTTTAAGCTTTACTTTCTTTTCATTGTTTAAGCAGTTGGATGCCGAATTAATTGATCCTTTTGAAATTGAACTCACTTACTTCTCGTCGGATTATACTACTCGCTTTACCGCAGCTACATCGATTACCATAATTTACTTTTCTGTTTGAAGAGCAGATGATATGCAGGTATAGCAGATTTTGTGTTGGGTACCTCTTTTTTTTTACACTGCTCATACGGTAACACCTTACATTACTTGCTACCTACAAAAGTGCTTAACGATATTCTGCAGTACTAGGGTTGTACTTTTTTCTAGACGCCCCCCCTCCCAAGTACTTAACTATTAGCAATTAATTTTGTCTCATTTCAGGATCCACAGAAACTTCTGTTGGACTGAGCTTATTCATCAATTCCTAGTTAGTTTCCTGGCTACAAGTTGGCCATGTGTTACGAACAGCTTTGGCACGCTGCGAGTCACACGTTTGTGTACCACGTTGAATTCAATAATACAATAATATGCATGTTTTAGGGTCTACATGTTATCCACATTTTTTATTGTAGAAAATAAAACGTTTCTAAAAAGAGTTTACCATTGTGCATAGTTTTTGTTACTATCATGCTTTAATTCTATTCCTGTTTCGCACAACCATTTTTTTATTTCAACATTTTTCTTGAACGATATCGATATAAAGTTTTAAAACACGTTACAATTGTATGTAATTTGTGTGAAAATGTTTACATATCAATCAATCTATTTATTATGCGAAATAAAAAACAGTCTTAATAATTTTACAAAAGTTTAGATTTATTTGCATGCAACATTTTGAATAAACTTTTAAGTTTGCTTTTGAATATTGTCAATTGTCAATTTTTTTAAATTTATGTTCAGGTTTCATGCCGGTATTTGTTATCGTTTATATTTTTTTACATGAAGTAAAAATGTTGGTAAAACTGGGTAAGCGATTTTTCCATTGAAGTGTTACACATGAGACCTTGATAACTTTCACTGTGCCTTGAGAAATTCCCATATGTAATTATAAAACCATTAAGTGTTGCAAGCACTATTGTTTCCTGTATGTTTTGCTATTTTTTTCTTTATTATTTTGAATCTTTAGGATACCACCACACCAAGTGACAGGGAAAGCATTACCTAGATCGACGAGGAATACTCACAAAAAACGATACTAATGACTAAACATCCTAATATTTTCATTTTCGTTTATACGTAAAATGCAAAATTAATTTTGTTGTGCAATGCGATGTAATGAATGTGTTAATTTTATTATATTATTATCACAAAATAGGTCATACGTTGTTTGCAGTGTTGGATACAATTATTTAAAAAGTTAAATTCCAACGTAAAACCTTTTCAATAGTCCTGTCACATATAAAATTTTAAATGTACGAAAGTAAAAGAAAATGAGAAATAACCTTTTCAAATATTTTAAGAAGCGAATGCGTATTTTCCTTTAGAATTCTAATTTCTTTTTGTTACGCTATAATGAAGTTGTTTGTTAGTATATTATGTACTATAAGGTATTAACATAAATAAAGCAAAGTGAATAGAGGGCTTCTTTATTGCATTATGCTATTTTTAATATTCGCTACAGAAACTTGGTGTTTAAACTTTATTCAAATACACTAATGACGCTTATATCAAAGATGAAATCATACTAAAAACGGGTTTTCTTTTGTAGAAGAAATAATCAAATCTTTTCATTGTGTAACGTTTTCTCGCTTTTTATTTAAATATGATTGAAACAAAACAGACCACATTTATGAGTGCAAACTTACGTTCGGCGTTGTGATAATTGCAATTAGCTAGTAAAGCTGTGTTGTCTTTTACCATGTACCTAGATTGGGCAAAATGCAAGGAGAGTAAAGCCAAAGTTTAAGTTATGTAAATACTATTAAATGTATGCTCTGCACTTATAGGGGATTAAGAAAATCTTTTCAAATATTGATTGTATCGTTATACTATATCTTTATTATTTTAAGGAAAACGAAGTACATTATGTTAAATGGAAAAATTAACACTGCAAACTTGACTTCTGAAGTAAAATTTTACGTATTTAGAAACTTCTATTCATAAAATCGATTCAGGAAAAAAAACATTAAAACAACAAACGTTCATGTTCCAAACGGTTTTCTTTTATTTGTGGTACTAGTACAATCATCTTTGCATGTTAAAGAAATTATTTATTAAATGTAATAATACAAAACCACTAAGTCCAAAAAATATATATTTATATTGTAATTAAGTTTGTAAACTCCTACACACACACACGCACGCACGCACGCACGCACGCACGCACGCACGCACGCACGCACGCACGCACGCACGCACGCACGCACGCACGCACGCAGCACGCACGCACGCGCACGCACGCACGCACGCACGCACGCACGCACGCACCGCACGCACGCACGCACGCACCACACACACACACACACACACACACACACACACACACACACACAGCACACACACACTATATATATATATATATATATATATATATATATATATATATATATATATATATATATATATATATTGTAACAACCACTTTGAGTTGTATTAAAATATACCGAAATTTATGTTCTTCGTTCATTTAGTTGTAAATATAAGAAAAATCTTAATTAATGATTTGTAAGTATGTGTTAGGCAACTTAATTTGCATTTTGGTGTAACTTAAGTGCATATATCTTCTTAAGAGTTTATACTCCCACTTCTTTAAATTATTATTTTTCTGCTCATATCCTTGACTTAATTCTTTGCACAAATATTTTCGCGCAACGCGTCATCATCATCTGACATCCTAAAGGGTCCTTTTTTCATTTCTTGATGAATGTGGTGTCGTTTTGGGCTTCCACTTAAATTTCGTGAAAAGTGCCATTGATTTAATGGTAAGATAATTTAACTCGTAATACAAAAAACTAAAACATTTGCTCTTTGCAGGCACTTTTTTTACTTTTACTTTTCTACTTTAATTACATTTTAAGTACGCATTCATTTTATGATTGCAATTTTGCATTCAATGCTGGTCTAAATTTTGATCACAAATTTTTTATTTGAAATTTCAAGAAAATGCAATAAACGGATTATTCAATTTCATGAAGATAAATTTATAAGAAGGAAAATTCCATTTTGGGTGTGGTCTACAACGTAAAGTATTATTTCGAGATATTGCGCAACATTGATACAAGGATTACATCACCTTGGTTTGTATTTCCGCATTTATTTTTTATACCAGGGGTTCTCAAGAAGATTTATTATATTTTGTACAGGTATTTATATTTATAACCATTATTTAGTAATTTAAGGCTATAACTAGTTTTTAAGATACGTTTTATTTAACCCTATCATTAACTGCTAATAAACATAGTTTGTATATTTTTTATTTTTTTTTTCATTTTGGTAGAATTTTTATTGTAAACAACCTCGGTTCAGTTATTCCGAGCATAATAAAAAAATAACTTGGCGTCCGAGATCATTTTTATTAGTGTTACGTGGCAGTTATTATATTGATGTTCAGTGGAAGTAATCGAGCAGAAATTGTGGTAATTAAGCAAATCAAAAGATTGAATCGGCCCTACTTTAATCAACCGACTGGGACAAAGGCATTATTTGTGGTGAACAGGTTGTATCTCCAGTTAGTTTAACGATTTGTTTTGGAGAAAATTTTTACACTTATTTCTTTATTATATTATTAAAACACTTTTTATACGATTACCATTACCACATATTTTATAATATATACAGGGTGGGCAAATGAGTTAGGAAACGATTTTTGGACAAGGGCAATAGGCACTACATTTTTGATCATACAGGGTGTTTCATGTTATTGGAGCAAACTAAACTTATCTTTTTTTAATGAAACATCCTGTATATTATTACATTTTTGGAAAGCCCATTAAATACGATTTCATTTGATACCAAATTGTATGGACCTATCTCCTTTGGTTTTAGAGATATTCAATTGTTTTTCGCAAAAATTATCCCACTTGTAGTCGCTGACACTGATTTGTTAAGCGAATTTTGTTCATTTTAAAATGACAAAAAATTTTTGGTGGTCCTGTAGTATTTTTAAATATGTTAATTTTCAGATTTTGTGATAATACAGTACAGGGCGTGTCACTTTGTAAAAACAACTTTTTAGTCACTTTGTAAAAACAACTTTTTAATAATACAAAAAGACAGAATATAGAGGTATTAAGTTGGCGATGGCATTGTAGTTTCTTATTTGAAAACTGTTTCAAGTAAAAACAAGAGTTAATATAACAATTACAAATGGATTTAGTGAATTATTTTGAATTTAACAGACTTTTTTGAACAAAATGAATGCATAAAACACTCTTGCTTCTAGGCAAAATTTAAATCAGTCCTGAAGTACTCAATTTGATAATGTTCAGATCAACGATTTCATTTTTTACAGTTTTTTGTAAAAGTAAACGTATAAATATGGTCACGGAATTGTAGTTTCATGCTAAATAATTTTTTAATCAAGTTGTATTAATTTATAAAAGAAACTTGGGCATTCTTAAATATCTTCCAAAGCTTTGAGGAACTCTCAACTCTACTGTAAAAATTCGAATCTTCGAAAGTATGTTTAATTAATTTTTTTATCTATTGCCATTACCAAATTTGTCTTAATATTGTAAATTAAGTATGCATTGTTTGCACTAAATTAGGCTGGTGAAAATAACTGTATGTATAATTTTTTTATTCAATACTGTGTAATAAGATTAACAAATACAAATTAGAATAATACAAGAACAATAAAATGAAAAAGGAAAAAAATCAAAAATCGATTTCTCATTAAAATTCTGGAATGTTCTTCCTTCAACTTCAATAAATTTATTAACACGTCGCACAAAATTATTTTTCACTAACTCTAATGTCGGCCATATAATATTATGAAAAGCATTTCTGATTCTTTCCTTCAAAATTTTTCTGGTGTGGTTGGAATTTCTTTATACACATAATCTTTCACGTAATCCCACAAAAGGAAATCGAGTGGGGTCAGATCAGGTAAGCTCGGTGACCCAGAAATGGGTCCTCCTCGACCTATCCACTGATTTTCTTTCCAGTGGTGATATGTGTATGCAACAATTTTGTTCAAAAAAATTCTGTTAAATTTAGAATAATTTAAATCAGTCAATTTGTAGTTGTTATATTAACTCTTGTTTTTGGCATGAATAAGAACGCCAAAGTTTCTTTTATAAATTAATACAACTTGATTAAAAAATTCTATATCGTGAAACTACAATTCCATGACCATCTTTATACGTTTACATTTAGAAAAAGACGTAAAAAATGAAATCGTTGATCGGAACATAATCAAATTGAATACTTCAGAAATTTTATTAGGAAGACTGATATAAATTTGCCTAGAAGCAAGAGTGCTTTATGCATTAATTTTGTTCAAAAAAGTCTGTTAAATTTAAAATAATTCATTAAGTCAATTTGTAATTGTTATATTAACTCTTGTTTTTACTTGAAAAATTTTTTAGTAAGAAATTAAATTCCCATGGCCAACTTAATACCTCTATTTTAAATTTTTTTGTGTTACAATCGCAATTTTACAAATAAACTGAAAATATTTTGAAAATTATTAATTGTAGGTATAAGACATGCGTGATGGAATGTCAAATAAATCATCGAATTACGCGAACATCATGTGGGGGTGCCATTTAAAAAAATGAAAAAAGTTGCTTTTACAAACAGTGACACGCCCTGTACATTATTAAAAAAGTCTGAAAATTAAGATATTTCAAAATACAACTGGACCACCAAAATTATGTTGTCATTTTAAAATAAACAAAAGTCGCCTAAAAATCAGTGTCGGCGACCGCAATTGGGATAATTTTTTGGAAAAACAATTGAATATATCTAAAACCAAAGGAAATAGACCCGTACAACTTGGTATCAAATGAAAGCGTATTTTATGGGCTTTCCAAAAATGTAATAATATACAGGGTGTTTTATTAAAACAATATAAATTTAGTTTGCTCCAAAAATCATTTCTCTTTATACAATCTTCCACCCCTCCACTTTTGGCCGCCCCTATATATATATATATATATATATATATATATATATATATATAGACGTTTCGATTGTTTCAATTAATCATACAATCATCATCAGGGAAGCTACAATTATTATTGTATAAGTATATATAATACACGTATAAGTTATTATAAAATATAGGAAATTGTCCAAATAGTTTAATTTTACTATACCAACACCTTGATAATAACATTGAGTTAAACATCGATATTCTAACGATAAGGACAAAAGGCATTAATGGAAAATTCAGGTGGAAGATATGTTAACAGATAAATAAATAAAAAGACGAGTTAAAAATTTTTAAAACTTAAAATTAAAAATATTTATCCTACATAACTAAGGCTGGTGGTTGTTGCTACTATAGATGACTAGATCTGGTATCACAAGCGATTGACTAATTATATCACTAAGTAAGTTGGTCCCTCTCTTAAGATAGGATTTGATGTAGAATTTTGCTTTTAGTTTAATGATGTTATTATTAGTAAATATCATATCGAGTATTCCTACATTGTCTATGTTAAATTCATGACCACTGTTAAGTATGCGCTCGGCGAAATAAGAAAACTCTGTCCCTCTGTTGTTGTTTTTAATGTGACGGTTGTGTTCTTTTGTTCTTACGATTATATTGCGTGTTATCATACCTATATAAGTAGAACCATAATTTTCACAATTCAATTTATAAATGCCAGGGAGACGACTTTTTTCCAGCTTGTCTTTGTAGGTACACAAACTTGCATTTATATTGTAAGCTACTTTGAAAGCCACCTGAATTTTAAACTTTTTTAATATCTTTTCAGGTTTTACTTAAAAGATACTCGTAGTTTCTTCGACTATTCTCTTGCCCTGATTTTCTCATCTGTTCGTAGTTCATGATGATAAATGAAAGTTCAGACCATACATCGAAGGATTAGTTTTAACGGTCATTACTGATATTTCTTATATGGTTAAATTTATTACTAAACCCGCCTTGTCACTTAATTCGAACCATATGCCTATAACATTAACTTCACCATTATCGAAAAGTCAAAGAACATGTAGTGTCTGATTTACTTTCTTGTTTGGTTTTTTAAGTTGATAAAGTGGAAACTACTACTAGGGGTACTCTGATCAATCACCTGTTGTTAAAATTACTTGCTTTTAGTGTGAATAATAATTTTTTCTACAAAAGTATATGTACTTCTCACTTTATCGGTCCTGATCAAGTTCCTGCTTTCGTAGTTAGAGACTGTTGTACTGTGTTGGCTGCGTCGTTTTGCTACATTTTTTATGTACACTTAACATCTAACATACTTCCCAAACTTTGGAAAATTGCTAATATATGCCACGTACTGAAAAGTGGAAATTCCAGCGAGTTAGTTAACTACCGGCCGATTAGCATTCTGAACAATTTTGCTAAAGTATTTGAGATTATTATTCACAATAGAATATATCCTTTACTCAAAAAATTAATTTCATAACATCAACATGGATTTATGCAAAAGCGGTCCACGGCTACTAATTTAGCACCTATCAGATGTCCTAGCTACCCCACTTGACAATCGTGGTCAAGTAGATGTTATCTATACGAATTCTAGCAAGACATTTGAAACCATCCCGCATGACATTGTCATGGCGAAACAACAATTTTGGTTTTCATTACTCTCTAATCAGGTTTTTTTAATCATATTTAAGTGCAACGCGTTGTCCACAATAATTTTGTATCTGAGACCACTTCCGTGGTTCCTCAGGGATCGAATTTAGGCCCACTTCTTTTTTTATTGTTTATTAATGATCTCCCAGCTATAGTAAATTGTGGTGTTCTATTGTTTGCAGACGATTTGAAGATTTTTTCTGACGTATCATCTGTTACTGATTGTCAATTTTTGCAACTGCAACTTAAGCCTATTTCGAAGTGGTGTTCTGTGAACTGTGAGGTTGTGTCGTATACGAAAAAGCATAATCTAATTGAATATAATTACTGTCTTGATTCAACGCAACTGGTAAGATCGGAACTAGTGAAGGAGTCTACTTTGATAACAGATTTACTTTTTCATACCATATTAATGTCACTGTTCGCGCCGCAATATCTATGCTGGGATTTATTACACGTACTTGTAGAAGTTTTTTAAATATAACTGCTCTCAAAACGTTGCTTTCTCTTATGTGCATAGCAAACTTGAATACTGTTCTTTAATTTGGTATCCTTTTTGTAATTATGAAATCGACGCATTAGAATCTGTTCAACGGCGTTTCTTGAAACTATTGTGGTTCAAAGTTAACGGCACTTGTCCAGGACGGTGCCTTCCTCATAAGTCTTTACTATCTACGTTCCACTTCTCGTCCTTAGAAAGTAGGAGAATTAAGTCTAGCTTAACGTTTCTTTACATTATCCCCAACAGACTAGATACTCCTAAGTTGATGTCTCTCATTAACTTTGTTGTTACAGTTTATTAAGCATGCTTGCATTTATTTCTTTATCACGCTGCACCCAAAACTAATATTTTGTATACGTCACCTATTATTAATTCTTGTCGTATTCGCAATGAACAATATTCGAATGTGGATTTATTTACTTGTACTTTGGACAGTTTTTTAAGTTACTTAGAATCTGAAATTCAATGTTAAATTTGTTTCTTACTATCTTAACAATTTAAGCATTTCATTTTTGGTTAATTGTTTGCCTTCTTTCACCTATAATGTTATGTTTACTTTATATTGTCCTGTAATTATCATTGGTTCCGTAGGACAGTAAATAAATATATATTTTTTTAATGGTTAATGGCCCAACTGCTATGGTTTTATGGTTATTTTTTAAACCCTTCTTTTTTCTTATCCTTATTTAGATACTACTGTAGAGGTTTGTCCTTTTTAGGTATTTTATAGTTCTATTGATTTCTTGTCTTCGTTCATTATCTCGTTCATGCTGTTATGTATTCCTAACTTTCTTCTTATATGTGTGCACTGTGGACACTCGATAAATATGTGCTCCAGTGTTATATAAACATTGCATTGGTTACATATTTTGCTTTCGCTTTTGCCTAGTAAGAAATTGTGGGTTAAGTTCGTGTGTCCAATTCTAATTCTGGTAAGCACAACTTGGTCTCTTCTCATTATTTTTCAAGGGGTGGTATGTTACTTGATTTTGCTTAAAAACGTGTTTGATTGTTTCCACAGTGAGTCCTATTTCTCAAGACACTTAGCTTTTAGGTGTTTCTTAAAATCGCTTTGGTAGGTTGCGATGTCATCTACTTTCATTTTAGTAGCATTTTTTGCTGCAACATCTACCTTTTCATATTCAGGTCTTCCAATATGCCCTGGTATCCACATTATTACTATGTTCTTATATTCGGTGTTAAGGTGATACAATTGTTCTTTGGCCATGTTTACCAAAGGATCTTTAGTGTAATTTGGATTGTGTAGAGCTTGAATAATAATTAACTAGTCTGTGAATATAAGGAAGTTGTTATTCTTGTAGTAACGACAGATCAAAATTGACAGACCAAATTGCGTAGAGTTCTGCATTATACACACTGGTATTCTTATTCAGTGACCAATTGTGGCATGTTCCATTTGTATAAACCGCACTTCCTACCCCATGTTCGGTTTTGGAGCCATCCGTAAAGATTTTTGTATATGTAGAGTAACTGGAGACAATTTTGGATATATGTGCATGATGTGTAAGCGGTTAGGTATTTTGCTTTTTAAAATCAGTTAAATGAAATATAAATTTGGTGTTTAGTGGTATCCAATAGGCATTTTCAGGCGGGGTGTGCTCAATTAGTTGCGGTACACTGATGTGGCTTCTTTCCATTATTTCTAATGCCCTTAGAAGTGCTGGTCCACTTGCTGTTGGCTTTACTTCATAGGCTCCGTGTATATCGGTATCTTCGATTATTTCGCGGTTAACATGTTACCTTAGTGTTAATATTTTTATAAGATAATTGAGAAGTAAGATTTGTCTCCTGATGTATAGCGGTGGAATCCCGGCATCTGCAAGCATTGCTAGCGTTGGGCTTGTTCGGAACGCGCCTGTTGCCATTCTGATTCCGTTCGTGTGTATAATGTCTAATGGTTTTATAGTGGACTTTCTGGCGGAAGAATGCACTATACTTCCATAGTCTATAATGGATAATATGAATGATTAGTAAAATTGTATGAGTGTTTGTTTGTCCGATCCCCAATTTATATAACATAAGCATCTGATTAAATTTAATCTTTTTTTACATTTTGTGGCTATGCAATCCATGTGTTGTTTAAAATAAAGCTTTTTATCATGCCTAAAATTTTTATGCTTTCTACTAGAGCAATTGGTGTACCATTAATATGTAAAGCTGGTTCCTTGTGGTCTTTCCTTAACCTACAAAAGTGTATTGCTGCGGTTTTGTTCTCAGTAAATTCAAAGCCTATTTTATCGGCTTGTCCTACAATTTCATTGATTGCCATTTGCAAGCTGTGCTGGATATTATCAGTAGTATTATTTTTACTAAGAATTACTAGATCGTCTACATAAAGAAATTTATGAACATTTGGATGATTTAAAGTTAGTTGCTTATTAATAATGAATAAGGTGCAGCTTAATACTTATCCCTGAGGTACACCATTTTCTTGTATATGTGTTTTTGATATGGTGTTACCAATTCTCACAGCAAAACTGCGGTAGGACATAAAACTTTGCACAATCTGCGGTAATTTCCTTTTATATTACAGTCATGCAAAGTTTTTGTTACGTATTATTATTTATTTTTTTTTTACTGATTAAATGGCGCCAACTGCTATGGTCTTATGGGCATTTCATTTGCATATTTGTATGTTTACTGGATTTTCAATTATTTTTAAATGTATTTATACAAGTCTGTATCCTTCAGAAAGCTAAGGAACTGTTGTACTTTGTGTTCATTTTCATTTATTATGTTTTACATGTTACTGTTCAGTTTCAGCCTAGTTCTGACATTGTTATACAATGGGCAATCTACAAAGATGTGCTCTAACGTTATGTATACATTACTGTGGTTACATTTCTTTCTAGGTATTTTGCCCAGTAGATATAGTTGAGTTAGATTTGTGTGCCCTATTCTGATCCTAGCCGCAACAACTTCATCCTTTCTTGTGAGTTTGCTGGGGTTTCCACGCTTTTATATTTGTTTTATATTTTGCTAACCTGGTGTTTGGTTGGTTCCATACAGCTTGCCTTTCAGATATTACTTTAGTTCTTAGGTATTGTTTGAGATCTTGTGGTACTACTGTTAATATGTCTTTAGATGTTTTAGTAGAAGCTTCTCTTGCAGTTGCCTCTGCTCTTTTGTTTCCCTCTATATCTACATGTCCTGGAATCCAGATTTTAATAATGTTTTTAGGGATCTTTAATAAGCTGTGTATTTGTTCTTTGATCATGTTCGTTGAGTTTTGTTTTATTACTTCGACTTAGGGAGTCACTGAAGATAATATATTTTGTATTATTATAGTGCCTGCATAGAAGGGGTGCCTGGCAAATTGCGTACAGTTCAGCAGTTAAACTACTTGTTATATTGTTATGGGACCAATTGTGTTCTGTGCTCTCAACAGACAATCCACTACTAACTCCATCTTTTGTCTTTGACCCGTCTGTGTATATTTTTATGTGCTTTGGGTACTGGTTTATAATTGCATTAAAATTATTATTATTATTATCATCATTATTCTAATTTTTTGATTATAAAAACAGTTGCTAGAATGTGTATAAAATATCTATCATTACAGCTCGCCGTTTACGAAGCTTTCTATAATCGAAAATGTACTTCCTGTTCAGCACATCAAGTTCAACAATTTCCTTCAGCCGGTTTTGTGGCCAAACCTACTTGATCTTAGCAAGTTTTATGCATAGATATCGTTGGTATTGTACCTAGGTCCTCTAATCGCTATACCACTGTGCTATTTTGTTTTTTTCCACTATTTATCGCTTCTTTTGCCACTATTTGCAACCTAGTTTAATATAATATTTTTCTTATATTCGGTACTTCTCAATACATCATTAACGACGTAAAATTTCTCAAATCTCTAGCTGTAGTTCGTTGCGAGCATCTCCAGCTCTTTTATTTAATTTTCCATCCGGAATGTACTGCCCTTTATAATAAGCTTAATCGTCAGCTGGAATCTCTTTGTTTATGTATATGTCAAGAATCCCGTTATAAGCTTCTACCTTGCCCAGAAAATATTTAGTAAGAGATAGTCTAGAAACATAGCTTTACACTTTCTGATGCTTGCCGCCCCTTTAATACTAAACTAGCTCCTGTAAGATCATATCATATCAAAATCTCTTGGACTTACACACTAAAAAATGGGCCTGGAAAACCTTTAAGTTTGCTGACTTTACTGTTGATATTACTCAACTGTTCTCTTTGTTCTCCTAATGTCAACCTTTACTCTTCCGAGATTTCTCTCTTTTTATATCCGCGCGCTTCGTCTGTGCCTGTTTTTTCTTTCTTCTCTTTCCTTACCCAAGCTTTTAATTTACTATTATTCTATACCTTACACTTTTTACCATTTTCTGCTCTCTTTATACTATCCTATTATTGTACAATTATATAAATTGCATTATTTTTAAAATGCGAAATTTTCTAATCTTTGGAATTTATATTTTTCTTCCTGATAGTAAAAATATCCATCCATTTTGCTTCTACTTTTGGATATAACTTTTGGTTTGTCTATAGCGATTACGTAATTTTTGTATAATTGGCAATGTAGAGGTCCTCAATTTTTATATCTTTCTGTAAAAATTTTGGTTACAATACACCTAGTAAGTTTCTAGCTATTCTTCCAGTTAAATATTGGAGATTGCTCGTCTTTTGCAAGTTTTAGATAGGCATTTCCATCGTTGAGCAGCATATTTACTAGTTGAATTTTTACAAATGTACACTTGATGCTATAAATGTATTAACTAAGGCAGTGTATTGCATTTTAAATATTAAGTCATTATATCAAATTTTTTCTCAACCTCGAATTCTATTTCCACGCATTCTCTGCTATAATTACTGACTTCAACGTATAGCTACGCTTCACAAAAGCTTACTCACTTTTTTTCTGTTTGAAATGAGAGGAAGGAAGAGTAATATATCACTACCACTATGTTATTTAGTCTTGTATGCTTATTAATAAATTACTGAAAGCTTTGCTGTTTCCGATCTCTCTTAGTGTGATATTTTAGTGCCAAGCATGTACCGATACAAATGGTGTAATGGTTGGTGACGTAAATGTGGAGGTCTAGTGTATGTGGATAACACAGCCTTATTACACGAGAACGCGGATGAGCTACAAACAGTTCTGAGGAAGTTTGATATGGTCTGTAAGAGTATGGACCTAAAGGTAAATGTTAACAAAACAAAGATTGTGGTGTTCAATCGAAAAGGTGAAAAGGAGAGTAGAGTATTTACCCTGCATTATGAGGTTTACAGTGGATGACGAGATTGGACGACGGATCAATGCTGGAAGGAAAGAGATTGGTAGTATATGGACGATAATGAAAAACGAAAGCATGGGCGTAGCTACGGAGCGAGCAATCTATAGTGGCGTGTTTGCCTGTATGGAAGTGAGACAATGGTATATCAAAAAAAGCACGAAAGCAAAATGAATACCGTGGGCACAATATTCCTAAGAAGCGCATACGGTAAAACGAGAAGAAATAAGATGAAGAATTAGTCTATAGTGAAGGAGTTTGGCGAAGAAAAGACGATGATAGATACGTATAAAAGTAGTACATTACGTCAGTTTGGTCACATCGAAAGAATGAGTAACGCAAGGTTAACAAAGCAGATACATGTGAGTGAAGTTAGATGTAAGGCCGAGCCTGGTAGAATCTATGATAAAAGAAAGGAAGACAAGGAGTTTTAAAAATAAAAAGACATGTCAGAGACAATGTGTGAATCTTGCGGAGGCTTGGGAGGTATTCAAGAGAATGACGTCTGGTATGTTATGTTATTTTAATGCCTGTGGCAAGGTCGTTTCGTCCTGCAACAGGTCTTATTTTACATATTTTTAATAACTACTGATTATGTATCTATTCAATTGACTAGCTGGAGCTCTGGAACTTTAACCAAGCGAGAACGTACTCTACACTCTATTTTATCTGAATTTATAAAGCTTCTGTTACGTATCTTGAGACATTTAAGGGCTACTTCAATACATAACTTAGGTAATCGAAGCAGTGATTTTATTGTGGTAAGAAAAAAGAAACAAGGCAACAATTTTCTAACAAATACTGCTTAGTGTTCGTCACATGTAGTACAGCTTATTTATAATACATTACATCATATTATACTTGTTGCAAGTACTGATAGTTCTGTGACGCCCATTATTCATTTTATAGATGTGCCACGTTACGTAGTGCTTTGAACATAGCAAAACTCCACCTGTATTATTTCTATCAATTCCTAATTTAACATCGTTGTTGTATACAGGGAATAAAGCGTTTTCTTCTTAATAATGGATGCTAACAAACATAGCAACTGGCGATTCATTCAAAAATTTTTAAACTTTATTGATTTGTAATTCATACTGATTTGACCACCATTTTTGAGAAATCTCCTAATCAACGTATCTTATGAAATACTCACAAGTAGACCAAATTTTCCTATGAAAGTTACATTTACAATAACTAAGGAATTTTTTAGTTTCACTGCCGCCGAATGTTTCTATTTAAAATACCATTATTTTTGAGATTACGTTCTTCTGTCCATACGATATTTATAGAGAAAAGTTGTCCTTGTAATAGCGTATTTCATCCAGTCAAGGCTCCTGCTCCCTTTCTTTGTGTGTCATCTGCGATGGTATTCTATAGAGTATCCAGCAGTAGCCAGCGATCATATCAACGCTCCTTATGTTTATGCCCTGATGATCTCTATCACATTGTTCTTCAATTTCGGTGTTGTCAAGGTGAAAAAGTGATTGAGCATCCTAAGTTTGTGTATCCATTCACTTTAGCTCTACCGTATCTTTATACTTGGGATATTTCTGCTTCCCTAAAAAAATTCACTTCAATTTAGAAGAATCTACCTACACACTGTTTTTATTCGGAATTCCGAATATCGAATATAAGTATGTATTTACTTGTCTGATGCTTCTACTCACTACTTTATGGGTCCATATTTAATGTACACAAGGGGAAATAGTACTTAGGTTTACAAATCAAGCAGGAACAAAAAATCGTTTCTCATCTTGTTCCAGTGCGGATTCTTTCACGATTGTTCCAAACGCACAAAACGCAGTTGACTTTATTGAAAACCAGATTCAAATGTTTATACTTCTCTTCTGAATATATGGATTTCCGTACCGATACCGGTACAGATACTGATACCGATACCGATACACATACCAATACCGATACCGATACCGATACCCATACCGATACTCATACCGATACCAATACCGATACTCTTAGCTTATTTAAAACGTTTCTCAAAGCCGTTCAAGATCATCTTTTTCTGAAAATGCACAAGAAAGAATTCAAAGAGGCCTGTGAACTCTTCATAAAAATACGTAAAAGCGAAGCGGGATGGCAACCCGTCGTACTACGAAGTTATCACATGTTCTTAGGGCACACACGACGTAAGGGTGGTTTAACACATGCTCTTCAACCGGGTGTCGATCATATATGTCTTACTCGACAACGCTGGGTGCTCATTACGCAAATTGCTAAGCTAGCAAATCAAAGATAAAATCGCATTGTATTACCGATATATGCTAAATGAAAAACTGTTCTCCTTAATTCTGTTACTTATGTTTAAATACATACCAGCGTAAACAAAATATAAATCAACATACGTGGTCTACATAATCGCAATTTTTAAATTCATTCTAGATAACTAATCCTTAAATTGGATAGTAACAATTTACTACAACTTTTCAATAAATCTAGTAAGCTCAATCCCACATCGTAACTAAGAACCAGTGCTTCCCAAACTTTACATAAAGAATGTATTTGATAAATCAACAGAAGGTGCATTATTACAATGAAAAAAACAAATATGATTAACACAATAGTATTGATTTAATGATCGCTAAAACTTAGATGTATTGTAATTACTTTTAATTGTTGCCACGGCTTTAGCTCAAAGTTTTGTAAGAAGGAGTAGTGCGTTTTAATAATTTACCACATTTTTGTTAGACTGATTAATACACAAGAAGAGGTTTTACACTTTTATTTCCAATATGTACAATTAACTGAATACGTCAACTTAAAAATATCATTTATTAAAACAAAAAACAAGCGTTATATAAGCTCAAACAATATGGCACATAAATAAACTTCAATTTTAATAAATTAACAGTAACTGAAACGGAATTGAAATCCTGGCTACTGTCGTCATCTATACAGGATGCGTTGAAAGACAAGATCGACGGTCGACTGCGTGGGTCAGGATCGGTATCTGCAAATATAACATTAGTATTGGGACGTGTGTCATACGAGACCCTTGGATCGCGACTTAGAGATTCTAATTAAACTAATTGCGGTAAAAGGGGTATTTACTTAATCTTAATCGAAAATTTTGTTATTTACGGGATGTTAGTATGCTTATGTGAATTTTGATTTTCGCTATATTGCGTTTTTAAGAAAACTTGCTGGGTTATTACATATCGATTCATTTTATTGTTAAATTATGTTAACCGAACAACTGGTATTTACAGCGAAAATTGCTTTGTGGTCTTCCTTGATGAAAATATGTAACCTGTACAGATTATAGGATCTATGATACTTGTTCGGGCGATATCAAAAATCAATTACACTGGCTTTCGGAAACACTTAAAAACCTTTAAATAGCAGGTCTTTAACAAAAGTAAAGCCTGGGTCTAACAGGTAGGTATTTATACTTTCAGAAAACAGGAAATTTATTTTACATAAATATACAGGAGTCACTTAGGGCTGACGGTGGTAGTAACTCTGGGTTTTAAATATTCTCGTTGGTTACGCTGTAGCTAAATATTTGGTCTCTTTATTTTTATTCTAATCTGATAATTTCATGTAAGTGAATGAGACAATAATAAGTCAAGGTTCTGCTTTTATTACTTCTTTAGCGGTAAGTGAACATTTTGGTGCTGCTGTATTTTTCTGTTACATTAATGAGTAATATTTATATCTTTTGGTGCTTGAATTGTTGTTCCACAGCTGCTGTCTTTTTTTAGTTTTTAAGCATCTGGAACAGCTTAATGCTGCAACCAGTTGAGTTGGGGATTATTTTCTTGCTTGTCACTGATTTCATTCATATACCTGTATGTTAGCAACTTAACCCATTAAATTGAACTTAATATTGAAGTGATAGTTGTTGCTCCAAATAAAATTCAAATTTGGCAGCAGCAATGTATTTTACTTACTTACTGCTACCTACGTGTATTTCTCTTTTGGAGACATTACACCTTTTCGTGGTTCGCCGCTGTATCTTCGTACAAACCGCGTGGCGCTTCAGGTTCCTTATACATTCGGTTTACACTGATTCTTACATAAAACTACCTTAAAAATTCCACCAAACATGAGAACACAAAATATGTTGCCCGCAGATATGACCAGCTCTTCCCTATAAGAGGTTTTCATGTGGTTGCTGATCATTATGGTGTTAACCTTCCATTTCTACACTGCGTAGACAAAAAAAGAACTAAGCGTTTACAGGAAACGTAATACGATAGAAGTACTTTAGGCCTATTTAAAGTTTGGCATCGTAAACAAAATGAATAGTCTATACAATTCGAATAATCAATCGTATTTAAAAAATTAGCTTTCACTACTATCGTCGTAAATTATTTTGAGAGACATATTTTCTGGTTCTAAACTGGTCCTAAAGTTGAACAGATTAAAACTGATCCTATGCACTTCTTGAGTTTGCAAAGGTGATTTAATTCCACACAATATGGTAATAATAGCATACTTATTTACTGAAATTGAAGCTTTATGGTTAGGTGACAGATTTTACAGTTAAAGTGATAAAAAAGCTTCGTTTTATCGTTGGATTGAAAATGACTAACTAACTTAATATAAATTAATTTTATTTAAGTTTACACTAGTTTGTTGAACATTATTTGTTAATATCTGTTTTTTGTTATAGGTAAACCGTAAAAAGCCTAACTCTCAAAACTGTGAGTAATTCTTTGGGATATGTCTGCTAACAACGTAACTAACACAGTAACTAACAATTTAGTTTTAATATGGTTGATGGGATTTAGAAAAAATTATTAACTGTGAACTGGAGAACACGGGCATGATTATAAATAATACAAATCGCAACTATTTGGAATCAGAATTTACCAGAAACAAATACAGCAATTATTCGTCCAATTACCGGTCACCCCAGGCGTATAACGATTCTTGGTACGTAAGGGAGACAGTCACAGATGGACCAACAGTACCAAAACTACATACGGAAGATTCACAGTGTACGTGCAAATGTTGGACCAACCACCATACTACAATGCATGCATCAACGATGAGGTGCAACAATTTACCGCCATCTGCAGCCAGTATGGTGGCATCATATGGAGTTTATCAAGACACAGAATTAAGAAATGCCGATGAAGAGGACGGTTTTGTGACCCGTAATAGTGCTTATAGGGGGATTGTAGTGAATGCCACCGGAGGCAGTAGTGTAGTGCGAACTAACGAACAGATTCCTCCAGAAGGGAATTCCTGTAGTTGGTGTGTTCCTCCACAAACAGAAGCACCAACTTCCGAATCTGAAACATCTTGCTGGACATCTTGCTGCAAACCTTCAGTTTTACTCCTGATACTTGTAGTATTGGTGGTGATATTTATGATGGTGTCTGGAATTCTAGTATATTTTAATTGTACGTTTCTATTATGCATGTTGCATGCATGTCTGAAATGCTTATGAATAATACATTTCCAATTACTTTCATATTTTATTTATAGACTTCTAATTTTTTTGTACAGTTTACATATTGCTTTCTTTTCTATAAAGTAATTGTGGTCACATTTCATAAATGATTAATGTATATTTCCTTTTAGTCAAATTTTATGCAAATCAATACTTGATTTTTATCGTTCAAAAAATACACCTTAACCATTTATAAATTGGGCCTTCTCTTACTAAAACGAATTACAGCATGTTCATTGACTCTAACACTAAACTACCTAGTTATATTCTAATTCACTTATTTATAACGTTAACATTAGATTTAGAGGTTTTAATAAACCTGTTTTTTAAATACAATTTAAATATATGAGTTAGTAAAGATTTGATCAAAATAACGTCTTTTATAATAAACTTAGACATGCAATGGAATACAATTTTTTGTGTTAACACTATTACTACAAATTATAGTACATATTCCAGTACCTATTTATTATTGCTACCTAATTTAATTTTTTAAACAACCCTTTCATAACAAATATAACGTAAGACTAAAACATGTAAACACAAAAAAGAAATTTAGTGAATGAACATCAAAACAAGTAACAATCCACGTTTGACGTTTAATTTTAGCTTAGTCCATACTTTAGGTTAACGATACTGAAACATAATACAATTGACTTTTATTTAAAAAAAATATAATTATACGTTACCTAAAATAACGATTTAACTATTCATAATGTTCGTAGTGTAGGTGGCATTCCTTTTGAAGCCATATTTTCACTTCATTAATCCTTTCCGTCACTTTTAGCTTTTGCAAATTATTAACATTTTCATCGTAAAAGCTGAAGCTGTTTGATTAGCTCAAGTTTGTCAGTTTTTCTGATGTTCTGAAGTTCTTAGCTTTCAAGACATTTTATTCTCTTTAAATTTGCACATTTTGTCAATCCAGACATTTGTTTAAGAGCCTAATGTTTTCAAATCATCTTCTTAAGCTAGACATAATTCATATCTAAAATAAGCGATGTCTTAATTAAAAAATTTATAGTTACCTAATAGTGTTTGATCGGTCTCTTATTTTCACGATCAAAATTGAGTTAAAGTTTCATAATATCTATTATCTATTATTTTGAAAGTTTCAGACTATTAATCCGTAGCTTGAGTTTTTGCAAGCTGCTTTGGACAGAATCATAAGCATATACAGATGACTTTCACGGTAAATGTCTGAAAAAATATATAATACACGTTACCCTAAATAGTAGTTGCTTTACCATTTAACTTAGCAATTATTATTATCAAAATAACATAACCTCATTGTTAAATCTTTATCACCCTGTAGTTGATGAATCAGATACGTAGATTTTAATAATTGAGGTTGTAGGACAGTATTTTTAATCTGTAACAAGTTTGTAAATTAGTAGAAAAAATATATTTAGTTCGTTTTCGACAAACGTGTATTCAAACTGTCTGATTGAATCAATATTTGAAAAATCTGATTGCGAAAATTAAAACGTGTAGTTTTTTTTGAAGGCAACACGAAATAGTGGCGACCGTGACAGGACCGATTGAAGATTAAGAATTTTTCTACTGATAAGTGTCACACTGGACCGTCCCGTTTTTAAATGAACAAGTGTTGATAAGATACGTAAACGATTATTGTTTTAAACATTTTATTGAGCCAATTTTCAAGCAAATGGAGGCCAAGAAGAAGAGCAGAAAAGTTTTGCGTGCTGCATTTTCCAGAAAGATAAATGATCTCAAAAAGCTGTTTGAAGATAAAGATGTCAGCAAAATTTTTTTTTTTATGATTGTGGACCTGAACGGGCTAAAATTGGCCTATCGTGCTAAAGCACTCAGGAACACTTAGGAGGATGGATAGAGGGATAATGAATTGCCAATAGATGCCTATGAACAGCTACCTTAAATTTTCTCATATCATAAGTGAGAGGAAAGCAGGAACTAGGGAGATCATTCCAGAGTTTAGAAGCCGTGTAGAAAAATGTGGATTGCGCCCGTTTGGTACGACAAGTGGAGATTTGTACTGCATACTGATGATGTGAATGAGCGAACCGAGTGTTTCTCGCAAAGATAGCCCGAGATGGTATCAAAGAATATAATTCAGCAGCACAATAGCCGTTGTAATAACGATAATACAAAGAAAGAACTGAAACCATCCTTCTATGCTCAAGGGACTGTATGTGAGAAGTTAAGGACGGGTCATTTATAAGCCTAATCGCTCTCTTTTGAATACGATCAACGATATCGAGAGCGTATTGGGGAGCACTAACCCAGAGGTGAGAATTATATTCCAGATGAGGCCGAATTTGGGCCTTATACAGCAGAAGGAGTTGTCGAGAGGTAAAGTACTGCTTAGATCTGTACAAAAGCCTATTTTACGAGCAGCTGTTTTGGTAGCTGACAGAAGATGGTCAACCCATGAGAGATTTGAAGATACAGTCATACCCAACAGAGTAATAGAGTCTGAAAACTTAAGAACTGAGCCATTCATACTTACAACAGGAAATGATCGATCTTTTTTGGCGGACACAAGGCAACACTGAGTTTTGTTAGCATTAAATTTAACTAGATTATTGCTTCCCATTCGAGAATACGTTGAATGTCTTTGTTGATTGAATTTGCCATTTCAGCTTTAATTTCTTGATTTGACATAGAAGGTGGATTATCACTATGAGTAGACTGAGTGAAGAGTGATATCGTCAGCAAAGCAATGGATGGGGTTAGTTGTTGAAGAAATAAGGTCATTTATGTACAGCAGAAAAGTGTAGGCGCTATAACGGATCCCTGTGGTACGCCCGCGTTAATGCTAACTTCTTTTGAAAAAAGCCATCAACTACGACACGTATTCGTCTTTTATCAAGGAAACTAGAAACCCAGTTGATGAGCGTATCATTTAACCCAAACGAGGTGAGTTTGGCAAGTAAACACTTATGCCAAACTTGGTCAAATGCCTTTGAGATATCTAAAGCGACTACAACTGTTTCACCGGACTGCTCTACTGTATTGTTCCAAACTTGGGTCACATATGAAAGAAGATCGCCTGTTGAACGACTTTGCCTAAACCCATATTGGTGGTCACTAAGGAGTTTGTTAGTTTCAAGGAACGTGAGCAGTTGCTGATTGATGGCTTTTTCCATGATTTTAGACAAAATGGAAGTGATGGCAATTGGTCGGTAGTTTGAGGGATCGGTCTTATCGCCTTTTTGGGAATAGGTTGAACATTTGCTAACTTCCATGATGAAGGGAATTCCCAGAAGACATAGAGATCGTATAGAGCTTAGATAGGACTGGTACTAGTTCGGGGAACATTTCTTTAAGACAATAGCTGGGATACCGTCTGGGCCAGTCGCCTTATTGAGATCAAGCCTACTGATGATCGATTCCAAGAGCTTGTACCGAAAATGAATTGGTTTCATAGCGTATGAAGAAGAGTTGACTAGGGCACATCTTTTCCAGAATCATTGAGACACGAGTTTGATGCAAACAAATCCACAAAAACATTGGCTTTGTCTACAGAATCAGCAACTACCGATCCGTCAATAGATGTCAGGGGAAATGAAGATGTTCGAAAGTTTTTACTAATGGCTTTAGCTAAAGACCAAAATTTACGACTGCCTAAAGGAGATGTAGCTAGTTCATTGCATTTTCGTTGTTCGAACAACTTTCTAGTTTTAGTGATGACACTTTTGCAGATAGTTCTAGCACCAACGTATTCTACATGACTGTCGACCGATTTATTAGATTTCCATTTAATGTAATATTTTGTAAAGATATTGCATCAGCACAAGCCTTATTGAACCAGGGTTGGCAACGTGAATGACCTATACGGTTTTGTTTTTTGGGAGTGTATAACTCCATTCCCATGAGGATGACTTCAGATACTGAAAGAGCGATGTCCGAAGAAGAGGACGACTTAAAACAATATTCACGCCATGGAAAGATTGCAAAGAAATCCCGTAAATCACTCCATCGAGCTGACTTAAAACACCACAAGGTTCTATCGGTTCTGTGAACAACAGTAGAATTAGGTACAGTAGAAATGATTTTTATTAGACAATGGTCGGAAAGACCTAAAGGCGAAAGAACGGAAGTTTTATAAACAAGAGGGTTTGATGTAAGAAAGAGATCTAGAAGATGTGGAGTATGGTTAGGGTTATCAGGGATTCTTGTGGGTTCAGAAATCGTTTGTGTGAGATCGCATGAAATAGCAAATGTTTCTGCACTATGACCAGCAGGATTTGTAGTAGATGAAAACTGAAGCCAATTAGAGCTATGAACATTGAAATCTCCTACAATTCAGATATCGTAAGATGGAAACTGAGACAGGAGTCAACTTTCATACTAAGGTAATCGAGGAAGTCTTGAAAGTTACTGTCATTAGGAGATCTATAAATGCAACAGTAGAATTTCACAAAATTAGGACCAGAATGTTTAAACCAAATCACGTCAAAATTTTTATTTTCTAAGGAAGAAACCCTCTTGCAAGCAATTCTGTCCTTGATGTAGGCACATACGCCTCCTTTATATCGAAAGTTAGAGTGAAGGTGGTATTGAGGAAATTGCAAGTCGGGTGACTCGGAGCTTTCAGAGGAGACTTGTGTTTCAGATAGAAACAAAATATCAGGTTGTAATTGTTCAAGATGTTGGTGAATAGCATTAAGATTAGACCTGATACCGCGGATGTTGCAGTAGTGAATCAGAAAGTTGATACTTTCGATGACCGTGGTCGCTTGGGCCCTGCCCTCCCGGACATCCGAATGGGGCAGGATTTTACGTCCGGAATTTATTACCCTAGAAACCACAGCCATGTAATTTTTTAATTTGGGACTTTTAATCCGATAGGAAGACAGTGAGGGCGAGAAGGAAGGATAAGGATGAGAATAGATTAAGGATGAAGGTAAAGGTAACCGGCAGCCCTTACCGAGATCAGAAAATCGGAGACCCAATATTAAGGAGCCCATGGTAAGGGTGGTGGTACCTTCCCGGCACGCATGGAGTATATTGGGCATTAATGTTGTATGGGATGTTTTGCGAAATAACTATGGGGCATTGAAAGTTGTTGATGGTGAAGTATACGAGTTATTGTTGTAAACAGATGCTTCGGAGGACGATTTGCTGATCGAAATGGAAGGTAGCGAAGAATATACAAAGAAGTATCTTCGTTTGCAACAACGGTACAATATGGCATGTAAGTCTGGTGGAGATCGGTTGCAATGTAATGATCAGGATCTGCCAGCTAAGCGCAAATTTAAATTGCCTAGTATTCAGTTTAAAGTTTTAGATGGAGACATTAAAGAATGGTTGTTATTTTGGTCTCAGCTCAAAAAGGTGCATGATGACCCTGATATTGACCCTACAGACAAGATAGAGTATTTAATTCAGACTACTGTTCCGGGAAGTCGCGAACGTCAGTTGATTGAAAGTTTTCCAGCAACCGGAGATAACTATATTGTGGACTGTTTAACCCCTCGATTCGGGTGAGAAGATTTGCAAATTGAATTGTACGTTCGTGCGCTTCTTAAACTAATTTTAAATAACGCTATTTTCTCGAAAAAGATAGACATTGCTATGCTATATGACAAATTAGAAACCCAAATGCGCGCGTTAGATACACTGGGTGTTAAATCAGAAAAATGGGCAGCTATGCTTTTTCCTTTAATAGAGTCGTGTTTGCCTGAAGATTTACTGCGTGTTTGGCAACGCTCACAATTTCATCCAAATTTTAAATCTTCGCAAATTAGTTTAAGTAATGCAGAGTATCCGACAAGGGAAGAGAAGTTAAAAAGTCTTATGTGTTTTTTTGGCACGTGAAGTTAAAAATGGCCAACGTATAAAGTTAGCTTCCAAAGGTCTTGATTTAAAACATATTGCGAGTAAAAAGATTCCAGGCGTTCAAGTGGCTCAACTCGATATAATTCAGAATTTTCTGAGCAAGGAATGGCCACGGTCACAGGTCTAGTTAATGTCAAACCTAATGTTTTAAAATGTGTTTTTTGTGATGGTTCTCATGAAGCTGCTAATTTTTTAAACCTCAGCAGTTTTCTCTTGAGGAAATACTATCGATTTTAGGCGAAAAACGTGCCTGTTTTTGCTGTCTAAAAAGAGGACATCAAGCGAAAAAGTGTAGGTCTCGTTTAAAGTGTGTCATTTGTGGTAAGTCCAATTTTCCCTTGATGTTTTTATGCAGACTTTAAGAATTCGTTTAAAGGGCGTTAATGGTAGTCTGTTTGTAAGAGCCTTAATTGATACAGGCTCACAGAGGTCATACGTTTTGCAGACTACAGCGAATGTATTAGGGATTGAGTCTAAGCGTGTAACAAAAATTGTACATTGTCTTTTTGGTGGATCTCTAAAGGAACACGGTCATGAATGTTATGACATTAAACTTAGTTTTAGTAATTTTGATTTAGTTAAGGAGTTTTTAAGTAGGCCTGTTATTTGTTCGGATATCCCTCCGGTGTTTTATGGTGATTGGATTGAACAATTGAATTCATGTGGTATCCAATTATCCGATAATTTTAATAGCTGTAGTAAGATTGACATGTTAATCTAGTCGAAGATTATGATCAAGTTTTTAAGGAGTGGTTAAGTGATAATGTAATTGAGGAGGTGTTTGAGGAAATGCCTGCGATGGCGAATGTATATCACTTTCCTCATCGTCCAGTTGTAAAGGAAGGTAGTACTACCCGTATCATCCTTCTCTTAATTAACGGCTAGATAAGGGGCCTAATGTCATTGAATTAATTCCGATCATTTTGTTAAGGTTTAGAAGGTGTAAAATCCGCGTTGTGTCGGATATCAGAAAAGCGTTCCTATAGATCAGTCTTAATGAGAGATTTTTTGCCTTTTTTGAGGATTGAATCTGAAGGTCAAGAAAGGATTTTCGACACAAGCGCGTTGTATTTGGTGTCAGTAGCAGCCCGCTTTTATTAGGGGGACTATAGAATATCATCTTTCACAAGTGTTGGAAAGATGCTTAAGTAATAATGCACTGTACAGTAAAGAGACAAGTGTTACAGTTGATGAAAATTGACAATTGTGTCACGAGTATTTCGAATGATGATATTCTACAAAATTTCATTAAAGAATCCATCATTCTTATGAATGAGGCTATTTGACCTCAGAGGGTGGAATTTTTCCGGTCAGGTTTCTGATACATCTGAGAGTTTGTTTAAAACTGCTGTTTTAGGGTTGATGTGGAACAAATATGACGATACCCTGTCTGTAAATGAAGCTTGTTTGAATGGTGTCAATGAGTTAAAAGAATATCGAATCAGTAAAAGGTTAATGCTTTCTTTTGCTCACATGCTATTCGATCCTATTGATTTCACTGCACCGTCAACCATTTTATCAAAGTTACTGCTACAAAAAACGTGGGAGAAAAAAATTGGCAGGGGATGCTCCTGTAGATTCCGATATTGAAAATATGTTTTGTGAGTGGTTGGATGAGTTGCATTATTTACCAAAGATCAAAATACCAAGGTGGATTCACGGAGATAATTTTCAATTCGATTCTGGAAGTATACATTTTTTTTGTAATGTGAGCAAGGATTCTTATGCTTCCGTTATTTTCTTTAGATGAAAATGTTTTTGTTCGTTTATTCGCAGCTAAGGCTAGAATAGCGCCTCTAAAAAAGGTTTCTATACCACGTTTAGAGCTCCTAGCAGCTATCATTGGAACTAGATTGTTTGTTTCTCTGAAAAAAGATTTCAAGTTTGATTCGAATTTGCCGGTTTATTTTTGGAGTGATTCCTCCACTGTTTTAAGTTGGATAAGGAGTAAACAGAATTGGGAACTTTTGTGGGTAACCGGGTGAAGGAAATTGTAAGCCATACCACTATTGAGGATTGGCATTTTATTCCAGGGGCTTTGAACAAAATAATTGTATATATCTAAATGGTAGGAGGGACCAAGTTGGCTTTACGATGAACCAAAAATGTGGCCGCAAGTTGAAATTCTTTATGATGACCAGGAAATTAATAAGGAGAGGGAAAAGTGTATCACCACACTTATTAATTCCGATTCGTTTCCAGTGGATTGGAACATTTCATATTTTTCAAAATGTACTAAGACTTTACGGATGATTGGTTGGATTTTTAGATTTGTATATAGTATGGGAAATCCGACAAAAAAGTTACACGGGTGCTCTCTGTTGAAGAATTAGAAGCTGCCGAAATACATATTTTAAAGCTAATCCAAAACGAAAGTTTTAGTGGTGAGAATGACCCTCGTTTATGTAGTTTAACTCCCTTCAGGGATGATCTTGGCGTGATCCGCTTACGTTCTAGACTTTGTAATCGAAATGACACAGAACAGTATTGCTTTCCAGTAGTTTTACCAGCAAAACATTTTTTAGTTAATAGGTTTATTTTTGAACAGCATGTCAAGTCTTTACATGTTGGTACCCAAGGATTAATGACTGTCTTGCGTGAAAAATATTGGATCATTGGCGGGCGAAGGGCTATCCGGTCGGTTATATCGAGTTGTACCATTTGTAGACGACATAAGAGTAAGCCGTTTATGACAAATTTACCTCCCATTCCATTGAATCGTGTACGTGATGCAGCGATCTTTGAGATAACCGGGGTAGACTTGGCGGTGCCCCTATTTTTAAAGAATGGAGAAAAAGCATGGGTGTGCCTTTTTACTTGCCCGGTTTATCGCGCCGTTCATTTGGAATTGTGTACGGGATTGTCTACTGCTAACTTTATACAAGTGCTTAGACGTTTATTGCGCGGCGCGGTCGGCCAAAGACTATTTATAGTGACAATGGCACTAATTTCGTTGGTACCGAGAACTCGTTTAGTAAATGGAATTTGGACAAGATAACCACGCCTAGTAGTGTAGAAAGAATTACGTGGCGTTTAGTACCCCCACAGCCAGTTGGTGGGGAGGTTTTTGGGAGAGTTGGTGGGTATTTTAAAACAAATTTTGCGTAAAGTTTTAGGTCGTGCTCGTGTTACTTATGAGGACTTAGTTACGATTCTTTGCGATTGTGAAGCGATTATAAACCAGCGACCATTAACTTACATCTCCGGTGATGCTGATGAACTTATACCTCTTACGTCTGTGATGTTTATGAGAGAATTGGTCCATACTGGTGTTCCCGATTGTGACTTTGTTGATTCTGGTTCGTTATGTAAGAAGTCGCAACAAAAGCATAAACTTCGAGATGTGCTAAGACATACATTTAGAAACGAATACTTAGGGCATTTAAAGTCTTGGAGCGCTAAAAAACCTGATAGACAAGTTTCAGTAGGAGAGATAGTGTTGATTGGGAATGACTTTGACAAACGTATTCAGTGGCCGTTAGGTCGTGTCGTGGTAGTAATTCCTGGTAAAGATGGACAGATCCGTCTAGCTAGAGTTAGTATAGCTAGAGGATCTTTGTTAAGACTGGTTCAGCGTCTGTACCCGTTAGAATGTGACATGTGTGAGTCTGCTGATGACAGGAATCGCCTCCATGTTTCGTCGTCAACAGAAGGGTTGAAGGCAGATGTTAACGAATCATCGTCAAATCCTGAATCTTCAGAAAGTGCGGTAAAATGTGCGCTTCTTACCGAAATTAAATCTATGGCAACTGAACGGGTAACGCGTAGTGGCCGTGTAGTTAAAGTATCGAAAAGATATTTGTATTAGTATGTGATAAGTTTGCTTTTGTACCTGGTTAGGGTTTAGTTCATTTTTAAATGTTATTCGAGATTGTAGTTTTATCAAAGTTAGCATATTTATTATTTGATGAGTCACTCAATAGTTAGTTTTTCGTGACTCAGGTGGGAGGATGTTAAATCTTTATCACCCTGTAGGTAGATTTTAATTTAGTTTTTATGGTTCATGAATCAGATACGTAGATTTTAATAATTGGGGTTGTAGGACAGTAGTATTGAGAGACAGAAGTATTTTTTAATATGTAACAAGTTTGTACATTAGTTGAAAAAATATATTTAGTTCGTTTTCAACAAACGTGTATTCACTCATTTGAATCAATATTTGAAAATGAAAACATGTAGTTTTTTTTTAACGCAGCACGAAACTCATAGATTTAAATTGTAATACTAAAAGAAGCTAATACAAGCCACAAAAGCAAAGATACTGCGTGGTTGTAAAAATTAATTTTCCACATATACAGTGTGTCCAAAATTGGTCGTGCAGTATTGCTATCTTGGAAACTATAAGGGATCGAAAGACGGTTAAGTGGAGAAAGTTTTAGAGAATTTTGAGCCCACTAAAATGCCATTATGATATCAAGGCTATCTCAAATATTTAATAGGACGTTTCGACTCATCAAAAGCATCATCAAGTAATCTCTTATGAACAGTAGCTACCTATTCGTATATAACTATTTATTACGGTATCGAAAAAGCCTTTCCAAACCTTGTCTTAAACAATGACAGATAAATAACTCTTTTATTAAGTTTAAATTTAAGTAAACATCTAACAATACATTTAAGTAGTAGTGAGGCAGCTCGCCTTTCACTTTTGAGACGTCATTTGACCTTGGGAATTTCCGATGGCGTAATTAGGCCTGAGGATTTCCGATGACGTAATCAGGTCGGGGGATTTCCGATGACTACGCCTTTCACTATTGACTTTGTGAAAGTTGTTTACCTTCAGAAACAGGTTTTTACCTTGAGAAAGTGGCCTAGGGCTTGGACTTGCGCAGGGGTTTGAAAATTTTTTAATGGAGGTTCTTGTAAGACAGGTGTGGGAACTAGCTCTTAGACCTGGTGCCGCACTCAGAAATTGTTTTAAAGGAGGTTCTTGTAAGACAAGTGTAGGAAATAGCACTTAGGGGTTAACTGTTTCGTGCTTCGCGAAGACAGGTGTAGGAACGAGCTCTTGGTCTGGACCTTCGCGGGAAATTTGAAATTTGAATAAGGATCCTAATGATATCTCATAAGACAAGTGTAGGCCTGCGCCGGATGATTGGAAAAAGTATGGACCCTAATGCTACCTCATAAGACAGGGTCTTGTGTTAGGCCTGCGTCCCTTGATGGGGAAATAGTACGGGGACTCTAATGCTAACTTATAAGACAGAGCTTGTTTGTGGAGCCATCTAGCGGGGTATGGACTAATGAGTATTTTTAGGGAAGATTTTCGGTGAAAGAATAATATCCAACGGTGGTCCTGTGCGTTGGCCTGCTAGGTCTCCGGACCTCACCCCATTAGACTTTTATTTATGGGGATATGTCAAAAATGAGGGGTATGAATTTGATCCCCCAGAAAATAGGAAAGTTCTGGAACATCGAATTATTAATATTATTGAAAATATTAATCGTAGTACAATACGTCGAGTATCCAGAACTGTTGCAAAAAAATGTGAAAAGTGCATTGAAAAAATGGTCGACATTTTGAATAATAGTATGTAGAACTAATGTCGGTTTTATAATTATCCTGTAAAATACATTTAATATTAATATAACACACTATAAAAATTATTTGATATTGTAGCGTTGTAAAATGTATGCTAAAAAAGTTTTTTAATTACTTTCTAGTCATAATTTTATGGTTTAAATGAGTAACATTTAACATAATACCCTAACTACTACTATGTGTTTTTTTAATATTCCCCATTATTTTCACTCCTTTGCTTGAGCAATTTATTTATGAATACCAAGTAAACATTTGAGTATTTTTAAGACAAGTTTTGGAAAGGCTTTTTCGATATCGTAATAAATAGTTATCTACAAATAGATTACTTGATGATGCACTAATTGTTTTAAACTCATCAAAGCCTACTACCAGAAATTTACAATAATCGAATTCCCTATTTAGCTGTAGTTAATTTCTAAGTGTCTTAATAGGACTTTTCACATTTTTTTTAATATTTTCACTTGAAGTAAATATATTGTTAGGTGTTTACTTAAATTTAAACTTTATAAAAGAGTTATTTATCTGTCATTGTTTAAGACAAGGTTTGAAAAGGCTTTTTCGATATCGTAATAAATAGTTATATACGAATAGGTAGCTACTGTTCATAAGAAATTACTTGATGATGCTTTTGATGAGTCGAAACGTCCTATTATGGATTGAAATAAATGTACATTTGCAGAATATATTGCTTTGATAGTTTTGTTTTTCAAAAATGTTTCATAAAAAAAGAAATATTAGAAAATGTCAAGAATGAGGGTCGAAACGTCGAATTATCATTAAGTGTTGTAGATCGTTGGATTTAGAATAAAAAAAGGAATCATTTTATATCATTAGCTAATTTCCGCCCCATATGAAAAAATAAAGTTGATGATGGTCTCCAATCGACGAAACTTCGGATTAATTTTTTTTCTGTCACCAATCAATAGAGGATAAAAAGTGGCAATGGCAAATTTTGGATTTAGCTTATCTGAAAGATTCTGAATAACTTTTTTTAATTACATTTTTTGGTAAAAAAAACCCTAATACGACTTGTGAAAGCATTATTTGAATTTTATGGAGTTGGGAAAGAGCGATTTTTATTATTTTTTAATTTTAATGAAATTCTGGATTTAGCCTATTTGAACGATTTTGAACATTCTTTGTTAATGAAATTTTTTGATAAAAAATCCATAATACGACTATCTATTCCAAAATTGCAATTTAGTAAAGGTATAGACGGATAACAATTTTATTTTTTTTAATTCGATTATGTATTAACAAGATACATGGATGGTGTAATTATTTAATTTTTATATTAAACTAGAATTCTGAAAAATGTCAGTAGACCATACATGTCCTAGTAAAGATACGAAAAAACTACTTATAATAAATAATAATATAATAATAATAAAATATAATATGTACTCTGTTTACAAGATATTTTGTATTGACACTTTTGTAAGGATTTTGGTGGGGTAGTATAAATTTTGATACTTTAACGTAAAAGTGGCATGACCCTATTTCATTATTTCAGTAATTGATGTCAAAGAGTAACAAAATTATAATTGATAAATTAAAAGAAATTCTACTGAATGCAACAATTTATTTTGTTGTAATATTGATTTACTAGTTTCACTATTAAGAGATATTTGGTGCAGAACGGTAACTAGATATTTATTACATTAAATACGAGTATTATCAATCTAACGGCAGAACATTCAACTTTTTAAAATCCGTTGTTTACAAATTAAAGCGGTATACATAGGTCAAACTACAAGAAACTTTGGCATGAGACGCAAACAACACGTTCTTTGTTGTAAATACAGACAGTTAGATATTTACGCTATTCTAAATGAGCAAAAATATCGTTAAAACGGTATATCATTGGAAAGTGAACCATATAATTTGTGATTTGTATTTTACGATTCACATTAGTAGTGTTTAACGTATTAGAGATCTAGTTATTACTATTTACTAATTACCCTAGATATCGTTAAATTTCAAATCATAATTTCAAATCTTTACATTTTTAGTCATTTTTATGACATTTCCTGAAGGTTTGAATGAAGGATGATATATTTACGCTGGAACGTAAATTTGAAATGCTTTGGTCTTTTTTATAGACCTTGAAGTGAATACGTTACTACTGTATGCGGCAAAACAAAGGACATAGAAAACTGAAGCTTTAAAGCATGAAAAATTAAATAACAAAAATTCAAGTAATGTGCTCGTCATTGCGGTCCAGACAGTACTCATAATGCTTAACAAGATTGCCAAGCATATTTGTAAAAATAGGCTGCCGCATTCTTCTGAAAAAGGTCAACGTTTTTTCACAGAGTTACCGGTGGGTTTTCCGTGAAAACGGATTGTTTCAGAATACCCCACATGTAAGAATCAAGAGTTGTTAGATCAGGTAAACGAGTATAACTTAAAATTAAAAATACACCATAGAAAAACCAAAAAGATAAGTATTTTAAATAATGAACGTGTATAGTTCGTTAGTCCGCTATTACCTAAAGAAAACAACTTTAATCTTTAAATTCTTAAATCTACTGGACTAAATTTAATTGAATTAACATTGCATTCTTAATAATAGATGCCACATGCCAGTTTGATTAAGAACGTGGTTACAAACAATGTTTAAGGTTTAAATTGAAAATATAATTATATGGATGTGAAATAAAACTTTAAACAGTTTAAACAACACACATTTAAATATTCATAAGGAAACGTACAAATACTATTAACCGTGTTAATGGTAAGAAATATGTTGTTTATGTATAATGTCATTTTCGGTTTCAAACTGGTTTCGTAATATCTGAAAAACAGTGTTATTGCAATATAAGTTATGAGTTAGGGTCGTTTACATTACTCACAATTTGAACAAAATCGCTGAGTTACATGAAGTTTGTAAAAATTGGTACTCACATTTACAGAGCAGCCATACGTCGTGGGGTAAACCGATGAGATAAATACCTGTCATCTCAAAATGTATTAGGTATAGAGCACGTCAGATTTAGACAAAATGGTAGACACAATGTTATGTAAATTTTATGAAATATGATTAGTGAATTAATGCATAGATTTTACAGAATGAAATTGGTAATAGGTTATTTGACGATATATTTAAAGTTGTAGAAAATGTGTATGGATAAAAGTGAATAAAACACATTTATTCATTCTATAACGCTATTTGCTTGTCCCTCGCCATTTATGCATTCAGAATTAGTGTACCGTTAGCAAATGTGGATGGTGTTGCTATTTGTTTGGTTATATTCTAGTAAAATATCAAGTGGCAAAAACACCTTTCAAACCTTTAGTTTTCAAAGTAGTTACTTTACCGGTAGAAAAGACTGAAAGCTCTAACTAAAACATATCAGTTGAAGGGGAAAGAGGAAGAACAACAAGAGTAATAAATTAAAAAAAAATCGGTATTGATATAAAGATAGCGTAATCCAAACAATAGGAAACGGTGCGTTGCGGCTTTATCACGAGCAAAATCCTTACCTTATAAACCACAGAAAGGGAAAGAGATCGGGGGAAAGCAACCGAATTTGGAAGTTCTGTATCATGAAGGTTGTGGACTTAAATGCAATGAAAACTCCAATGAGGAGTGAAGAAAAACTTTTTGTCATTTTATCAATTTGACATTCATTGCAGAAATACTTTCCTTTTCATTACATTCGCATGGAAGATGTTATAAGAAAGTGCACAAAAACATTTAAGTCCCGAATAATACCTGACTGAAGATGAGTTACAACTTATAAAAGGACGTTATGCTCATTTCTTCAGATATTATCCAAAGGTATCTTCAAAATAGAGCACTACCGGTTGGTAGATGAGGTCAGTATGATAAACGTCCTCACACAGTAGCTCCAGAGGTAGCACAATGGTTGACTATCCACATTAACAGTTTTTTGTAGCCAGGAATCTCATTATTCTAGAAACAAAAATATGAGAAAACGATACTCATCTCCTTTTATGTCAAATCTGAAAAGGTAAGGTCTTCACATTTAGGCGTCATTTAATTTATCCATCTTTACAACGTAAGGATAGGACAATTGTAAAAATCGATCAAGATATGGTGTATTTTACCTGGACCTGCAACAAACTGTCACTTCCGAAGCGAGTTACATCAAAATCATTCTATCTGCGGCAAATGTGATTCTACTATTTAAGTGTTCATATAGTTGCAAACAATATCACTCTTCTACATGAATCGAAAGTGTGGTACATAAAGAAATTTGTTGGTACCTTGCTTACGATTCTTGAATAAAACTTACAGTTCAGAAATAAGAAACAGCTAGTAATTCGCATTGATTGCTCGGATCAAAATAAAAATGAGGAAAACAGTTTTCTTCTTTGCACCTTTTACAGACCGATCATTATTCAAAATACCATCTTATACGACTTTTCACACCATTCATCCAGATGGAACAGCACATGGAGGGGCAGCAATACTCAGACGCTCCGAAATAGCACATCACGAACTACCCTCATTTCAAACCAACAAAATACAAGCTTCTGCAATTTATGTCAATGCTAAACCGAGGCCTTTTACCATAGCTGTGATTTACAGTCCACCGAGGAGCGCCATCAATACTGACGAGAATGAAATAATGTTCACTTTGGAAGCTCGCTTCGTAGTTGGTGGAGATTTGAATGCCAAACATTCTGAGTGGGGTTCCAGAAGTATCACGCCCAAACACCGGAATCTTCTACACCTTATAACGAAAAAAAGTTACTTGCACTTGTCAACTGGTCAACCAAGTTACTGACCAACTGACGTAAACAAACTTCCTGATTTGTTAGACTTCTTTGTCATCAACGGCACAGCAACTAACTACCTTCATTTTTAACCTAATTGGGACCTTTCCCCCGCAATCCTCATCCTTAGTACTCTATCATAAAATCAAATCTACCCAGACTAGCCTCCCTAAAAGTGATTAGACTAGCTTTCAACAATACATTGAACATAATTTAACCCTGAACATTGAACTATAAGAACCTAGTGACATTGACAATGCTGTACAATACTTTACCAATACAATATAAGTAGCAGCCTGGATAAGTACACCTACACCAGCCACAAACATTAAGTCTAACATACCGCTAGAGATTCGACAGCAGATTGCGCAGAAAAGACGCGCAAAGAACTCACAATCCTGTTGATACAAATACATGTAACAGGTACACAAAACTACTTAAAACACACAACATTTAAGAAATTACACATTTGAAACATATATTACGTCTCTGTCAAAAGAAGATCACTCAGTATGGAAAGCCACAAAGAAACTCAAAAGACCCACAACTCACGTACCACCATTGAGGAATCAAGGTGGATCCTGGACAAGAACAGATCAAGAAAAATCAAATGCTTTTGCAGAGCACTTAGCTCAAACAGTTAGTCCTCCAGAACTTAACCCTAACATCAATATTGAGAATATCAATACTTTCTTAGCTGCACCATATCCAATGACCTCTCGAATCAAACCGTTGACACCATCTGAAATAAATCAATAAATTAACAATTGCAACACATACAAATCTCCTTGACTCGACCTTATAGGTCCATTTCCTGGAAATTTGCCTAGACCATATTAATAACTAACCTTGGTGTACCACCTAAGTCAACTTCTTCATGCCGCCATATAAGTCCAAGGCCAAGAGGCTGGAAACTGATGTTAACCTGAACGCGATACTACCAAAACATCCGTTCGGATTCAGAGAACGGCACTCCTTAATTCAGCAGTGTCACAGAATCGTTAACGAGATAATAAGAAGTCTGGAAGATAAAAAGGTTTCCGTTACAGCATTTTGGATATTGTTCAAGCTTTTGACCGTGTGTGGCACCAAGGTCTTTTATTTAAGCTAAAACAAATCCTTCCTACCTACTATTACATCATCCTAATGTTCTATCTCGGCGATCGCATTTTCCAAACTAAATTTAATAATGATGTTTCCACAATCCACCCAATTAAGTCTGCAGTATCACAGGTTAGTGTCCTAGGACCACTCTTGTACCTTGTATTTACGAATGACATACCAACTACCGCTAGCACAATTATTACTACTTTTGCAGACGATACTGCGATTCTGTCAGTCGACAATGATCCTCAACTGTTTGAAGAATGGCTCAGTTCTTGGTGTATCAAAGTAAATCCCACTAAGTCAAAACAGATAAACCTCAAAACTAGACAAATCGAATGCCCAAATGTCTCCATTGACAACACCCAGCTACCTGTCCAAAACTCGGTCAAATACCTAGGACTAATACGGGATTCTAAACTCACATGGCGGCCACACTTAATAACCAAAACGAATCTCATAAACAACAAGATTTGACAAATGTATTGGTTACTCGGTCGCAATTCTCAACTGAAAATGGAAATAAAATACTTTTATGTAACTGTATTATAAAAACCATTTGGACATATGGGATTCATCTGAGGGGTTGCACCAAGGCCTCAAATTTAAAAATTATACAACGATTTCAGTCCAAAATCTTACACATGATTCTAAATGCACCTTGGTTTATAAGCAATGAAACCACTCACGATGACTTAACCATCCCCACAGTTGATGAATAAATCCAAAGATTCAGAACCACTTATTTTCGCAATCTCCCAGGGCATCACAATGAGGAGGTTAATCACCTAACGAATGAAGTAGCCGTACCTATAAGACTGAAAAGGAAACGCCCTACTTATCAACAAAATTAAATTACTAACTACCAACGTACATACAGTGAAACATTAGTAGTGGTTGTGGTTTCGAGTCTCACTCGAGGCAAAAAGTATTTCAATTACAAATGTACTTACATACTTAATGTATATTTTAACGTAAGACTTTCTTTTGTGTCGGGTATTTTCTTTAAATAGAAACAGGCTCAAATTTGGCAATTTTATATCTTAAGGCCTTTTTACTAGAGCACACTTTATAGATTTTCTTTAAATATTACTTCCACAAACATTAAGCGTTAGGACGATTGCCCGTTTCTGAAAGATTTCCCGTTACGAAGATAGGTCTTTATAGTACAGAGTCCTTATATAAAGTATTTAATAACAAAAAATTAGCTATTTCTGATTTTACCTTTAATAGATCAAACCGTCCTGAAAAATACATTTAACATGACATAGAAAACGAAAACTAGCAGTAAACAATGCCATACTTAAAAAACTAAGTCTACAGTATTTCATCACATTACATCAGTGCAGTGATATCATGGACATTTTAAGCAGTAATGTATAAAATAAAAAAGTGAATTTTAATTATATCTAACGCAATTAATAAAGAGTAGTCAAGATCTCTAATACATTAAACATTACAATCCTAGGGGCGAAACGCAAAACTTTTTAAAATCCGTTGTTCACAAATGAAATTGTTCGCTCTCCAATAATATAGACTTTAAGGATATCTTTACTCATTTAGACAGTATTGTTTAGCGTAAATGTCTATCTTGTACTTACAATAAAGAAGGTGTCTCAAGTCAAAGTTTCTTATCGTTTGACCGTTCTGGAATTTGAACAATTTAATTTCTAAACAGCGGATCTTAAAAAGTTGTGTTTTCGCCGTTAGGATTGATAATATTTAATATTAAATATGTAGTTACTATTTATTCTTCGCTAATACCTTTTGATAGTGATAAATTATAATATTAAAACAAAATAAATTGTTGTATCAAGTATTCCTTTCATTTATTAATTATATTGTTGTTACTACTTTACGTATATAATAAAATATGGTCATACCACTATTACGTTAATGTATAGTATCAAAGTTTATACTACCCCACCAAATTCTATACAAAAATGTCAATAAAAAATATTTTGCAAGCACAAGTGTAAAACAGAGCACATATTTAAGTGGTTTGGTCGTATCTTTGCTAGGACATGTATGGTCTATTGACATTTTACAGAATTCTACTTTAATAAAAAATTACGTGAGCGTTGACTTATTTGACTTTTTCCTCTAGCATGTATCCTAGTCTTGAATCTGTATTATATTTAACAAAAGAGACATGACCATTATTTCTGAGGGAAAATTTAATTGAAAAATACGCTGTGCATTTCATTTTTATACACATGTGCAAAATAAAAAATTGAAAATTCAAATATAAGGAAAAAAATTTATAAGTTAGGAAGGAATTAAATCTGTCGGAAATGTCTCGTTTGAAAGCCGCCCTCCGGAATTCAATCGCGAAGGTAATTTTACTTAGAAGTCATTAATTTTAAAAGTGAAATAAAAAATTCAACAATTTTAAAATTACCACGAAAAGTAGTTTTGGTTTACTTACATACTGTATTAGTTTCTCTTGATGGTAAAAATATTTACTGAATTAGTGAATATTGTGAAGAAATGCATTTACTTGTTAAAAGCACCAGAATGTGTTTAATGAACCTTATATTAATAAAAGTGTGCATGTAGAACAATTTATTAACTTAAAAGTTTATAAACATTTTATTTTATCTTACCTGATTTAGCATGCATTATTGTAAAGGGATCCTTCATTATTTATATTTCCTGACAGATAATTTGAAGTTTAATCTAATGACAACCTAAAAAAAAATTGACCTACGGATAAAAGCTGTCGTTTTCAAATATACATACCATTCTACTTGATGAGAAGTTATTGTGAACGCTTTATCTAACATATTCATCCTAGCTATTACATGATCCATGAAGAAAAGTATATTATCTCAACGTATTGTGTTTCAGACAGCTTCGTTTGTAAGGAACCCAGAAAATGTATTTTCAGACCTCCATAAAGCAATATTCAACAAATTAAAGCTGAAAAGGGGTTTACGGTTTATATACATAATTATCCACTTAAAAAAACGTAGCCGCAAGTGAGAAGCACTCCATATTATTGATGTTATCGTTGTAGAATATTGTTAATTTGTAATTAACAGTTACCATGGCCCATTTTAAGTTTGCACAGCACTTTAGCCGATTACACTATTTAAAGTGTTCACTGTTAACCTGCGTCAAAGTAGCAGTAACACAGATAGTTTCAAGTTAAGGTACTATGTAACGCTTCTTATTTTCGATATGGCACTTGATTTAGTAACCTAACCTAAATTTACATTATTTTTATTGACTAAAGCGTTACAATCTAAATGTCAATTTGATAGTAACTGTTTCAGATTATTTTATTACATCTAATACATAGCTTTCTACAGACTACTTGCATTTCAGGTTAAAGCATTCAAAGAAGTTTATCATATGTTACTTGCGACAATGTAATTCTATTGTCTAATCTATGATATAGATTATCACATATTGAAGAAAATACAATGTGAGTTCTTGTGAGATCGAGTTCTAGTACTGAAGTCAAGCACTTGAAATATGCCATCTGCACAAGTTGCTTTCACTTACATACTTATATTAAAATTGTTCAAGTTAGTTAGATCATACTCTAAGAGATGGCGTGTTTCAAACCTTACTAGTATTAAAACCTGTATGTAGTTTAATTTAGTTAAACATAAGCGAATTGTTGTAAAGGTTATCACACACTACGTGATCATAATTGTTACTAGTGAAATTTTTGTCCAGAGTGGACTACTAGAAATAAAATCTGTTTGTACTTATGGTCAAACACTTGTAAAAGAAAATTATGATAGCACGTTACTTATGACAATGTAATTCTATCACTTAACTAATGACATAGATGATTAGAATTGTAACGCTATAAACGGGTGGTAGAACGGGATTACAGATAAAATTGGCCTTTTTGCCCCGACTAGTCGGCGTATGGGTATGGGTATGATGTTGATAAATTTTGCACATCCAGAATAGTAAAACGTACGTAAGTCAAAATAGGGGATGAAGACGTAATCGGTTCGGTTAAGGCCGCCAGAATGTTTGGTAGTCAAAATAAGGGATGTCGTGCCAAAATTACGAGTACATAGCGTGTCTAAACATACAAAAAACATACGCTTACCTATCCGCAATCAATCCCAGGTGTCCTCGACAACAGCTCAGCAAACCACCTGAAATCGGGCTTCAAAATAGCACTACACGCTTGTCAAATAAAAGCGTGATAATCACTCAATAAAGTCACGTTACTACACCTCAGTGTAAATAATTAGGCATTATCTAATAATCTTAACAACAAAAAAAAACAACCTATAGAATGCACTCTAAATGAATTAATACTCAACTAGAAATCAAATAAAACACTAAATGTCATTTACGCTATTACTCAATAATAAAAAAAAACTGTAACTTCGTTACGTTAAAATTTTACGCTTCTAAACTACCGGTAAACTTGCAATTTGCAAAAAAAACTTTTATGTAACACAAAAGGGTTTTCACAGAATTAAAACAAATTTATAAAACCTAAACAAAGCTATAATAAAATAAAAAAAGAAAAATAATATAATATAAATGTGAACACACGATAATGCGTATATAAGATAACAAATTCTTAAAGGGCGACAGACTGTCTGGCCAGGATCCTGCGTAACGCCGTTCCAGATTGCTTAATCTATAGATATATTTTGTGGATTATTTACTCACACTACTATAGGGTCAAGTGCCCTTTAATACTAAAATAAAAAAAAAGTGTGAAGTCAGAATTATGATTAATTTCAATAACTAAATCAAAACAACAACTTAATTTAAAAAGTACACGACTCCGCTTTCCAACCTTGGTTAACAAAACAAATAATTCGAAACACACACAAGAAATCTTGAAAGTATTCAATAAAAAAAAACACAATATTATACTACCTTAATGTCTAGATTAACACCTCTCCTGTGTTACAGCAATTGAAAATGAACCAGGTGATCGATTACAGCTAGTACGGAAGCGGAATCTCCCTGCTCTGACAAAATGATGAATGCAATTGTTGACTAATATTCTTTTGTACACAAACAATTCCTTTATTGAATCTCGGTAAAATGTTACTGCATTAATTAAAAACTTCTTTTAAAATAATAATTTGTGCGCTCAACTTGCTTGTTAACTTTTATCTTTCAAATAGTTTTATTCACACTAACAATCCAAAAGGTTATTAATTTTATTTAAATAACTGTAATTTTAATATACTGCGAAAGTTTCTTTATATTTCAACACGCTTTGCACGGCAATTAAGTGGCACTCCAAGAACGTTAATTTTATAAATCCGCAAAAGCGATATAAACCAATGAGTTCACCGAAGCACTAATATAACACGACGATAATCTCTAGGTAACTTGATTACGTAAAATCGAAATCGGCACTAGGTATAATCCTTACAACACAAAAGTACGTTCGTTAAACACCAAAAGGTCCAATATATCAACGTTCTAAACCACCCCTTAAAGCGTAACAACAAGCGTCACCGTACTACTACTCGAGAGCGCGATCAGTTTCAGAAACAAGCAAATTATATCCAAAAATCCATCTTGGATTTTTGAATCCCACCACTCAAAAAAAAAACTCTTTTAATTTAGTTCCACCAATTAAAAAACGGAAGGAGAAGATTTGATACCCCTACATACAAACTTCGTTTCCAACCGTAAGGACTCGATAGTTTTCAAAAGTGTAAACGTCAGCAGAATCAACGTGCAAAATATCTCTATATTTTCATTAAAGTACAAGCAGTTAGTCCCACATTCTACCTCTATGGCTTAAAACCAACATACTCAGTATCAAGCTGAACCACAACAATTACTCGACTTCATGTCGCCAGCATGACATCAAACACATATAAATCTACATTCTTTCTTTAAGTTACTTAATTTTTTAAGGAAATCAAACGAAATAAACGCTATTTATACTTATATACAACTATATACAAATAATACGTTCCTCAACATTCAATAAACGGGGAATAATAAGGAAAAATAATCTAAATTACGGAATAATAATTCACAAACAAAACAAACTAAAGCTCGCCACACACCTTCCTTAAAGGTCGCAACACACGTAAAACAAATTTATTCATAAAACTCAACTTGACAACAAAAATTTGACGGTAAATCGCTAGAACATCGTGATCCTATCACAAAATTAAGGATTATACAACGTGAAACCTTTACCCATTAAGTATTACTAGCAACACTTCACATTTGAAGCTAAACACCGCTAATGTCGTTACATAATCGATAATCTTAAATTTTACCGGTGCGCTATTTTTTAGACAATGAAGATTGCTAGTAGTAAAGCATATTCCTGAGACACTGTAATTCTAAATTCCCAAAAATTTTACTAGAATCAGATTTTATTAAATTTGGTTGTGTGAGAGTTATTTCTTTTTTTTTCTGAAATAATCACATAACCGTGTTCCCTGAAAAAAGTACATTGTGTGCAGTTTAATTGAATTAATTATTTTTAAAATAGGATATGCTAATTATTTTGTGACGATTAGAAATTCTCTCGTAACATTGAAATGAAATTATTTGGTGAGAACAAGTTTAGAAAAAGATTCTTTCTTTATTATTTTAAACCTATATTCTAATCAAGTCCAAAACTTTGTGTAGAGTCTAATTAAATTAGTTATGCATTTTTTTTTATTATTGATTGCGCGTACCTGCATTGCTTACGTACACTCTTCATTCTTGAAAAAATTCTCGCTCTGAGCTATTGTGTGGTAGTACATGCAGTACTCAGCGTTACAGAGCATCGGGTAAACGAAGTTAAAAGCTCAAATTAAAATTGAAAGCATTACATTACATCCTTAACTATATATTATATACTATTGATAAATTGTATTATGGCTTCGATAAACCATTCTGAGCTCCGTATTGCATTTAATCAAAATCTATTTGAAGTCCATCCTATTTGAATAATTATATTTTGAAATATATGCCGATAACCGTTGACGAATTGTATAATTGTGGTTCATTTTTTTCAAGTCGAACACGATTTTCCGACGTGATTTCGTTGGATTAAGAAGGCAAGATAGAATATATACCCAATATGCAGTATTAGTTAGATATAGTTATCTAATACTGCAAACATCCAAAAATGCATACATTGTCCATTTTTCTACAAAAAAAGAACGGTTTTGTCACATCGTCATAGGTCATAGACAAAAACACAAAAAATACGCCGAAAATACTTGCATACTTTATTTTTTGAATAGGAATACGATGCCTTTGGCTTCGCCATTATGTTACTTCACCCTAATTTCAATAACTTTATCATTGAAAAATCTTCACTTGCCATCATTTTCCTCTCTGTCTAACTCTGTATCTTATTGATATTATAATAGTAGGGTAATAAATTTTAGTGACCTACCACGGACACTGACATTTTACAATATAAAATTTATCTAATTAACAGCAAATCGTCAAAGATTAAGGAAGTCGAGTTTTTGGAAAGGAAATACATTCATATGTTTTTTACCAACCTTTCACCATAACAGTCTCACCACTGCAACGTCCCATGCACCGGAACGATCACATGAGCATACAATTATTGAAAATGTAACCAATTTTTGGTACATTTTTTTTTGTTTCCGGAGTAAACTTAAGTTTTTTGGAGGAATAAATGTTGACATTTTTAAAAACCTAGAAAGCTTTGAAGATAATTGTTTGCTACACATGAGCTTGTCAAACTTTGAGCTTATTCTCAGTTATTATTATTGGATTACTTCCATGCATATACCCATGAAAGCTAACGACTTTAAGGTCTTCTAATTTAAATGAATGTTTGTTTTTATGTAGTTTGGCACAGTTTTTAAGCACAATACCAGAATATTCGTTAATTTTATAAAATTAGAATACTTAAACCAAAAAGTTTTATCCGTCAATTAAACAATATAATTGATCGGAGTTTTATTTACAGCTGGGAAACAAAAAGTGAAGAACGTTATTCCTGCAGAAATATTTTTCTATGTATCGCACAACCCATGGTAATCCATAACTAACCATACATGTAACAACTAATCGAATACATCCAGCAAAACCTGTTTATGATATCTGTATTATTATCACCTTTTAATACACAGTTTAATGTAAATCCCCGTTAGTTCACATTAATTGTGGAAAATAATAGATGTTATCAATCGCCTATCTATACTATTATACAGTTAATTTTCTTGAGATATTGACAGTTAGTTCAGAGGTACTTTGACTTAATCTATCGAGAACTATCGATCTTACTACTGTTATAAATCATCTGATTGAGCATACAACTCACTAAATTGTGGTAATTTTAATTGGTTAACCTTAATGCTTTCACACGCTATAACAAGTTATAATGTAGTATATGGTAACTGAGCTGCTAGCGTAGTGGTGACACGACCTGCTTAGCATTCGGGAGGTAATGGATTCGATTCCCGTTACCGTCTACCTTGTATGAGGTCTTTTTAGGGAGTTTTCCTCATACACATGTAGCGGCATGTAGCCTGTCACGTAATCCATACTTATCAATTTTATTAGTTAAGGCTGAACTTAATTATACCAGTTAGTTGACACTATAGCATAAACTACTAATTTCTTAATGTAGCCTCTGTTACGCGTTACGTTAATCTAGCATAATATTTAAAGCTTGAAGCCTATTGCTTATCACTCTCTATTTAATGCGTACGATTATTATACTAATTTGAGACTTTTTAAGATTCAGAAGACTTTTAAATCAACGAACATACCGTCTCGATGTTACTAAGAAAGCTAAAACCATTACAAAAATCTAGACATTTGGATAGAATCAATCATTTTGATTGACTAATACCCGGAGTAAATTTAAAATGGCAAGTTAATCGTTCAGTGAATATTCAGTGCAATAAAATATATGTTTAAAGAAAACTACTACTGCTTCAATCCGATTTGGTGACCACGTTGCACTAAGGCAGGGTAAGGCAGGATTACTTTAATTCCTGGGTTAACAAATGTGATTCGCCATTTTTTGACAAAATGACGTAATTGACAAATATTTGCACCAATCGGTTTTGTACAACCGGCCTTATGAGATCTAGAATGATTTTAAAATTTAACTATGATCAAACTGTATCATCGTAACCATTTAAAGGCAACAGTCTAAGATATTTGGCCAATCATCTATTTTCGTGATGATATTATTAAGCAATTGTATATTACTAAACTCTACTTTAGATTTATGTAAAGAAAATTAAATTGTTATAGCGTAATATTAATTTATTCTACATAACATCCAATGCTGATTTCAATAGAATTACCATTTCTGAATGGTCGGAAAATATAATTTAATACTTGTTTTTGTCTGACAGTACAGCTAGAACGTAAAGTAAGGTAATGGTAATGAATTAACTTAATTTAAGAGTGATACTTTGACTATAAACCTACACAACTATCACAGCCGGTTGACGAAGGTAGTGCAATAATTTCCAATACAATAACAAAATTTTTGAATGAAGAAGATTGCTAGAGTGTAATACAATTAGTAATTAACTAATCACTACAAATTGAAAAATATGTACAACCCTTATTGTACAATCCAATATAGTGTAGATATGTCTGAATTTATAAAATCAAATTCAAATTTTAATAAAGATGCAGCTGTATTAAATTACAACGACAAAAAACGGGACGAAGCTGTGATCACAAAATGAAATGGTTGCTATAATATATCAGAGATATTTGGGAATTTATTATTTACTATTTATATTATTATTAGGACTTTCAAAGTATACCAGATATCACAGCTAAGTGAAGTTAATCCAAGACGATACGTGTCTAAATACAATTGACTATAATCAGACAAAGTGAATGAGTACAGTATCAAAAGGAAGAAGTGCAACACTCATTTATGTAATTTAATATCGTAATGGCGAAATAACTGAGTTTAAGAAGACACTAAGATACAATTACGTACCTACCTACTTTAATAGAAATGCATCCGTGTTTTTTAAAGCGGTATCAGAGATGCATTGCAAGAGAGTTAGAAACAATCCTTTATGTACATACAATCTATTATTTTAATTAATTTTCTCAATTTACAAATTACTTAAGTATAATATAATATCTATTTTAACAGAGACGTAACCGTATTATTCATAACTGTAAATCGTTTTAATTATCGCAATACAATAGAGTTACCTAAATCATATCACGATGCAGTGCAAAATCCAATGTCAGGTACTAATATGTGACTTATTTTTTAGAAATACGACCGTCCCGTGTATTAATTTAAAGCAACATCAGCTATCACAACTCATTCAGTAATCTCGTGCTACAAAATGTCAACGTCGTAGGAGAATAAACGTTAGATTAAGAATCCAATGGACGTAAGGTATTACGTAAGTTATCGACTTTTAGTAGAAAAATAGTATAAAGAAGCACTTTATCTATAACTTAATACAGATGGTACAGGAATAGAATTTCAAAATATCTAATTAGAACATGTAATTTAACATTTATGTGATGAAAGATAAACCTGTAAATCGAGTATGTTGTACGCACTAGACACGTTTCAGATTTAAATGCACTAGAAAAGGAAAAACATAGTTCTCAGAAAATCCTCTGATGGACGATCCAATCCAAGATTCTGAGATTCTAACTTATAACCAATCATAGTCCAATATTCAATATAATTTATTCAAGTCAAATATAATGTATTATCTACCTATTATCTTAAAATATATACGACTTTTTTTTTAATTATATTAACTATCATTTACAAAAGACCATAAAGAAAGTTTTTTTTTTTTGGTATAACCTAGCATTATAGAGAATTCTTGAATTTACAACTTTAATTAAACGTAAATTTGATACTCATTTGAACAGAGAAACTATCGTATTATTTATAACACAAACAACATACGCTGTCACAACAAAGTAAGGAAAGGGTTGAAGGTAAAAAAAACCTAACAAAGTAAAATAAAACTAATACGATATTGTGGAAGAATGAAATTCAGAATTTCGAAATTTAGAGGTCAACTTTTATTCTACAGAAATACAATTTAGAAATTCTGAAGCAGAAAACTATTGTAATACACTTAATAGGTACTATTTTTTTAATTAGTGTAATGCACATATATACATATAACACTATAAAATTTAAGGGTGCTATTAAACTGTCTACAATATAAAACTATTAGTAGCAGAATACCATAGCTTAGTAAAACTTTTTTTTCTTTAAATTTAATGCTTAATCCAATACATTTCACAATTAACTTATTTGAATAGTCTGATTCATCAATTGTTTATTACTAAAAGCATGTCAAGGAAATATCAAAATTAAGTGGGGTGCTAGTTAATTCAAGAGGGATACGACCATATTACTTTATCCATATAATGGTAGTTGTACAACAATCCTTTATCAATAATCCAACACAGTGAAGATGTTACAGAATTTATAAAGGTGTTTTGTATTATTAAATATTCATATTAATCGGGATACGTCCTTCTTATGAGAATTCAAAGCAACAGTATGTATTGGAATAACATGAGGATAGTGGTCCCATATCTTTACAGCATCGTGAGTTACTACAACAAGGTCGTGAATCAAGTGCTATAACAATACAACTTTGTTGTGGTACAAACTTTAGCTATATTTATTACAACTATAACACACCGTCACAAAAAGGAAAGTAGTGCATAGAAGCACTTTTTGAGCAACTACTGTGGTGCAGAAATACAACTTAGAAATTGAGAATCATAAAACTATGACATTGTAACTTAATAATTATTTTCTTACTGATTTATACCTACCACTACGTTATTTTATTTATGTAGAGATCTAATGCGATGCTTATATTTATAATATTACAATATTTAAAACTTATTAGCTAACTGTAACTACTAGTAGCATAATACTATAACTACATAAAACTCTTTTTCATTATCACTTATTCTAATATGCTTCACACTTCAGATATTTCAACAGTGTGCCATCGTTTAGGTTTACTAAAACTTGCTTTAGCTTCAAGTAAATAACTTAAAATTATTTTACTGTATCCTATTCTATGTAATGCAAGGCTGCGTTTAATTGAGGTAGGGCAGAAAATATAATTTAATATTATTTTATTCGAAATATCACTGTTTATTTGGACAGTAGATCTACAACTGTTACTAGAATGTGAGAAAAATACAGAAACCGAAATCCAGCATGTTGGAGACATTTATGAATTAATAAGGATACTGATTAATTTAAGATGGATACGACCATATCGCAGCCGATTAATGAAGTTAGTGCATTAAAATCCAACACAGTGACAGATTTTTTTTAATGAAGCAGTGTGCTACATTATAATATAATTACTAATTATTTAACACAAAAAATGAAAATGAAAAAAATAATCCTTTATGTGCATTACAATATAATATGTTCAATAAAAGAACGTAAGTAGTATGACAAAATGAGAGAGTTTGTTACCAGCAGGGATATTTGGGAATTTAGAGACTCGCTGAAATATAGTTTATACTTATTTATGCAAAGACATTATTATCAGGACTCTAACACAAAATTTAATGGGATAATAAGCTGTCCCCAAAATACTAATTAAATACTTGTATTAATACTATACGTACATTCGTGCCATCACTTCATGAGATACCGCAGCAAGAAGGTGAATATAGTGCTACAACAATACAATGTAGAGGAACAAACTTTATCTATTTACAACTATAAACTATCTGGTAACACACCACCACAAAAGGGAAAATTGTGCAAAAATAGTATATTATTCAACGAGCTTATAATGATGGCTGTTATTCACGAGGGAATAATAGCCATTATACGCGAGTAGCATACTATACTTTGTAACAACCCATTTTGAGTTGTATTAAAATATACAGAAATTTAGGTTCTTCAGTCATTTAATTGTAAATATAAGAAAATTTTTATTAATTAATGATTTGTAAATATGTGGTAGGCAACTTAATTTGCATTTCGGTGTAACTTAAGTTGCATATCTTCTTAATGGTTTATACTACCTCTTCAAATTATTTTTCTGCTCAATACGTTCGCGCAACGCGTCATCGTTGACTCAATTCATTGCGCAAATCTCTTCGCGCACGGCTACATCATCTAACTTCCAAAGCATCCATTTTTTCACTTCCCTATGAAAAGTGGTGCTGTTAGGAAGCTTTTTTTTTGGTTTTCCACCTAAATTTAGTGAAAGTGCCATTAATTTGATGGTAAGATATTTTAACGCATTATGCTAAAAATTAAAACATTTGCTCTTTTCAGGCACTTTTATTTTAGTTGACTTTTATTTTATTTTACTTTTATTTTACTTTTACACTTTTAATTTCACCGCTTTTGATTGCACAATTAATTCTAGTGTTACGTACGCTTTCATTTTATGATTGCGTTGTGCTTTTAACACAGAATTTAAAGTTTTATTACGTTTATTATATGAACGTTCTAGAAAATGCAATAAATATTGGTTTATTCAATTTCAAGAAGATAAAATTTATAAGAAGGAAAATTCCATTGTTGGGTGTGGCTTACAACGTAAAGCATTATTTCAAGATATTACGCAATATTGTGGCAAGGATGACATCACCTCAGTTGAAATTTCCGCAATCGTTTAGATACCAGAGGTTATTAAAAAATTTTTGTACAAAAATTTTACAAACAGGTATTTATGTAATGATTTTTTAGTAATTTAAGGCTAGTTTTAATATATGTTTTATTTAACCCTATCATTAACTGTTAATAAACATATTTGTATATTTTTATTTTTTACATTTCGATAAAATTTTTATTGTTAACAACCTCGGTTTAGTTATTCCGAGCATTATAAAAAATAACTTGGCATCCGAGATCGTTTTTAATAGTGTTACATGGAAATTTTTTTATATTGATGTTCAGTGAAAGAAAGCTAGCAGATTTTGTGGTAATTAAGCAAATCAAAAGAATGAAGCACCCTACATTAAACTACCGACTGGAACAAAGGCATTATTAGTGGTGAATGGTTAGTATCTCCAGTTAGCTTAACGATTTGTTTTGGAGAACATTTATTTAACACTTATCTCTTTATTATATTATTAAAACACTTTTTATAATTTATACGATTACCATTTACACTACCACTATATTATAACTTTATCCACGACTACTAAATATTTTTGTTGAAGTTTTTTTTGTTGGAAAATTTGTTACATTACATACATATTTTTAGAAACACTATTTTATTCTAACAAATATTTCATACAATACATTATTGTTCATTTATACACAGTACATAGTTATCGAAAATTATAATAATCGTATAATATCTCATAATAATTAACACAAAAATCTATGTATTTAGCTTAACAAATATCAAGTATCTAATCTTATAAGATGATGCTATTTATTTATAGTTATTAATAATTGTAATATTTGGTACAATTGGTCAAGTTTATCGCAGGGATAGAATTAACATCAAAACTAATGTTTTGGTGACTTAAGACATTTGAATTATATGTACATTGATTAGTTTGGTTTACTTTTGGTTAAATTGAAGATGATATTTTGTTGGCCGTATCGGTTTTATTTTTAACGGATTCGTCTACGTAGCCTTCTGCTACGGCGATGGACTTCCATCCACCGTGTCTTTTGAGAGCAGTAATATCCCCGCCTGCGTCAACCAGTATTGTTGCAGAGGATCTGCGGAAACTGTGCCCCGAATATTGTTCTGGATTCGGTAATTTGAGGAGAGCAGCGATATCCTTTCCCATTTTTGTAAATTTGTTTATCCCAATTCTCTGAGTTGTACATTTACCATTTTGGTAATTTAAAAAGAATGTGTCACTGGTTACATGACTTGGTCGAAGACATATATGTCTTGCATATTTTGTAAAAGTTATCCGTAACAGTAAATTTTTGGCAAATTTTTGTCTTGGTATTTGGCACATTAACCAAAAAAGCTGATCCAAGATCTTGTAAATGGGTTATTTTCATTTCATACAACTCATTCTGCATGCACCCATTACTCCCATTATTAAAGCAACCTTAAATTACAGAATGTAATGAAATAACTATGTGAAAGATTAACTTAATATCTTACCTTTGTTGCTAGGTATTTATCATCAGATGCTTTAGTTAAAAAGTTATTGATATCTTCGCTAGAAAAAGTTTTCGCTCTTTAGGCTGAAAATTTTCTGATTTCCTTTTTAGTAATGCTCGTAATTTTTTATAATCTTCTAAATTTATGCCTTGATGTAAGGTGATCGTACTTTTAAGCATTGAGTAATAGGTCCATAGTGTTGAAGATTTATATTTTGCGGATAATTCAGTAAAGTATACTAATAAAGTCGATTCAGAAAATGCAGTGGTTTTCTTTTTCTTTTGCCAGTTCAAAAAATAGACATAGGCCATATTATATACTTTCCTTGACTTTTCCGGCAATAAATTTAATGAAGCAACTTCAGCAGCTTCTCTAGTTTCTGGTGGTGTTAAAGAAAAGTCATTTTCATTTTCTATATCCATTTTTAGTTCGTTTTTTAACACAATTTAACACAAAATATCAAAACACTGAGAAATCTACGCACACAAACAATAATGTCAACAGGTTTGAGTCAAATTTGTTTTGTTTTAAAAGCTAGTTCGATTTATAAAATGTTTCGAAAAACATGGTATGTTAAGAAACAAATATACGACACGCACATTCGAAGTCGCTGATGTCTCAGTGTAGATGCTCCTTGCCTTCCAACCGCGGGTCCCGCGTTCGAATCTGGTCTAGGAAAATTCACTTTTTTAATTTTTTTTTATGTACAGAACTGAATTGAAAATATTTAGTGGTTTACACGATAAAATTTTAAAAACCGATTGTTTGTAGCAAAACAATATAATATTACAGCTAAATCAAGGAAGCATCTGGCAGCACTGATTAATGACTCATTAATCACTGCCGTGATTAATAGGTATTATTAAGGTCGAGCAAACAGAGGTATAATGGATACATTATACAATAGTCGTGGATAAACAATTTTATTCGCAACTATTATGCTATAGAAACACAATTTAGAAAATCAGGATCAGGTATCATAATGGAACTTATTTTTTTATTTTTTTACTTATTTACACTCACTACTACCTTATTTTTTTATTTAAAGATCTAATGTGTAGATTACAATAGTATAAAATTTAAAACTGTTATTAGTCTAACTACAATAGCTAATAGTAGCGTACGTAAATTATAGTTTCATAAAGGTTTTTTTCTTTAAGCATAGCTCTAAACCTAACATTTTCACACAGTTTTACAAAACCACAGATTTCAATAGTGTGACATTGTTTAGGATTCGTTTATTACTAAAACCTACTTTACCTGTAATACAATGTCTAGAATTCGAAAACTATCATAATGTAACTTATTAGCTACTTATTTTTGTACTTATTTATATTTACCACTACGTTATCTTTTTATTTAGAGATATAATGAGAGATATAGCATAAAACTATACCTTTCCTTAAACGTAACACTTAGTCTAATATTTTCACTCAATTTCACATATCCCATATTTCAATAGTTTGATATTGCTTAGAAAGTTACTAAATTACAATATGTTGAATTTAAAAAGGTACCATACAATAATTTAATACTGATTTTAATCGAAATACATCCGTTTACTTTGACAGTCAAATCATAACTGTTATTAAAACATGCAAAATTAGTGTAAATGAAATCCAACACAGTGAATGATTTTTTAATGAAGCAGTGAGCTACAAAGTGGTATAAATATAATATATAAGCTATAAATAAATAAATACTAACCATAAGCATGAGCATACTAACAAAAAAAGAAAAAAAAAGTGATATAATTAGAAATTAACTAATCACAACCAAATGAATATGTGGAAAAACACTATAATATATAATGCAATATGACTTTAGAAGAACATAACTGACAAAATGAGAGAGATAGGATATATCCTAAATTGAAAAACTCACTGAAATAAATAAATAGTGCAAAGAAGCATTTTATAAGCAGTTGGTATGGTACAGAAATACAATTCAGAATCAGAAAACTATTTTTTTTTTACTTATCTATACTTACTACTACGTTTTTTTTAATTTAGAGATTTAATGTGATGTATATTTGTAAAGCGCATTTCACGAATAATTAGACCTCTGTAATATGGCTGCCATTCCACTATGAACAACATCCAATTATAAAATAACTAAAATGCTATAAGTATAACATTGTAATGAAAGGGATATTTCAGTTGGCTACTCTGAACCGCATTTTCCATCATTTCCTACAACATTATAATAGCAAAAGACAAATATAATAACAAATACGACCTTCAAACTTCCTAAAATATTATTTGCCAACTCAGTAGCGTATCAGGCGAGAGGTAACTTAGGTTAGTAAAATTGAAAATTTTTCAATTAAATTAATTATTGTAAGAAATAAACATCGTTAAAATAAAATAATGTTCCAAAAATATATCATTATTGTTAAGAATTTCTGAAAATTTACCATTACTAATTCGTAGTTAATGTTGAAACTGCAAATTACTCCATTAGCATAATGTGCATTAGAAATCATTAATGACCACTTGCTTTACTTATAAATGTGGAATCAATTTTATAATACTATAGAATTAGGCATGTTACTAACCTTACTATAATAACTATTAGCAGCACAAAACTGTAACGTCATAAAGCCCTTTTTCTTTAAACGGCATACTTAATAGAATATTTTCACACAGTTTCACATCACATATTTCAATAGTACGACATTGTTTAGAAATTGTTTATTACTAAATTATTGATGAATTTAAAATTATTGTAGCGTAATACTATCTCATTTCATGTAATCCAATGCTGCCTTTAATTGAGATGAGGTACTAAATTAACAATTTTCTGAATTTAGAAAGGTACCAAAATATGATTTAATACTTACTTTAATAGAAATATATTTGTTTATTTTGAGCCACAACTGTTATTCGAGCATGAAAAATATAGTGTAATTGAAATCCATCATGTCGGAGAAATTTCCGAATTAAAAAGGGTACTAGTTAATTTAATAGGCATATTACATTGACTATGAAACTCTGCAACTATCACAACCGGTTGCTGAAGGTAGTGTAATAAAATCTAACACAGTAAAGAATTTTTTAATGAAGCAGGGTGCTACAATGTAATATAACTAACGATTAACTAACCAGAATATGAAAATGTGAGAAAACGATCCAATTTAATAGATAATACAATATGATGTTAAAAGAACGTAACTATGATGACAAAATGAAGGAGATGTAATAGTTTCTATAATGTAGCAGAGGAGTCTATAACAAAACCAACCATCACAACAAAACTTAAGAGGGTAGTAAGCTGTCGGAAAAACACTAATTGAACACTTCTATCCATTCGTGTCATCTATTACTATTACTTAAAGGCATCAGCAACTATCACAGCAAGATAGTGTATCTATGGCTACAATAACATAATCTTGTTGAGAAACAAACTTTAGCTATATTTATTATTACGATTGTAAACTATCATGTAACACAATGCCACAGAAAAGGGGAAAATAGTGCAAAGAAGCATTTTATGAGCAAATGTCATGGTGCAGAAATACGATTTAGAAACTCAGAATCAGATTAACTATCATAATGTAGCTTATTTCTTTTTTTTACTTATTTATACTTAATATAACGTTATTTTTTGTTATTTAGTGATCCAATGTGATTTAATTTAAGACTTATTAACCTATTATGATTATTAGTAGCATTAAACGATACCCCTCCTTAAATGTAACACTTAATCTAATATTTTCACATAGTTTCACGTATCACATATTTCAATAGTGTGACATTGTTTAGGAGTTGTTTATTATTAAAACCTACTTTATCTTTAAGTAAAGAAACTTAAATTATTGTAGCCTAATATTATCATATCTATGTAATCCAGTACTACTTTTATTTAGAATCAGAAGATCATCATAAAGTAACTTATTACTTATTTTTGTACATATATTATTACTACTTCGTTAATTTTTGTATTTGGAGATCTAATGTGATGTATATTTAAAATGCCATAAAATTTAAAACTGTTATTAACTTAACTATAATAACTATTAGTACGATAAAACTATAACTTCATAAAGCTTGTTTTCCTTAATTGTTATCACTAAATCTAATTTTTTTACACGTATTTCAATAGTGTGACATTGTTTATGAATTGTTTATTACTAAAACATTTCTAAAATCATGAAGTAAAAAAACTTACATTACTATAGCGTTATACTATTTTATTCTACAAAAACTATCACAACCAATTGATGAAGGTACTGCAACAAAACCCAATATCGTGAAGAATTGTTTTAATGAATGGGTGTGCTATAGTATAATACAATTAGTAACTAATCAAAACCGAAAGTAAAAACACAAAAAAAAAACGAAATATATGATAATCTAACTTAATACCTATTTTTTACTTACGTCGAGGTATTTTTTTTAGTAAGTGATATAAGGTCCTATAATGGTATAAGATTTAAGTATATTATTAACCTATCTATAATAGAAAAGGAATGAGATAGTGTGACAAGAAAACCGTTTATGCATATGTTGTTTTAGAGTGGAATACTTACTTTAAATGTTAAGATTTAGATGTTACTCACAGCTTTAGTGATATATATATATATATATATATATATATATATATATAAAGGAAAAGTATTTGTGAATGTAAATTATCTAACAAATAAGTATATTGAAATTCAGTCAATAAGGGGGCACGTTAAGAAAACTCTTTGATTTTAGCGAGCTTTCGGAGAAAACATTTAGTTTTTCAGCATAACTAAAACAAAAATTGAACATTGGTAGTTATTAATTAAAACTTAGTATCGTGAGGTTTGTTAAAACTGGCTTAACACAAAGAAGAATAATTAATAAATGTAAAAGTGAATATTTTAGATTAATGTCATTAAACGACAAACAGTAACATTATAATGAAAAAAAATATTTTTAAATAATTGACTGATAATAATAATAACAGCAAACAATTTTTTGGTTATTAACTGATATTGGATTGAACATTTGTGGAGATTGGAAAAAGTAAGTAATTATTATTTGTTAAACATTTTTTTTCATTATCATGTTACAGTTTGTCATTTATTGACATTAATTTAAAATATTCACTTTTACATTTATTACTTCTTCTTTGTATTAAGCCAATTTTAACAAACCTCGGGATAGTAAGTTTAATTAATGACTACCAATGTTCAATTTGTTGTAGTTATTGTTACCTTGCAAAAAAATAAACATTTTCCGAAAGCTCGATAAAATCTAAGGTTTTCTTAACGTTTGACTGCATCCGTAATATACATATATATATATATATATATATATATATATATATATATATATATATATATATATACAGTGCTAGTCAAAGTTCCCTCCCCTTGTATCTTTTGAACGGTTTTACTTATACTAATGAAATTTGGAAGGTGAATATAAACGGATATAAGCTTCTCAACTAGTCATGACAAGTGACGTAATAGTCATACATGACGCCACAGGGCCACAGTTACCAATAATTTTAAATAGTACCTTATAGCCAGTGACATCTCGTTTGAAAAGTATTAAAATTACCTATTCAGTCATACCAATTTTGTAAGGGTTTAGGTTGATTTGGATAGAAACATTAAATAAACACTAAAATTATAGTTTGGCATTTAATTAACCAAGATGCAAGGACCAATTCTTATAGTAAATGTTGGAAATGTGCTCCACTTAATTCCTGACAGTAATGCATCCTATTGCTAAACTCTTGTCGTATTAGTTCAAATGTGTCTGCGGAAATTGCTCTACATTCTTCAACAATTCTTTGTTTCAAAATGTGGATACTGCCAGGTGCTGTAGTGTAAACCTTAGATTTTATGTACCCCTACAGAAAGAAATCTAATGGTATCAGCACTGGTGACCGAGCTGACCATTATATCGGATCTCGTCGTCCAATCCATCTGCCACGATATTCTTTATCCAAGTAACGTCTTACTGCACCATAAGAGTGTGCAGGAGCACCATCTTGTTGGAACGTTATTTCCAAGTTGCCGAATTCATCTAGATTATCTTCCAAAATTTCAAGAATTAACGGTTCAATTGCGTTTTGTAACATCTCCAGATACACTTCACCGGTTAAGTTAGCATTGAGAAAAACAGGTCCAACTATGTGGTTTCCCAAAGTACCTGCCCAAACATATACTTTTTCTGGAAATTGAGTATGTTTTTCACGAAAGATTTGAGGATTTGTGTCACTCCAATATCTCACACTTTGTGTGTTAACGTTTCCATTGAGGAAGAAAGTACTTTCGTCAATAAAACAAATTGATTTTATGTAGTCTGGGTGTTGGATAATTTGATTGGACATATTTTCACAGAATTCTAATCTTCGGTCGGGGTCATCATCTGAAAGTTGGTGCACCATTTTTAATTTGTATGGATGAAATTTGTTTTTAGCCAACACCCTATGTACTGTCCTTTGACTGACTTCACAGATAGACGCAACTTGGGCTGTAGAAGAAGTAGGATGTACTACCATTTCTGCAATTATGTCGATTTTTTTGTCGTCACTAATTGTTGGTCGACCAGATCGTTTGACATCTTAAACACTACCGGCTGCTTCAAACTTCTGAAGAAGTTCCCTCAAATAAGTCCTCGATATAGGACGATCGGGGTACCTCTCATTAAAAAGACGTTCCGCTGCATGGAAATTGTTCCTACATTCACCAATTATTAAGATAGCTGCTACCTTGTCGGCTACCGTACGTACCATTTTGTCTATGTAGACACTTAAACGTCGCGTTAAAGAACAATTAAACTGAATAGTCAAAGTATAAAAACTTATCAAAGTAAAAATAACGAGAGAATTAAAAAACGTCAACTTTTTTGACAATTAACCAGAGGCAGACTTTACAATATTGATTAATTAAATGCCAAATTATAATTTCAGTATTTATTTAATTTTTCTATCAAAATTAGCCTAAACCCTAACAAAATTACTATGACTGAATAGGTAATTTTAATACCTTTCAAACGAGATGTCACTTGCCATAAGGTACTATTTAAAATTATTGGTCACTGTGACCCTGTGACGTCATATATGACTATTATGTAACTTGTCATGACTAGTTGAGAAGCTTATATCCGTTTATATTCACCCTCCAAATTTCATTAGTATAAGTAAAACCGTTCAAAAGATACAAGGGTGGGAGGGGACTTTTGACTAGCACTATATATATACATATATATGGTTACTGGAATGAACTATTTCTACAACTATTATCTATGATCTATACTGTAACTTACTACTTACTTGTTTACTTATATTTACTTTTTACTTATACTTTTTTGTTTAGAGATCTAATGTGATGTAATACTATTCTAGGTACACGCTTGATGCTCTCTGAATTCTGGTGTTTTGGAGAAATACCTGAATAGAGACCTGTTCGTGTTATTGTTATAATGTTATATCAACTATCATAGACACGTGATGGAACAATAGTCACTATTTAATCTAACGTTCGAACTATTTATAACTTTAAAGAAATATCATCGCATATCACAATAAAATAAAGAATCCAGTGAAACTGCAATAGAGTCCAATGCAATATTTATATGTTCGACTATAAGTTATCACATAATCCATCTTCATAAGATGGTAAATAGTGCAAGGAAAAGAATGTTCGGGCAATTTAAAATGGTACAGTTTAATTTGTAAATTACGAATAAAATGTCAAATGTAATTTAATATTTATTTTAAGTTTATTATAGTGATAACAAAAAAAAACTTGTAGATACGCCAAATAGGTGTATTTTCTTAAAATTTAGCGATCGAATATGACACGGCAAGAATAAAAATGTTTAATCTACAAGACTGTTATAGTCTAAGGGGAAATATATAGCTTTCTAAAGTTGTAACAGTCACTATACAATGTCCAGTAAACACTCTAATGTTTATAATTTTAGCCTGGGGTTTGGCCTTGAAACACGTTTTAGTTAAGAGATACTGTGAACTTTGTGCTTCATTTTAGACGTTCCATAAGGCTAAATCACATTAAATATAGATTAAGGAACTGTACACACGGTTAAAATTTAGAGTTCAGAGATATCTATTGCGTTGTATGCATTAGATGTTGAAGTAACCCAGGAACTGCGATGTAGCTATGCAATACGGTTAAAATCTAGCTCCTCGCTTACTGCATAATATGTTGTGACACAAATATACAAATTTTGAGGCTCTGGAGAAATACTTAAATAGAGACCTGTTTGTGTTATTTACTACTATAATGTAACATGAGCTATCAGAGAAACGTGGCAGATCAACAATCAATGTTTAAACTCACATAGTAGCCATAGTCATAAATTTAGAGAAATTTATTTTGAGGGGTATTTTTTTTGAGTTATGCATGCTTTTTAAAGAAAGGCTAGTTGATAGAACAAGACGAAGGTTGTAGCGCAACGACAATGTTTTATGAACAATAATACATTGTGGAGATGCTGAATTTAGAAATGTACTGAAGTATAACTTAAACCGTTTATTGTAGTGTGGTTTTGCAATACGGTTTGTTTTAATAAGCAGCAGTATCAAAAATGAATATTTTCGGGCAATGAAATAAGGGTTCATTTTATCCAAGAGTTACTTTTAATTATATGCTTTATTTTAAACGTTCCGTACCATTAGGTCACATCAAATATAGTTTAAGGAACTGTGGTGCACATGTAAAATATTACTACTCTTCTAAAACTTAAAATACTTTGTACTTTAATACATTCATATTCTGTTGATACACAATTACGTTTAATGAAAAGAATGACTTTTAAAACTTGAATTTATAAAGTCACAGCTTTCCTTAAGAATTTAATGTGATCTACCATAATGTACACTCTACATTACAAAACATTGCATTGTTAACTAAATTCCTTTATTCAACATTTCCGAATATTTTCATTTTAACAAATAGCAATTTCAAAATTTAATTTAGATGTCTAACTAAACAATGGAATTGTAAACTTAAGATAGATAAATTTCATTCGAATTATTTCTTTCTACAGTCATAGCGCTTTTGTTGTTACTAATCGCTGGGTATTAATAATTTCTAAAAAGTAAAACTACTTTGCATAAGCACACTTCCAAAAGTGCTTCATACAACAATTTATTCTAGATGTTTAACTAAGCTGTTAGAGTTTCAAAGTTTGAGTAGATAACTCACATCTAAAACAAAAGTTTGTATGTTTTTATAAAATTTATAATTTGACTTTTACCGCCAAAGGCATTTATCAGTAATCCCATCCTATTAATTTCTAGCAAGAGAGGATTTATTCGTATTTGATAACGACTATCTTATAAATGCTTTTATTACATGAATTAACATGGCTTCTTCAGCATAATCTAGGTATAATTCTGCTAACAACCTCGTAGAACATTTTATGTACTTTTGTTTGCAAAGAAATATATTCTTACAGTTTTTGGGGTTGGATTCATTCAAGTTGATTTTTAATTTTGTTTTCTATTTCAGTAGTCACTATCTTCCATTGAGCCTCAATAATAACGCTGTCTTAGTATTGGAACTAAAATCGGTGCTTATATAGTTGTTATCCTAGACCTATTGAGACATCCTTTGCGCAATTATATCCAATCTCTTTACATAATTAAACTCATCACTTTAAGATTCAGACCAAACAGAGTTTTTCAAGGGACGTCAACGTGAGGCACGATACTTCTCCATCATTCATATCTCTAAATCACACATATTTCTCCGGAATGCTATAGTGAAGAGTAGAGCTGTATCAGTGTTAATATTGGAATAATGTTACGTGGCCAAAGGATGTAGACTGATTATTGATACAATCGCATAAGACACATTAAAGTAATAGTAATTTAGTAATGAAGAAATTAGTATGACAAATTCAAGTTGTGTATATAATTTGATAAAGCCAAGTATTATTAAGCTTGGCCTCCATTGTGATCATTGAGAAACGTTTACGCATTAGTCAAAACATAAATATTTTCGTAATACATTTATCCTCAGCTTGTTATTACGTTTCCATTATTAAACTGTTTCAACCATTACAAAATATACCCCCCCCCCCCCCCCCAATAGTATTAATCTTACAAGTTCCTGAAAACACCTTAGGGCAGGATTGATAAATCATGTCCTATGATATTTTCAAAACGTAATTTTCATATTTTACCGCACTTCATTTTCAGCATAATGTGTATTTTAATAGTTTTTCAAAAGTTTCATTAATAATAAGACAATAACCATTTAATCAGTACATCATATTAAAGCTCCAAGATTAGTATAATTTGAAGTTCTATTCAAAATTCGTTCACTTCAAGATTGCTCCTGAATGTTACTGTGAAGTGCGAAATAGTATCAATGATACAACTGTATGTAACCAATGGTTCTGGATTTACTACCTTTATACAACAGGATACATTAAAATTAATGCAATGTATCGCTGAAAAGGAAAAGAATGTTTGTGAAATGTCGAAATCCTTAAGCTGTACCTATTATTCCAAATTTTTTAAGACCAACTTCAGTTTCAGAAATAGTGTAAAACTAGCAGTGTTTTCCTTACATAGATCCGAACAGTGAAATACCCATGAAACCTTAGGGTTACTAACAAAGTTATCAAATTACTATTATGATACACAGGGTATCCCAATAGTGCGTATTCGGTCGATAGCTCCTTAGTCATTAAACTTAGAAGATAAGTTTAAATATGAAAGTTGTCTATTTTTATAAGCTGCATAATCTAAAAATAGTTTGGTTTCTACAGGGTGTAATATAAAAGCGGTACAATATAGAACTTTTGATTTTTAAATAGAACACCCTATATATTATTTTATTTTTCGGTTTTCCTTATAATTTTACATCTTTTTTATAAGAATTACTTACAAGCTAAATCTTACAGTTTTTGAGATATTTGCAAAGTTAACTAAAAACTGACATTTTCATGTAGTAATTCAAGTAGACGTATCTCAGTTATTTTTAAAGATAAAAAAATAATCTTTGGTACAGAATTTATTCATACATGTGCTTACTTTAATCTATTGTCAAAATTGAATTTCAATATACACGGTGATCACAACAATTAATTCAATAACATAAATTTGAAAAGGCTATATCTTCATTTTTTAAACGGCACACCCTATATTTTTTTAATGCCTTGTCTTCGTCTATTAATCGGCTTTCATTTCTATTAAATATGTTTTATACCTATAGTTTCGGAGATATTTAAGTTTGTTCAACTTTTTTCGTTGATAACACTGAAGAAGAGTAACATAAGTAACATAAGAAACTAAAAAACATATTAACTGAAATACAAACACTTAAAATTATAATAAATGATCAATATGATCACCATTTTGTTGCTGGCAAACATGAAGTCTTTGAATAAACGGGTGATCACAAAAATTAATTCAACAACGTAAATTTGCTATATCTTCATTTATTTAAATAGCACACCCTATATTTTTTAACGCCTCGTCTTCGTATATTAGTCGCCTTTAATTTTTATTAAAGATGTTCTATACCTATCTCTAATAGAGGTATTTATGTTTGTTCAATGTTTTTCGTTGATAATACAGATGAAGAGTAACATTAGTCGGTCAAAGCAAGCTGTGGATACATAAGAAACTAAAAAATATTAACTGAAATACATAAATTGTAATTATAATAAATATTGTATGAAACCACCATTTTTAAGAGATATTTGAGATGTTTTTAAACGATTCATCGTAAAATTAAACAATTTAATCAAAAGAGCGTAAAACAAAAGATGAACGAAAACAAATGAAGAAATCAAACTTGTCAAACAGTGCTAATATTTGTGTAGTATTGTATACTTACTTCCTAAATTAGAAAATGAATTTTTCGAAAGAAGAACTTGTTAATATGATTTACGTCCTTGGTGAAAGCGATAAAAATTGTCTTTTAGCTCATCGAATTTGTAAGCAAAATTTTCCAAATGCACGACACCCGCAAGTTTCAGCATTTGCAAGATTGAAAGAGCGTTTCCAGCAAACAGGCAGTATTCATTACGAAGACAATTTAGAACGAGAAAGAACCGCAATTAACGAAGGTAATGAACATTTAGTTCTTCAATCCGTGATTGAAAATCCTCACGTTTCTTGCCGACAATTGGAATTAGAAGTTGGAGTTTCGAAAACATCAGTTAATAGAATTACAAAAAAATATAAACATCATCCATACCATGTCCAACTTGCACAAGAATTAGACGAGGATGACTTCGTTAATAGATTAAACTTTTGCAATTGGGCCATAGATAAAAATTTAGAAAAACCCAACTATTTTAGCACGATCTTATTTACTGATGAAGCTACTTTCCACAACAATGGATACGTTAATAAACATAATTTCCATTATTACGATACTGAGAATCCCAGATTTACAATTCCTGTTGATCATCAACACTGCTGGTCACTTAATGTTTGGGCCGGAATTATTGGGGAAAGAATTATAGGGCCATATTTTTTTGAAAATGCGGTCAATGGAGATTCATTTTTAAACTTTTTGCGAAACGAATTTGAAACTTTTATTGAAGATTTACCTTTACAAACCATTAGAGAAACGTGGCTGCAATTAGATGGCGCTCCTCCTCATTTTAGCAGAAACGTTAGAAATTATTTAAATATCCAGTTTCAAAACAAATGGATTGGAAGAGGAGGGCCGATCTCCTGGCCTGCTAGATCGCCTGACTTGACAAAGCTGGACTTTTTCTTTGGGGTTGCATTAAAGAAAAAGTCTATCAAACTCCTCCAATGACTGTAGATGATATGAAGACAAGAATTAGAGACGTCATTCAAAATATAAGTGTTTCCACGTTACGAAAAGTAAATTTGTCGTTTATTCAAAGACTTCATGTTTGCCAGCAACAAAATGGTGGTCACATTGAACATTTATTATAATTTTAAGTGTTTGTATTTCAGTTAATACGTTTTTTAGTTTCTTATGTATTCATAGCTTGCTTTGACCGACTAAATTGAACAAACTTAAACATCTCCGAAACTATTAGAGATAGGTATAGAACATATTTCATAGAAATAAAAGCCGATTAATAAACTAAGACAACGCATTAAACAAATATAGGGTGTGCCATTTAAAAAAATGAGGATATAGCCTTTTCAAATTTATGTTATTGAATTAATTGTTTTGATCACCGTGTACATTGAAATTCAATTTTGACAATAGATTAAAGTAAGCTCATGTATGAATAAGTTCTATACCAAAGATTATTTTTTATCTTTAAAAATAACTGAGATACGCCTACTTGAATTACTACATAAAAACGTCAGTTTTTAGTTAACTTTGCAAATATCTCAAAAACTGTAAGATTTAGCTTGAAAGCAATTCTTATAAAAAAGATGTAAGATTATAAGGAAAATCGAAAAATAAAATAATATATAAGGTTTTCTATTTCAAATCAAAAGTCCTATATTGTACCGCTTTTATATTACATTCTGTAGAAACCAAACTATTTTTAGATTATGCAGCTTATAAAAATAGACAACTTTTGTATTTAAACTTATCTTCTAAGTTTAATGGCTAAGGAACTATCGACCGAATACGCACTATTGGGACACCCTGTATATATAATATATATATATATATATATATATATATATATATATATATATATATATATATATATATATATATATATATATATATATATATATATATACAGTGTCCGGTGAGAACTGTACAACCTGAAATGGTATTATCCTTGGGTCAATTTAAGTAAAAAAGTCCCATAAACATAGGTCTGATTCGCAATAGTTACCCAGATACAAGCGTTTAAAGTTTATAAATGATCACATATTTTTCAAAAGTAATTATTATTAGTCAACTGGAAAAACAAAACCGAAACAATCTGTGATTTATTCGTTTGTGTTCTAATAATGACAAAGTGGATTGTAGTAAATTAAGTGTAATTTAAATTTAAAATGCCTTTTCAATTTTCTAACGAAGAGTATGATGACATCATTTACATTTATGGATTTTGTGATGGAAATGCGAGAGCTGCCGTTAGAATATGAACGAAGATTTCCCAACAGGAGGATTCCAAATCACCAAACCTTTTCTTCTGTGTTTCAACACGTTCAAACTCATGGTTCATTTCCATCAGTTTCAATAAGATCTGATCGTCCTGTGGAGTTAAATGTGAATGAGCAAGAAAACATTCTACAGATGGTTGATCGGAGTCAGGGTTGAGTGTTAGAAGAGTTTCTTCTCGAACGGAGTCCCCGTATGTCAGTATGGCAAACATTACATGGGCTTTTGTATCCCTATCATACACAAAACGTTCAGCACCTTGAACCTGGAGATTTTGCTTTACGGTTGAATTTCTGCCAGTGGCTACAAGAAAATCCACAACTAGTTCCATTCATTTTATTTAGTGACGAGGCAATTTACTAGAGATGGAGTGAACAATACGCAATTCTCATTTGTGGTCAGATGAAAATCCACATGGTACAACAGAAGCTAACTTTCAGCGCAGATTTTCTGTTAGTGTATGGTGGTATGATTGACGATCAACTTATTGGACCTTTTTGTTTGAGGAACGTCTTACAGGAGAAGCATATGCTAACTTTTGCGGAATGAATTGCTACCGCTTTTGGAAGAAGTACCTTTACTAACAAGACAACAAATGTTTCTTCAACAAGATGGGGCTCCTCCCATTTTAGTCCACAGGTGACAGAATATCTAATTGTTGCTTACCCTAATAGGTGGATTGGGCGTGGAGGTCCGCATGTTGGCCACCGAGATCGATCTACCTTTGGATTATTATTTGTGGGGTCATTTGAAAAGTTTAGTATACGAGGTGAAAGTTAATACCAGAGATGCACTAATACAGCGTATTCGGGATGCGTGTCAACAAATACGGAACAACCACCAGGTACTTCGAGCAGCTACTCTGTCCATTTTACATCGCAGCCGTCTTTGTATTAATGCCGAAGGACGTCATTTTGAACATTTGAAGTGATTTTTTTATATTTCTTTGTTTAAAATGTGTTTACTAGTTCCATTTTCTGTTTTCAATAAAAATTAATTTTCAATAATGTGTGATCTTTTATAAACTTTAAACGCTTGTATCTGGGTAACTATTGCGAATCAGACCTATGTTTATGGGACTTTTTTTACTTAAATTGACCCAAGGAACATACCATTTCAGTTTATACAGTTCCTCACCGGACACCCTGTATATATATACAGGGGTCGGCACTCTTAAGTGTTACCAACTTTACGCTGATGTAGCAATAAAATGGCTAATGTCTCATTTTTTATGTTTTTTACAAGCCTACGGAAGCATATCATTTTACTACGCAGTAAAAAGGAAATACCGAAATGGAATTTAAACGTAACAGTGTTATTGCATTGTATTTGGCTGGGAAATCGCAACCTGCCATAGTTAATGAACTACGACATTTACGTGTGAACAAAATGTTTGTGTGTCGGACCATTACACGTTACAATGATACTGGTAGCATCAAAAAACGCCATGGAGGTGGACATCCAAGAACAGCGACATCGCGTAAAATGGTTCGAAAGGTGAAGGACAGAATTCAACGTAACCCACGACAAAGCGCAGTTCAATTGGCGAAAAATCTCAATGTGTCAGCTCGTAGCATGGGGCGAATGTTAAAAACAGAACTACGATTGAAGCCCTAAAAAATACAAAAAGTGCAAGATTTAACACCTGCACAAAAGGCAGTTCGCCTAGCAAGAGCAAAGGCGTTACAATACTTGCACGTTGGTGGCGAGCTTGAAAATTTGGCCTTTTCTGATGAAAAACAATATGTAAACGAACAAAACGGTCGTGTATGGTTAGAGTGCAAATCAAGAGACAATTTAAAGCAGCGAATTGCTCTGCGAAAGCAAGCACGTGCGTCAGTGATGGTTTAGGCTGCGATAACTGCCACAGGACGCTCACCACTCGTTTTCATTGAACAGGTCGTAAAGGTGAAACAAGACATTTACCGTGAAAAGGTTTTAAACGATGCTTTGTTACCTTGGGCACTTCACAACATTGGCCACCATATTCCCCGGGCTTAAACCCAATGGATTTTTCGATATGGTCCATTCTGAAGGCCAAAGTATCAACTAAAAAATATGAGCCAGCCGACGCGTTAAATATTGCTCTTCGCCAAGAATAGAGGAAAATACCATCAGACCACATTAGTGCAGCGTGTGAAGCTTTTCCGGACAGACTCGATGCTATTATCCGCGCTAAAAGTGGATACATTAAACAATAACATATTTTTCGTAAATTTTTAAATGTTTTTACGATATACTAAAATTTTTAAATAAAAAAAAAAAAAAAAATTGACAAAATTACAGCATTTTTAATTGGTAACACTTCGAGTGCCGACCCCCGTATATATAATCCCTTGTTATTATCGCAAAAGTAAATGTAATTTTAATGACAGCGACAGAACGAGAAACAGATGGTCGGTAAAAAACAGGATAAGCGTAGGAACCGTGAAACAATTACTGTTTATTATGCAACCAATTCCAATTTCTTTGACGTATCATGGGTGGATTGAAATAGAGGATTGGGCCTGATTCTCCCTCGGAATCATACCGAAATTAAAATTTTGTAGCGGCAACAAGTAGATCAATAAGAAATATACCTAATGACTTAAAATACTGTTATTACCACAATGTTTACACAAGGTTTGGTATAGTGTTTCTATACTAAAATGAGTGATGATAAATTATTGCAGTTATATTCTATTCTTTTTCGATTTTTCATGTTTTTTCTATTCTTCAACTGTGTTAACCATTGCAAAGTCTTTGAGTAATTAGGTTACATTAGAAACTCCAAAACTATTACAGTTTCTTCTATATTTAGGGGCGGAACAGTTTTTCAATATTCAGGCAAGCAATTCAAATTCCTCTTCTAGATACTATTCCCTCATAATCTGACTGTAACGTTTGCAGAAACTTATAATTATAGATTTTTCTTAGTACATCTACAGAGTAATAAAGTAAAAGATCTTTTAAGGGCATCGTTGAAATTAGTCTAATATGACTAAGTAAGGGAATTACAGTAAACAAATAATTTGTTTGAAGGTAAGACCTTTTATTACTACTATTTTTCCTACTATTTAAACTATAGCTTTCATTCACCATAGAACCAAAATATTTCAATAAGGCAATTATGTTAACAAAAGAAAGATCAATGATAAACGGGCAAATTAATAGAGTCTAATAGACATTGAATCATCTGGAACGAATACCAATCCAATTGTAGAAAATTTATCTTATTGCTCGCATAAATTCGATAATCAAAACTCATATAGCCCAAAAAGTCGAACTGATTTTTGCAATAATAAAATAAAGGGATTAAAACCAATAATCAAGAATCAGTGAGGGGGGGGGGGGGTGGAAAAGGATAGAAATTGATATGGGCGATTTCGAAGAATGAAGAAATCTACTACCAAAAGTATGTGCGTAACTGACATTCACGCAATTTAATATTATATGTACTTGCTTGAAGGGTTTAATTGGTGTGCTATCTCTGAGTAATGATCTAAGCAATTTTTTTCGTTTTTAAATACATGTAACTATTTAAAGTATAAAACGCTATGTGTAAGTACATGCTGGGAATGCTAGGGACATCTCCAACTGGCTTTATACTTCTATTTAACAGCTTTTTCTTCAGTTTTTCACGCATTTTTTATGTTTTCCTAACCAATAATAGTTTATAGTATAAACCAATGTTATATTCTTAGGTTTATAATAGTAGTGTTGTGTATTTAACAAGTAATAATAATAACAATAATAATAATAATAATAATAATAATAATAATAATAATAATAATAATAATAATAATAATAATAAAGAGTTTAACGCCCAACAGATCGATTGATCCAAGTACAGGACAATACTTTACAGCAGTAGCGAGAAAAAGAGAAGATACAATAGGAATGACGCTATTAAAATAAAATAAAATATTTATCACACGCACCACAATTCTTAATCAATGGCATTGTAAACTAACTCAGTTTTAAGTGATTACTATATAACTTAGTTAAGAACAAATTAAATGCCTACATGCAAATACATCACAAGAGCGATTTTAAAGCACGTCTTAATACAGATGACCAAGTACATTAACTTCCATGATAAGTATATTTCCCAAAAATCTGAAAAATAATAAGGGCGTTTATGATCAATCAGTTCTTAAACGTCAAAGAGCAGGGAATGTTATTGCGATACGTGGGAGAAAAACATGCACTAATGGGAAATGTTAACATTAACCAAAAAGAAAGATTTTTTACTAGTTGTGTATCACAAAAAGAAAAAAATATAGGTCAAAACGTATATAACTACTGATCTATCGTATATTAATAACAAATTTATCGAGTAAACTGTTCGTTTAAGATCTAAGAAGGATTTAGTGTTAAATTTAACCCTATCATATGTGTTTGGAAAGAATTAAGGCTCGCGTGCACCGGATCACTTTCCTCCTCCTGGATCAGAGAGGAATTTGCCTGCATCCCAAACATTTTAAAACCACGAAGTTTGGGCAACTTACGATAGCCTACTCCACCTGTAGTCTCTCCAAACAATATTTTTAACATTATAGAAATCTGTCTAAAACCAGAACTATTCCTATCCGTGTTTGTAATTAGCCATACAGAAAATTTTGAATTTCTAGCTTTGAAATAAAATATAAATCAAGATTAACATGTTTATAAGGATACTGTTCCTCGGATGAATACGAACTCGCTTTTAGACTCAAATGTAAGAATGGCAATAATTTTCATAACGGTTAAAATCTATATTCCTCATATGTAATGTTCCTAAATATCAATTAGTGTGGAAACTACGTCCAAACCAAGGTACGAACGAAAAAAATATCCTAATGGCTTTACGTTGTCCATTTGTCTATCTGCCTATCGTCGACGATTTTTCTTAAACAGCTAAGATTGTTTATGCCACTTTAGGAGCAAGCAATTTTTTAAGATATCTTGTCATATTTGGTCAAAAACTAATAGTGCTACCTCTAAAGGAAAAGTATCAGTGTGTATAAACGTAGCCTTGAAATATGTTTCATCCGTTCGTGAATGCATTTTAAGTACAAAAGGTTTCAGCCATATATCATGGAGAAAATGATGAAATCGTAAAATTAAGCACTGCAGCACTTAAAATAATTGTTCTTATTAAAAAATTGATATTTAAACATGATGTGTTGAAAACAATTACTTGATACAACATGGTTAAGCCAGAACTGGTTTTTACAGTACAATCAACATATGTTAATTTTAAGTGATTACTGGGGCTGTGCATGTTTATGTAAGTAAATGTGGTTGAAAATAAAAAAAAAAATGTGTTTAATAAATATTTTATTTCTCAAAGAAAGGTAATCTCTGCCTAAACTTGTTTCATAATTTTTTCCTTAAATATACCCCATAACAATTGTTTTGAATATAATGTCACATTAAACCTTTCTTTCTAAATATTCAACTAGAAAGTAATTCTAGATTGGAATTGGCTAATATCAAGATTGCATTTTAGTATGACTCGTCCTCACAGTCTGTGAACACACCTCGAGGATAATTTCTAGTTTGTATGCGTTTATAAAAGTTGTGGAGTGTGTCATTAACAAACTGCGAGAGTACAAGTAAGTTGTTCTTTTTTCCCCACTTATGGGAAGGGAGTCCCTATTTGTCACAATTTTCGAGTTATTCCTCTTTTCCCTAACACCAGCCAATTATTCTAGACCTAACAACTTCAACTATTTAAACAATCTTTAAGACTTTTTAGCCTAAGTTAGTATTAAATAATTTTGTTTGTGGTATGCTCTTATTTATGAGTACAAATACTTACTCCTTGAGACGATTAATAATGGCAAACATTTTCGGCAGGTGATTACATAAATTAGAAAAAAACAAAAACTATCTAAATTAAAGCGCTAACCGCTCACCAATACTGTACATCATATTTCTACATGATTTTATCTGTTAAACGATCAATGTTTTATAATTGTGCACATTTTTCATGAATTTAAAGTTCAATGTTGCACAGAAACTGCATTCAAGCTCATGTTTATGCTTTAACCAAAGATTACAGAATGCTTAAGACTCTTTACTATATTGAATCGCTATAGCAAAAGATTACGAACATTTTTACATAAGAGCTTATAAAATACTCACGTAATATAGAAGCAACGAAATTTAAACTCAAAATTCATTTTAATTCAATTTTGGCTCAACAAATTCAAACCAAACTTAACTAAATTAAATTTGGTAACATTACAACTTTAAGCCGATCATTTACCAGGCGTTTACTTAATAGTTAAAAACGTTTACATAAACGTAATATTAAAATGCGAGCAAGAAAAACAAGAAAGTTTCGGTTTAATGCTTGCAAATCCCGAATTTTGTTTAATATTTGCAAATGAAGGCCTGTTCTAACATTTAGGGCAACGACAATCGAATATTTAAGTTAGGTTTCACATTATTTAATTTAATTCGATTTAGAAACAGTTTAACTTCCTCGCTATCATTACCAAGCCACGTTTAAAGGTGAAAACGATTGAAATTCATGTAAATATAATATCAAAGTGGGTATAAGATAAACAACAGAATTTTGAAGTTAGATGATATTTCAGTTCAAATTTTTAAATTAAGATAGAATACCACTTTCAAGATTTAGGTCGATCGAACGTTAGTTGTTAGACTAATTACTAGTTAGTAATCGTCATAAATCTCATAGAACTAGTTCGTGTCTTGCCAGTTGCGTCATTGCCAATTGCGCCAACTCGTTAAACTGTGCCAGATGCGCCACATAAAGTTTTGCTTTTAGTGGATATTGCCATTTGCGCGAAATATAAATTTATGGGAAATTGAGTTGATAATAACACAACAATAAACTGTCATTAAAGGTAGATTATATTATCGGGTATTTTTAAAGCAGGATACGATGGTAATTAACTAACAATAACTCGACAATCACCACTTAGTGCAACATTATTTGGATTAATAATAATTATTCCCATTAATTAATTAAATCTTTTGTACCCAATCACGTTAAAGGGGTTGTTCTTAGGAACGATAACCATAACGATTTTTAACACGGCTGTTCTAAAATGGAATATATTGAAACCTCTAAAGGCAAAGTTGCTGTATTACACGAGGGCTATAAGTATGGCCTCAAAAGCAGAAATAAAAATAGCATAGTGTGGACCTGTGTTCATGAAACAACTTTAAAGTGTCGAGGATCTCTGATTGCGGAGTCGGAAAGTAGTGAAGTTCACAAACGGTCATCTCAAAACTGTATTCCTGATGTGACCAAGGCGGAAGTCGAAACACAATTTTTTGAGTGTAAGAGGAGGGCCAGTGAAGAGCTAACGCCAGTTACCAAGATATTTGATGAAGAAATGAGAGATGTGATGAATAAATTTTGTAACCAATGCACCACAATTTTCTTCAATGGCTTCCTCATTATACCGAAACCGACGAAAAGCTCTTGGAGCATCTTTTGTTCGCGGAAAAAGAGACGACATTAAGTGGCATCTGAGTCTAAGACAAGACTTCTTATGGATCGACGATGGTCACGAACACCGTATCTTGATATTTCCCAGTCCAACTGCAAGGAAACTTTTGGCCAATAGTAAATATATTTTCATGGATGGGACATTCAACGGCTGTCCAAAACAGTTTAACCAGCTGTATACGATCCATGCTGGTGTAAGCAGTACTACTGAATCAACTTGTGTTTTTCCATTGGTGTACGCTTTGTTGCCGAATAAGAAACATGAAACATACCTGCGACTTTTTACTCTAATTAAACAAGATGTGCGTTTTTGGTTACCGGAACTAATTAAAATAGTCTTTGAAAGTGCTGTTCTTCAAGTCCTGCGTGTAGTGTTCAAACATATTATTGTTTCTGGATGGAATTTTCATTTCGGTCAGTGTTTGTGCCGCAAGGTGCAACATTTAGGACTCGTCGATATGTATAACAATCGTGAAGATGTTCGGTTACACGTAAAACCGTGCGCGGTGTTAGCTTACATACCTCCAGAAAACATTGACGACGGATGGCTGTCGATTATGGAGTCGTCGCTAGCCTCAAATACAGTTATTCAATGATTATTTTGTAGAAGAATGGCTTGACAACAATAATTTCGAGAGAATTTGGAATTGCTGTGGTCAACGACATTGAACTACTAACGCGGCAGAAGGTTGGCATTCACGTTTAAATAAAATAATAGGCAAAATGAATCCAAACGTTCTAGAATTAATTAAAACGTTAAAAGACGACTCTACTATATAATACTATAATGCAAATATACGCAAAAGTATAATGAGGATTACCAACAAAGCGTAGAAAGAAAACATATGTAGAACTAGATAATAGAATAAATAGCATTTTACAGAAGTTTAACATAGAAGAAACCAATTTAGAACACTGTTTAAAATGCTTGGCTTACATACAAAGACGTCAGTAGAATTTTTTTTTAATTTATATTTTTTTTATTCTTTGATATCTTATATATTATGTATGATTTTGTAATATTGATGTAAAATATAATGCAGTGTAAATCTAAAGTATACGTGTGTTATTATATCATTTATTTAGCGTTTATGTTTCATTCGGCGCAAATGACAATCTTCATCAACAACAAAAGTATGAGCGGCAAATTTTTAAATTTTGAACCAGATTAGAAAATAGGGTTTACTCTTAGCCGATTTGTTCCAGTTTTGAGCCACTGGACACTGGACACACATAGTGCGTCACGTATTATCCAGGGGTCACGACATGGACGTGAAAGTAGGATTTGTTGGCAGAGCTGATAATTCAGTGAACATTTCCCAGAGTTTTATTGTCTCAATATCGGCTGCTCATCGAGACCTCCGAGGTTCGTTACCAACCTTTGACCCCCTTTTTGATTTACAGAAAATAAAGCTGGAGCCATAAATAAAGTAAATTAATATTTATGAAATAACACACAAAATACAAATTGTATGTGATGAAAAATAACCAAAAACTTTTGCACTCTTACACAAATATTATCACATAGTATATAAAAGAAATATTAATCTACCTAACTCTAAAACAAGTAAAATAAGTATTAGCAATATGATTGACTGTATAACGCCCCTTTCGATTTATAAATTACATGAACGTAAAATCAAAGTCGTTGATAGAGGTTAAACATGCAAACATTGAAAAATTATAAATCGTAAATGGAAGTTTTACTGTTAATCCGACAATAATCTCATCCAAGTATACAAAAAAGATAATTGGCTGCTGAATCCTTTTTGGGTAATTGTTTGCACAAGCTCTATATTCCAAATGTGAAAGATGACTGCAAAAGCTGAGGTTCAGTAGATCAATGCGAGTGTGAATGTGAGATAGTCCGGCGCACACCGCGCTAACCGTTCGTACGTAGGCCTCTTTTATTGATACTTTCATTTTTATGGCTACCAGTCTCCTTCGTGATCATGTTTCACTAAATTATTTCACCAAATATCCTCACTAGTAATTAGTTGTTAATGTTCAAGATATATACATGTGTTTGTACTTAATTATTATATATGGAGTTGAATAATTCTTCAAAGTAAATGAAACGTGTGTCCACACCTTAGACCAACTTTTCTAACACAATTCATAAGTAATTATATACAATTTTTATTAAAATAAATTCTTTACAGGCTGCTTAGTATATATTTTTCAACTACCCTTGTCACGTAACTATCGTGATATATTTACTTATAGCAATTCCTAAAGCGCGCGCGTTACTTTGCTATCATTTCCCGACATTCATCAACAACGAAAGACCCCTATCTTCTTTAATTTACCCCATATTCAGCCTTCGCGCACGTTATTAAAGAGATTGATGTATTTCTGTTCAAATTCAAATTCTAGCCAATCAAATAAATTGTATGGAGCGACATTTTCTTCTGAAAATGGCGCTGTGGAGTGCATAAGGAACACCAAACGGAACGTTACCATACTTCTACTCTCAAGATTGATTATAAAACACCTATTTTAAACTATAAAACAAAGGTTATGTCGAAATGGCATAGTTTGTAATAATTTTAAGCTCGATCACATCGTGTAAATATAAAAACTCGAGGGACTTAGAGCATGATCTACGGCATGTCAGTTTTACGTGAAAAATACCAAATCTACCCAAATACATCATTTTGAATTACATTATATTGAAACCCTAATTAAACGTTGGTAAGTCGTTTTTAGAAGTTATCGATTAAAACCTCCACACCATTAATTGACCTTCATCCCTTGACATAAATATTCCACTTCATGTAAATTTCCAATTTTATCAACGAAAATTCATGTACTAACTTACCTTACGTTACAACGTGAATTTCTTCATTCGCTTGAGCCTATAGCGTTTTCGTTTGACACTTTTGCTTCAACATGTTATAGTAATAGGCAGCACCCGGCCTTGCGTATTTTTTCTACATTTTCATTTAAAAATAATTCCTTAAATGGTCAATAGTCTTATTATATGATTAGACATCCATGTTAGCGACATTATGTGACACGTCAAACATATCAGTGGCGTAATAGTACGCATGCTTCGAAGAATGTACTTCAAACAAAAATTCTCTGATACAAGTACTCTCTTACACGACCTAAATGATACGTTACTGATAGTATAGAATACGCAATATGCCTAATGAGCCAAAATACTCTTACAGAAAGCTGATTTAGAAGATCAACTTTTTTGATTGGTAAAAAGGCACCTTTTTTACTACAATCGTGTTGCTTAAACAACCATTAATATGTAATGCTTGTGTTGTTGATAGCGACCATCTAAGTTATGCATAAAAAGCTAAAGTAATTGCATCTGAAAACACAATGATATGCAAGGTATGTCAAACGTTTAAACAAGGATGAATTCTCAACTAAAAATCTACTAAAAACAATTGTAAATGAAAAAACGCTAGTTGACAAAATATATTTAAATATTTATATATATATTAATAAAATTACTTTATCAAGTGAAGTGAATAATCTTAAATTAGTAAATGTTGGTAACAGTTTGATATCTGAATAAACACGCAAAGATAAGTCAATAGAGAGTAATCGCCGATTGGTTTAACACCAACATTCGCTGCCGATGCCATTTTCTTTAAATCTTTTAGCGATATTTCATTTTTCTTTTTTCAGGTCCTCTCGTTTTGAGTATATTGTTTTAGCTCTATGGTATAAGCAATACAAAGTTAGGCGTGACAAGATGCGTGTACGATAGAGCTGAAACAATGTGCTCAAAACAAGAGGACCTGAAAAAAGAAAACTGAAATATCGCTAAAACACATAAAGAAAATGGTTACCCCAATCTAACAACTACCCTAAACAGGGAAAGGGTACGAAGGATAGGCAAGAAATACAAGATAGACTGTGTCTGCAAACCGACAAGAACACTCAGGGGAATACTAACCAAAACCAAACCTCACAATAAATACCAGAATTCCAAGAATTGTGTATACAACCTTCCATACGAATGCGGCCGATTATACACAGAAGAAAGCGGCAGACTACTCAAAGTGAGAACTCAGGAACACAAGAACAACATTCACAAACGCGAAACGGAAGGGACATGTGTGGAACGAAGATCACCACATGCAGTGAGATAACATACAGATAGTGGCAAAGGCCGAAATACAGCGACTTGTAAGTGAAAAATACTAAAGTTTAAACCTGAGAATAGCCAAACGCTTGGAAAAAAATCATAATAAATGAATTCGACTCAAGTGTAAAATCAGTCCTTCTCAGGACTAAGCCCTATAACGGGAGCAGTCAGCTTCCGAAACGTGGCGCTATAAAAGTAAAAACTGTGGCAATAGTCCGATCAGTTCATCTAACTTCTTTTAAAGTTATAAATTATTTTGATTACTTGGCAGTTGAATCATATTCTGAACTTAAAACAATACTGTGTTGCCAACACACATATTATATCGATTTATCGTTCTCCTGGTGGTTATCATTACTTATTTCTAAATGATGTTAATATTATGTTAAAAACACTTGCGCATTTCCTGTGCAGTAATGTAATGAGCACTGGAGATGTTAATGTTAAACTTAACCAACCTGCTAAGTGTGTAAACATTCTCTGTGATCTATTAGTATCACATGGATTTTATCCAACAAATCTTAATAACACTTTTATTAATTTTAGCTTAGATAATTATGAGTCCAAAATCTGCAACACCTCACTGTTTGATAATTTTGGTCAAGTATATACCTACTGTGGTAAATACTAAATATGGTAACAAAGCAATTAAAAAATGTTTATAGATCAATTACTATGACTGCTTGTCATATCTTTTTCAATACACTTTACATTGACAATTGGGATTTTTTACATAATGATTGTTTAAACTCCAACGAAAGGTGTAACTTATTTTTTACATGTTTTACGACAGCTTATTAACAGCATTTCTAGAAAAACAATCCCAAACACGGCTTTGTGATAATCACATAAGTTGGTTTAAATGCGTAATCAATTATCTTTTATTGATACGATGTTTCGTGTAAATGCATCAGAAATATTACGTGTTTAACGATTTCATAATGAGAACAAACCAGCTATTATCCAAATCCAAATGTTCTACATACGATGAGTTAATTTTAAATTCTAGCAATCAGGTAAAAACCGTCTAAAAATTGCAACAAGATTTAAACAAAATGATTCCTCTAATCTATATCTATTGATGAAAATGGTTTTAATAGACTATTTCATTCATTTTGTTAACATAAGTTCAAATGTACACTTTGATAGAAATTGTACGGGTAAGTCAGAACAAACATTTTGAATTCGAACCAAGGGAGAGAAATAATGAAAACTTTAGAAAACAGCAGTACTCCTGATATTTACAGCATGTCTTCTAAAGTTACAAACAAACAAACCTCAAGCATTCTTGTTGAAGCTCTCACTAAACTGATACATTCTACTTTTCAAAATGGACACTTTCCGCACAACTTGAAAAAAGATATTGTTTTACCATTCCGTCGAATTATCGTCCCATTTCAATTTTACCGATATTTTCTAAGATATTTGTATAACAAGAATTGTACCGTTTATAAAAGCAAATGACGTTTTCTTTACTCATCAATTTGGATTTCGGAAAGATAAGATCACTGCAGATGCTGAGATGTATTTTGTGAATTATACACTTGAATGTTTGGAATCGGAGATTTTTGGACTTAGTTTTAGTAACCTCAGCTTGAAACTAATTTCATCGTACTCGGAAAACATATATCAAGCCGTTAAAGTAAATAAAAAGTTGTCTAATTTCAAGCTTACAAATTCTGGAGTTTTTCTAGGGTCAATCATAGGGCCATTTTTATTTATGGTTTTTCGTATAAGTTACCTAGTATCAGTGAATGTTTCTAGTATGTAGATGACGCTAGAATACTAATTCCAAGTGATTATTTGGATTTAGTTGAATAATAATCAAAAGAAGTTCATGCATTTCCAATGGATTAGCATTAATTAACTGGTACGATTATGGCATCGAAACATCATTCAAACCCAATTCCTGGGTATGCTAACTTCCTGGAGGTATACAATGATACCAAACTTATATATATATATATATATATATATATATATATATATATATATACATGGAGTATTCAAACAGCGTGAATTCAATCCTTTTTATCATTGCCTCACTGGTTGCGACACAACAAACAAACAAATTTTTCGATATAGTAGAAAAACGGGCAGATTAAGACAACGGATAAAGTCGGCCAAATTTCGAACTTTGGAGGGCTCGTGAGCAGAAATGGCACACCGCTTAGCAATACTATTGTTATAGGATTTCTCAGCTTTGCCTGGACTATAACGCTACCTGAAGCTTTAGCACTAATTAATAAACACCGTGTATTTGCTTCGTTAATCTTGCGTAGTGCATTATCTCAATGTCGCCAAATCAACGTAATGTACTGATTTTAAACCTATCGTCTTTTCCTCACCACACTCCTTCATTATACACTCATTCTTTATCTTATCCTTTCCCGTTTTACCACATGCGCTTCTCAGGAATCTCTCCCACGGTATTTATTTTCCTTTCATGCTTTTTTTTAACATACCCATGTCTCATTTCCTACAGTACTGACGGTACAAACACGCCATTATAGATTTCTCGTTTTCGCAGTTAGGATCATGCTTTCGTTTCTCAGTATCGTCCACATACTTCCAATCACTTTCCTTCCATCTTTGATCCTTTGTATCGCTATCCATTGTACCATCTGCAGTGAACATTCCACCCAGATATACCAACTCGTCAACTTGTTCCACAATTTCATCTTGCAGGGTAAATACTCTATTCTTTTCTGCATATTCCCGATTGAACACCACAATCTTAGTTTTGTTCACGTTTACCTTTAGGTCCATGCTCTCACAGACTATATCAAACTTCCACGGAGCAGTTTGCAGCTCATCCGCACTGTCACTTAATAAGACTGTCATCTGCATACACCAGAACAGCACATTTACGTCATTAACCATTACACCATTGTATCGGTACATTCTTGCCTAATACATTTATCCATGTATACATTGAATAAACACGGTGACATCACACAGCATTGTCGTAATCCTTGCTCAATATTAATGTATTCAGTCCAACCTCCTCTCACCCTAACACATGACTGGCTACCGTTATATATTGCCCTTATTCCGTTTATTAGACCTTCACTTACGTCATATTCATTTAATAGTTCCCACAGCTTCTCCCAATTCACTCTGTCATATGCTTTCTCCAGATCTACAAACGCACAGTACAGCTTCCTTTTTACACTTAAACACTTTTCGATCACCTGCTGGAGAGCAACCATCTGATCAACAAATCCTCTCCTTGGCATGAAATCACCCTGCAGATACCAAATCTTAGTCTGTGTCCAGTCACTGGAGGCATAAATAGGGTAAAAACTCCCAATTTTTTGGATAGCACAGATTTTGTATATAGGCTCATCTGACCCCCCACTTCAAAAATGACATTGTCGCGATGTGAGTTTTTGGGTTTTTGGGAGTGAAAACAACTCTTTATGAATAAATAATTGAGAATCGTAGATTTAGTCATTTTTAAGATCTTATTAATGTTTAGATATGCTGAATAAAGTTTCTTTTAGGTTTTGGAATATAACTTATTATAGTTTACCCCGTTTCAACCCTTAGAATCCACCCCTTACGAACTTAATCGGCAAAAAAAAGTATGTAAGTACTTGATGTAATAGAATCGTTGAAATATGTTTAGGACAAGGATTTATGTACACTTGACAACCCTTAAAAATCACCCCTTATAATATCTAAAATAAAAAAAAAAATTTTTGAATGCTTAGATGTTTTGAACATGAGGAATAAATCTTTCTACGCATTGTAGTAGTACGGTTTATTATGTAAAAGTTAAAAATTGTTATTACAAATGATTTGCGCTTCATCATCAGAACTTCGGTCGCTGTTATCTTCATCTGCAATAGGAGGACAATTGTTGCAGGTGTTAACGGAACGTGATCGACAGCTTGGGTTGCAGGATAGTCCAACACTTCTGCAATCACAGCTAGCACCGCATCCTTTTTTGCAATTGCAAAATATCATTTTGAGGAGTTCATCTGATGCAGGTTTATTTAGCATCTTGACCGGTTGCAACTAGTCTTCATGTGATACCCATCCCCAAGTAGTTGGTTCAATAGCTATATTGCCAAGTCACAATTCTGTTTGCACATAAACTCGTTTATATTGTACATTCAACGAATCAACCGTGGGCACTAGGGAGGATAATTTCACTCAGAATTTTGCTTTGCAGTACTTCTGATGAATGATTCATAGCGCATCTGCTCGAGATATCCCGAAAAGTCTTCGGTCTGCTTCAATTTATGTAATTGTACATCTTTAGCAGCGCCGTGCCGTAATATTGTACAGTACCGTCCGGCTTCTAAAATGTCTTGCAGTCCTGAGGTTCTGCCATGAAATGTCTTTATCCGCTGTATTAATCTGCCCGTTTTTCTACGAGATCGAAAAATTTGTTTCCCTTTGCTATAGAACGCGGATGTTGTGTCGCAACCAGTGAAGCAATGAGAAGAAAATGATTGAATTCACGCTGTTTGAATACTCCATATATATATATATATATATATATATATATATATATATATATATATATATGGTTTCTCTCCAACAGCTGATCGAAAAGTGTTTAAGTGTAAAAAGGGAGCTGTACTGTGCGTTTGTAGATCTGGAGAAAGCATATGATAGAGTGAATTGGGAGAAGCTGTATGAAATAATAAATGAATATGGCGTAAGTGAAGGTCTAATAAACGGAATAAAGGCAATATATAACGGTAGCCAGGCATGTGTTAGGGTGAGAGGAGGTTTGACTGAATACTTTAATATTGAGCAAGGGTTATGACAATTCTGTGTGATGTCACGGTGGTTATTCAATGTCTACATGGATAAATGTATTAGGCAAGAATGTACCGATACAATGGTGTAATGGTTAATGACGTAAATGTACTGTTCTGGTGTATGCAGATGACAGTCTCATTAAGTGACAGTGCGGATGAGCTACAAACTGCTCTGTGGAAGTTTGATATAGTCTGTGAGAGCATGGACCTAAAGGTAAACGTGAACAAAACTAAGATTGTGGTGTTCAATCGGGAATATGAAAAAAAGAATAGAGTACTTACCCTGCAAGATGAAATTGTGGAATAAGTTGACGAGTTGGTATATCTGGGTGTAATGTTCACTGCAGATGGTACAATGGATGGCGAGACAAAGGGTCAAGGCTGGAAGGAAAGTGATTGGAAGTATGTGGACGATACTGAGAAACGAAAGCATGATCCTAACTGCGAAAACGAGCAATCTATAATGGCGTGTTTGTACCGTCAGTACTGTAGGAAGTGAGACATGGGTATGTTAAAAAAAAGCATGAAAGGGAAATAAATACCGTGGGAGAGACTCCTGAAAAGCGCATGTGGTAAAACGGGAAAGGATAAGATAAATAATGAGTGTATAATGAAGGAGTGTGGTGAGGAAAAGACGATAGGTTTAAAATCTGTACATTACGTTCATTTGGCGACATTGAGAGAATGCACTACGCAAGATTAACGAAGCAAATACATGGTGTTTATTAATTAGTGTTAAAGTTTCAGGTAGCGTTATAGTCCAGGCACAGCTGCGAAATCCTATAACAAAAGTATTGCTAGGCGGTGTGCCATTTCTTCTCACGAGCCCTCCAAAGTTCGAACTTTGACCGACTTCATTAGCTTTTATCTGGGAAGGTATCCGGTGAAGAATTCATTTTCAAACAAAACATTGATGTTGAATTTTTTTGCAATTTGTTGATTGCATTCCGCACCTTCTAAAACCTCAGATTAAGATTTTAAAAAATGCAGAATTTGAGAAAAATAGGCTTGGCAAGTAGGCCAATTTTGTAGTGACGTTTGTATACATCAGTGTTACAAGCATTTTGTGCACCCATTGCGTCGTTCGATTTTATATTTCACTGGAGATCATGTACTGATTCAACGAGTACGCTGTTATGTACATGATGTACGGGCTCTGTGAAAGGAACTCTGTGGCTGCTGAACAATATGTTCAATAATAAAAAATGTGTTCTGTACTTTTTGTATTATTTTGATCACCAATATGCTTCTGACGCCTTGTGTCACGTATCATGTGGTGAATTTGTTTACATGTAGCTTCCAACGTTGCAATTTAATGTCATTTTTGGATGGCCCGTTAGAAGAAACGGTGCATCGCCTAGCATTAATTCTTTTATGAGGCTTCTCAGATTCGCATGGGCTATAACGCTAGCTGAAGCTTTAACACTATTTAGTAAACACGGTGTATATGTGGGTGAGGTTAGAGGTATGTCCGGGCCTGGTAGGTCGCATAAAACTCGGCTGAATGCAGTAGACTATGATAAAAGAAAAAAAGATAAGGAGTTTTAAAAATAAATGGGAATGTCAGGGGCAATGTACGAATCTAAATATACAATACTAACTCTTTATGTAAATTATGTAAGCTTAAAAAAAGTTTCCTAAATAATATAAAGTATTTATACGCAAGTTTCGAGGAAAATTCTTAATTTAGAAATGCGCAGTCAATTTGTTTTGAACACTGAAATTGATGTAAAAAGAGAAACGCAAAATATTTAATGACCACAATTTAGTCAAACAAAATTTAAATAGTTTTAGCGGTTTTTGTTTTTAGACACGCACATTGTACATTAAATAGGGGAATATAATTATTTTTTGTAGTAATCCGTTTATAATGAAATTTTGTTAATATTAGAAAGAAATCTATAGCAATCTCGACTTCGATATTTTTTTTGTAGAGAAATAATAGAAGGAATTGTTGCAGAAATATCCGAATTTAATAATAGATTTGTGTTGACAATACAAATAGTGGTAATTTTATATCTAGTCGGTTTTCAGATAACGTTTGCAGTATTAGCTATGATGTATATCTATCCATTTATTACAATGTTTCATACTCTGTGACGTATTTCTTCAGTATCTTCTCCGCTAACATGATTTATCATCGTTAATCTATTTGGCCTAAACTTATTGCTGTTTTATCTAAATATACATTTTTGTATCTACATATACGTAATATAACGCATTTATTTGTGTTCATTTGAAAAATATTCGATAGCTTTATAAACGAAACCTTTGTGAAATTCACAATAGTGACATTGAATGAACAAAAGGAAAGGATACAAAAGTTCCAGATACTCATGTTTTTGCGAAAAGCTATATACTTTGACAAACAAGAAAATCACTTTACACGATCGTAATATATTTATGAGTTTGCATTAAATGAGAACACCAACAAATCGAATGTCGCATGTTCCCAAAGGTAATCGATCGCAAAATATTTCACTTGTGAAGACGTACAGAAATACAGAAGTATGCATGTAACATAAAGTCGTTTATAACAAAACTTTAGACAACTAAACTCACCTTAGTACATAATAAGTTACAGGTGGATTCAAGAATATTCATTAAAATAGCGGTGTAATATTGTTATGTAAATGTGGAGAGCTGAAATGAAAGTTATACAACCTGACTTTTGTCTTATGCATTATTTTCCATGTATAAAATTTTGAAATCACACCATCAACAATTGTTTATAGTTGAATGTTATCAAAAACGCATGTTTAAGTTACCGTTGGAATTTCGAGTTATATGCTGAATATTATGGAAGTGGGGGCATGCACAAGATGAGAAAACTTTCTAAAGTTGAATATAGCTCTAAAGAAAGTATAGGGATTATATTCAAGCCGTATAAGCGAAAGCGATGATCGTGTTATTAACTTATAGAGCTGGTTGCTTCCGATAAGTCGCTATCGGTACTCGAATGTCTGTACGACAGTATATTGTCACCTTACGAACAAACCCAAATTACTGCAATCAATTTTTATGTTACTCCATAATTATGTGAATCACAAATTTAAGCTTTCGATGTACATACAAAATGCTCATTACTATTCACATTAAAGAGGGTGCTTAAGGGTATATTATTAATGGATAAATAAAGACGAGTGAATGAAATTTCTAAAACGATAGAGACAGGTAAGGAATAACGAAAGGATCAATAGTAAAGTGTGTTAAGAAATTTAGGTATATTTGGTACTTCTTCCTCAGAATTTATTGAAATCTGTTTAACTCAAATATAACACTCCATTTTCTTAATAGTGTTTTGCACAAGGTACTAAAAGTTCCTATTTAACAAAAACCAGTTATGCTTAAACACTGCAGTAATTAGCTTTGTTGTGGCTTCGCATAGAAGCTATATACGCGTCATTATATGCTCTTTCAAGCACCCCAACTGTTTATTACACGCAAGTTGATTATTATACATACATTGTCAATCAAAATAAGAATATTGTATAATACACTTTTATACAATTAATAAATGAAAAAGCAAGTTGTTGGCTTCTATGTAAGTTTGAATCGAACTATAAACGCTTTTCTGACATTTTTATACATTTGTAGTAAATACGAAACGTTAATTCGTTAATGACGGACGAATATTATTTCTTGTGTTATTTTGAAACTGTTACTAGAAAGTACGTTGGAACAGTGATAACTCAATATACGCTAGATCCATCCCATAAGTGTGCATTGAGTCACATAACTAGTTTAATTAAATTCCTATTTTTAATAAGACAAATCATTACTTAGTCCGAAATACCGTTATATAAAAATCCTTACTTCATATTTCACAAAACTAGAACTTTTAATCCATTTGTTCAGACTTATCTTCAGGAACATGCTTTACTTTAAAGATACAGGGTCATAAAAAAAGCAATATTTTATTAACCTTTGAACCCAAAATGCTCCAAAAGCAAAATAGTCTTAAATAATCCAAGCAATAACTGCCTACTTATCAAAAACAAATTAGTTTTCTTATTATTTTTGTATTAAACGTATTTAAGCTTGTATACGATACGGGTAACGGCAATGTAAGTTATACATAAGTAGAATGAGGGCACCCTGGGACACTGACGTCATAATTAATTAAAAGTGGGGGGGTAGTCACGTGACCGACCCACTTCTGTTAAGGCCCCCCTGCTGGGAAACCTTAAAATTTGAAATAGTATTATAATGAGGGGTTCGATTTCCTCTCGTAAGACAGCTGATAGGACTCCGGAACTTGTTCTCGTGTCTACAGCCCCTGGTCGGGCATCCTTTTTAATTATGGGTCGTAATTAAAAGTAGTGGATCAAATCAATCATCAATAAAAAAAAATTAAAGTCAATTAATCATCCAATCAATCAAATCGATTAATTCTTTTATTTTTAATGATGAGTCATAATTAAAAGTAGCTAAATCAATTAATCAATCAAAGCAATCAATTCAAACTCAACCAGATCAAACTCAATCAAATCAATCAAGAAGCTGAGCTAACAATTCTTCATAACCATCAGGTAATGATTCTCCCGCTGAATATCACTAACTCTCATGAGCGACCGCTTACTTTTTTACGTGTTTAAACGGGGAGCTGGAAGAAAAAGGAAGAAGGACAGGTATCTCTGCTCATTCACAGCTAGTGAGCACACCGAACTAGCTCAAAAGTGTCGGTTAGGGCGGGGTGAGAGAAGAAAGGATGTTAAGTATAACAAAACTTGCAGATAATAATTAGAAAAGCACCAATTGTTTTATTGCAAATTATGCTTCTTGAAGATATATTCGATTATTTAATCGTATAATAACATAAGGAATTTTTCAAGAAGACATCAAAAATTTTCAGCTTCCCAAAATGGACGCCACTGGAAAGAAAGAAGACGTAATTTTTATGTTAAAGTTGTATTATTCAAAATCTCTTATCAATGTTTTATCTATATCATTAAATGCCCAAAAATTATAAATTGTGATTTCTCCACTAACGCCATCTAGAGAGGACTTCTAAAAGCTTGTAATATAGTTCACCTTAATTACCTATATTTTAGGACACGTCACTAGAGGGAGTAACAATGTAGATCTTAAATGAAATATTTAAATGTGAATTTATAACGTTTGAATAACCAAAGGTACGAAAATTTATATTACACTAGTAGTAAAATTATTTGGAAATATTATGTGGTTCAAGTTATGAACAGAAACAACTTATGCATTTCTAGAAATAAGGTTTGAGTAAACGTGTACAACTTGTACAGAAATTTATTGCAAAGTAACCTAAATAAACAAAACCCCAAATTATTTCGTTACAACTTTGTAGATAAAGCTAACCGACACGCAGAGTTAGTACTCACCCTGAACGTGAGGGCATCGGAGTGGGAAAACAGTCGATTATTCGCACATCAATCTCAATCAAATCCTAACTTACAGCTTACAAAAACCAACTTTCAATTCAAAAATAGCGGTTTGATTTAAATTACAGCTTGCAAAAACCAACTTTCAATGCCTGCGGAACTTGTTCACAGGTCTTTGCCTTTTATGGAGCACCCTAATTGTGACGCCAGCTAGTGGTATATTTTTGAAACTAACGAATGTTTTCTGTTATAGAGGTTGATCATGGCTCAGCTTCTGCTAATTGTATTGGATTTAATACAAAAACTAAGACAAGATGCAAGCCTAAGTTACTGATTTGAAATTAACTTCAGCCATCCTTATTCGACTTAATACAAAAACAAAACAAAATGCAAGTCTAAGATGGTGATATGAAATCAACTTCCGCCAACTTTGTTTGACTTAGTATGAAGATGTTTTAATAGAAGTTGATATCAGATCAGCATCTTAAACTTGTCTCTATATCACATTTAAAATTGAGTTGTAATTAAGTATATGTGTATGAATTTAATCAAGAAAAACGAAATTTAAAATTGAAGTCTAAAATGGTGATTTGATACTAGCAACGATTCCATCTCGTCACCAAAAATGAAATGAAGGCCAACTTGTTTGCTTTCACGTAGTTAGGTAATTAGTAGGTTTTTCCCTAGAGGTATTTGAATAGTGAAAGAATTTTATTGCGGTTACACAGCTGGGGAAATCCAGAAAATTATTATGATTGGTGAAAGTACTTTACCTTGAATGTATTTCTATATTACTTTAGTACTTATTGAGTTGTAATTAAAAATCTGTTCGCACGATCAATCAGATAGTCCCCCAGAGCTGGATTACCAAAAAAAGCTCTTAATACTGCCAAAAGGGCCCTAATTAAGGGGCGAGGACCTTAAACACGCCATGAAAAGAATCCAACCATTAAGATACTATTACACAGGACTGTATTCAGAAACTTTCAAGTAATTTTTAAAACAAAATACAAGTTTAGTAAGACTGTCATACAGATACTAACCGTATTTCTCCAGCAACCGACTCTGGATAAGCTCAGAGAAATTGACAGTGTTCCGGCACCAAATATTGTCCAAATCTATATTCCTTTTACCAGAATTTTCCATTGAACGTGCTCGGTTGTCAATTAAAGTTCCTTTTGTCAATGAGAATTGCAAATGATAGGTGGTAAATGTATTACACCGTTTTGTGGTTTATTAGCCATGTAAAGTATTGGAGCAAAACGGAAGGCGTTACCTATGATCATCAGGATCAGGTGAAAAACTCTATAGGTAAGCATCTGTGATGGAACTACTTTATTGGATAATCGTCATGGTGTAAGTTGATTATATTGAACAATAGCTGACATTAGTTTATAAAAACTGGAATAATAGTACGCAATTACTATCTTTTTAAAGTTAAAAGTGACTAAATACGATAGTCTACTAACCGTATTTAAAATTGCTTTTAGTAATAATCGTGAGGTCACTAAATCGAAAGTTGTTTTAAAACCTCCATTAAGTTAAGGTCTTTTCAGAAGAAGAAAAGTGTTTCACAATTTTTTTATGTGAAATGGAAAGTATTAAAATTTACTAGCATTCTTAGCTATAGTCCGTAAAATGAATGATTCCGAATTTCGGCTTAGCGCTTTATTTGGCGTACGCACTCGTAGTTTGTATCTATTTCGTTCTAACACACAATATTTGGAAATAGAGAGAATGGAATGCTACATTATCGTCGCAGCGGGTGGTGAATTAAGGCGGACACTATACGTTTAAAACATCTGTATTTGTGTCAAGTGTGTTAGAAGGAGATAGTAATATTTGTTTTAGGCGTCTCTTTAAAGACTAAATTATCTGTTGTAATCCTTTGATAGTGGTATTCGAAAGTTTATTTCGCGTCTTTGTAACTAACAACTAAATATGTTATATTCCTTCAATTTATAAAAAAAAAATTAAAACGTAATTGAAAATATAATAATATAATTTATTCTTATAAACAAAATTACCTTATAATGAACTACTTTCTAAAGAAGTACATTAAAGAATGTGTATCATTAATATATCATTATTTTACACAATGTAGCAAAGTCTACAAATATGTATGCAAATAATTTAATTTTAAATTTCAATGTTTTTGCAATAAATAAAAGCTACATGTAATAACTGTAAATAAGCATTGTAGTTTAATATGCAGTTTTAATTAGAAGAATGTAATATTTACATAAAGAAAGCTGTTTTACAATTAGAGTAGGAGAAATTAACAAAAAAGGACCTAATTTACAACTTAATTTTTAACACTGTGTTCTTAATAATAACAATATTTGATTGAGAATTTAAAAAAATGTGTACGTAAACTTAAAATTAAAACATTAACTATCACTGTCATGTGAAGTATCGCCATTAATACAAATTACCAATGGTTCTACTGTTATATATAACATCGTTTGACGTAACCACCATTGAGATATAATTTTTTCTGCATGTGTAATAGTTTTTTTCCACACTTCTCCATCACATTGTTTCAAAGCCTCCTCCCACATTTGTAATACAGCGGCATCAGAGTAACCTTGTCTACCCATGTGCTTATCATAATATGATATGCAGATATCCCAAATATTCTCAATAGCATTAAATTGGCAATGATACGGAGGTAGTCTAAGCACGAAATGACCAGATTCATTAATAATGTTATCTACAATGTACCGCTTCAGTTGTCTATGTTGTTTAGCAAGGTTCAACAAATATACCTTTAAATCCGTGTCACCAAAAGAATTTTTTCTTGTTGTTAACCAGTTTCGCAGCTCTTACTTTTTCCATGTACTCGAAGGCGTTCCTGTAGATTAGGCAACAGCTGATGTCTCAACCATTTCTCAAAAGTTGCAGCGTCCATATTGTCGTGGCAATCACTAGATTTAGATTTTGCCGCAGAAACTAAACTACAGTTTTTAATAAAACCATATTCATTACCAGCATGTAAAATGATAAATCTTTTCCCACTACTTGAACACTCCCCATTTTTTACACTTTTTGGTGTGTCGTCTTGCCAAGATCTCTTCTATGATCCCTAGAAAAGATCCACGTTTCGTCTATAAATACCATATGAAGTGGTGAAGCCGATTGCATGTTTTCATGGTATTTTTTTAGGCACTGCACCCGTGCTGACGCCACATTTGATTTTTCACAAAGTGCTCTGAGATTGCAGTCTTGTTTATATTTAAATCCTATACTATGTAAAATATTACTTATAGTTGGTCTGTATGCTGTCAGTAACCCTTTTTGTTGTAATATATTACTAATTGTCTCCAATGTAACCACTTTCTTTTGGGAATACATGCCATAAATTGTCTATTATGATATGTTTTAGCCCCCTTCTTCTATATCATCACTTTTACGCTTAGTTCGTGGTTTTCTGATAGTTTTTGGCAATGAAATGTTCAGCTTTTCACTCTCGACGATTTTGTGTAACGTATTGAGGCTAATTTTTAAAGCTTCTGCGGTTCTTTTGTTCACTGCGTCAACATTACACAGAGGACAAACATTATCCTTTTCGCGACAAAAATACTCATACATATTAAACGCGTTCGTTTAGAAACTTTCCTGACATTTTACGGTTGTTACAACAATAGTACACAAACAGTACTAACGCAAATTTGAAATCTTTAGACATTACACCATTGTGTAAAATAATGATATATTAATGACACTACATCCTTTAATGTACTTATTTAGAAAGTAGTTAATTATAAGGTAATTTTTTAGTTGAAAAATATCACGAAAATTATTTATCATGTTGTATTCAATTTAATAACAATTGAATTTCAATTATTTTTATAAAAATAAATTATATTATTATGTTTTCAATACGTTTTAATTTGTTTTATATTTTTTTTACATGTTAGTTACAAACACGCGAAACAACTTTTGGATACCACTATCAAAGGATTACAACAGACAATTTAGTCTTTAAAGAGACGCGTAAAACAAATATTAATATCTCCTTCTAACACACCTGACACAAATACAGATGTTTTAAACGTATAGTGTCCGTCTTAATTCACCACCCGCAGCGACGATAATGTAGCATTCCATTATCTCTATTTCAAAATATTGTGTGTTAGAACGAAATAGATACAAACTACGAGTGTTCACGACAAATAAAGCTCTAAGCCGAAATTCGCAATAATTCATTTTAGGGACTATACATGCACCGTCTTACAATTGAGAAGTGACTCTTTTATTAACTGAAATGCGTTACATTGCCAAAGTAGTATTTGTGCTTACAAAGACACTCAAACATTTACATTTACCCAACCATCACGTGGTCCAGATTACATTAAGCTAAAACACTGCCTCGCGAATAAGTTTCTTGCCCTTTTTTGAAATTACTCTAATGCACTCTTAAAATATACGAATAATAGAAAATTTACAAAAAATAAATTTTATCATTTTAGATTAAAATATTTGTTTGCAATGAACCTTCAATTAATAATTATATTTAAACAAAAACCAGAGTAATCTGTGTTAAACCCTTTCCGCCTCTAGCTGTTTGAATATACTTTGTTATCGGGAAACTGGGTGTTCACCTGCAAATGTTTCCATATCTGCTTCTTTACACTTATATCACATATTTAAATGTACATATAATTTTCTGTTTTGAAAATAAAAGTAAGTAGTTTGGGAAAACTGATCACTATAAAAAAATTATGGATCAAAGTAAACACAAAGTTTTAATTAAAAGTGCTATTTCATTTGTGGAAAGGGATTGAGTTTGTATGTGTATTAAAATTTTAACAACATACGGGATATTCGTAAAATAACATATTATAGTTGAAATTTGATTAACAGAATTTAAATGTCATTTACAAATGAAAAATAAAACAAAATCGTTAACATGGCTTAATTGTTTAGTTTGAAAGCACGAACGTTTAACGGTAAAGAAGCAAATTAATTTTTTTTTAATTTAGCCGATTATTCACATTAATTTGTATCTTGATATGTATCATGAAAATTTATTTAGTCAAAATAACATTTAAGCAACAATGTATTACTTATCATAATTACATTACCTAAAGAATGAGACTGCTTAGCACGATACTTTCGCCTTACACAGCGATACAATCTACGCCATATACATATATATATATATATATATATATATATATATATATATATATATATATAATAATGACACAAATTGAGATTATTTTTAATTTTCTTTCAGAATTGTTATACAAAATACCACCACACATACTCTACATTCTTCTAAATCTAACTGCACTTTTTCACAAACTGTTAAAATACGAAATTGCAGGAAATTTAAAATAAAACAATTTATTTCGTACACAACCATAAATTACTGCACTTCATATGCACAAATGGTATTGTAAAATCATAAAGGCGATGTAGTGCCATTTGTTCATCAAAATACAAAGAAAGCAGCTGAAATGCAATTTATCTAAATTACATTTGAAATTTTTAACCTTGTTCAGCATAACCCTTAATTGGATAGCAAGCTTTCTCGAACTTAAGCATTACATGTTTGAGTAAACTGCACGTACTTAAATATATATATATATATATATATATATATATATATATATATATATATATAGTAAACTTACTATGTAATAGACAAATTAATTGTAATTAAAAATATAAAAGATAACAAAGGGTGTTCAAATTACATTTTTGCACGTGCAGTAAGAGAAATAGCAATATCTAATAATACAGTATTGTTTTAGAAGTGCAATCCTGAATGCCATCAACGTGCATAGAAGATTAATAGTCAAAATGCACATTACAATATCAGTGCACTGTTGTGAAACACATTGCATTGTTTAACTACGAAGGCGTTCAAGTAATCTGAGAGATACATTTGTTTTATAACTAGATATAGATACTTATCATTTGGAACTAAAGGTACATACCTAGAGAGATTTTATTCACAGTATCTACACATATAAACTAGTTACATATACTTTTGAAGTACAAGAAACGTAAAGCCAAGAAAATATAAACTACAATCAAAACAAATGACATAAAAAAGAGATAGAACGAATTATAAGCATGTTCAGGATATAAACTACATATAACCAAAGATAGTAACCTACAGCTTTCGTAAACATACACTAACGCCATTACTTTTACGTTTCTTTTTTTGTTTACATTCGCACATAGACTGTACTTTCCTCTGCCAATATTAACATTCAATACTATCAATCGCCCAGAAACACATTGTTTGTTTGACGCACGAATGTACGGCGAACAGACCCATGGATGCACCGAAATCCCGATTCACTGGCACACCGACACACAGGCACACCGACACACGGACACACAGACACACGGACACACCGACACACATACATTCAGACACACAGACAAAACAGACACACAGACACACAGACTCCCAGACACACAGACACACAGCCACACAGACATACAGACAAACAAACACACAGACACACAGACACACAGACACACAGACAAACAGACACACAGACACACAGACACACAGACACACAGACACACAGACACACAGACACACAGACACATAGACACACAGACACACAGACACACAGACACACAGACACACAGACACACAGACACACAGACATACAGACACACAGGCACACAGACACACAGACACACAGGCACAAAAACACACAGACACACAGACACACAGACACACAGACACACAGACACACACACACACACACGCACACAGACGCACACAGACCCACAGACGCACACACGCGCACACGCGCAGACGCGCAGACGCGTAGACGCGCAGACTCGCAGATGCGCAGACGCACAGACACACAAACACACAGACACACAGGATGAAGAGCATAGGGATCTTGAAAACGGTAAGAGATACAAGGCGGTTAAATTAGAAAAAATTGTATAATTTAGGGCATGTTTACATGAAGTCTGTAAAAGTTCGTTATTGTTTATCGTTTCCAACACTTAAAACAACTTTATTTTTTTACATCGCCGTAGCCAACGAAACACCCTGTATTCGATAATTTTTTTTATTACGAATTTAGCCATGTATTACACATTATGAATTTGAAGCTGAAAAATTAGGATTTTAATTTTACATTTTTCATATGATGTCAGTTAATATTAGAAGGCTTTGGTAAAATAATACTTGTTTAACGTTTTGTTGAAAACTGTTTAACTTAGTTTTATTGCGTTGAGATCGTTGTTGTTATTTGAATTGTACGTATTTTAAGATTTTTTTATTACCATTACTTCGTTGGTTGTTTTTTTGGTTTTGTTTAATTAATTTATAACTATAATTAAGAAATAAGTGTATCTATGGAAAAATGAAATTTTACAAACGAAGAAAAGTTCGATACGTTGACATGCTACATCTTGTAAATCCATTTTTAGACGTTTGGGATCTAATTTAAAAGAATTTGATTCATTTACAAAACCTGTTCTATGCCGTCAAAGACAATCTGATGACGAAAAAGCTAATATCGTTTTACAAGCCGTTGTTGGAAACCCTGAAATATCGACAAGACAAATTGAACATCGCACTGGTATAGCTAATTCTACAGCACAATTCATTTTTAATAAATAAATTTCGACTTTTCCAGGGTCTTAGGACAGCTGATCAGGAGCGGCGAGCAGGTTTTTCCGAATGGTGTACTAGAAAATATGACGAAGATCTAAATTTTGCTTTTAAAATAATTTGGTCTGATGAAAGCATGATAACCAACAATGGAATTTTCAACCGACCTAACAAACATTATTGCTCAAAACAAAACCCTTATTTTAAAAAAATAATCAAGACATCTACATAAATTTGGATTTAATATGCGGATGGGCATTTTGGGACGAAGAATAATAGGACCTTTTATTTACCACAACTATTTAAATGCCGTACGATATCTGAACTTGCTAAGGACTGATTTTGAAAATGCCTTGTTAACAACTGTTGGTTTCAACAAGACTGTGCCCCAGATCATAACTCAAGAAACGTACCGGACTATCAGTCATTGCGGTTTACAGGAAAATGGATTGTAAATTACAGTGCAGCTTGGCCAGCCCGATCACCCGATTTAAGCCCGTAGGATTTTTTCTGTGCGGTTACCTGAAAAATCAAGTGTACAATGGGAGTTTAGAAGATGAAGAGCAGTTGTTAGTATCGGTTATGGCAGCAGTTAATACAATTCCGCCAGAAATGCTTGACCGTGTTTTAAATTCTTCAGTAAAGAGGAATTACCTATGTCTAGAAAATAATGGCAACCTATTTGTTATTGTAATTATTTAACTTTCGTTAAATAGGTTTAAAAGATTGGAGTTGTTAAATTTGTACATATAAAAATATTATCAAATACTAATATTGATCCGAATTTTTCTTAAAAATTAGCTTCAAAACCATAATGTGTAATACATGGTTAAATTCGTAGTAAAAAATACTATCGAATACCGGATGTTTCGTTGGTTGTGGCGATATGAAAAAATAAAGTTGATGATGGTTTCCTGGAGACGAAACGTCGATTAAAAAATTTGAATACGCTATCTAATAGAATTCAAAAAGTAACAATGAGGAAGTGTATATATATATATATATATATATATATATATATATATATATATATATATTATAGACTAGCTTGAAAGTGCTCGATATCTATACTTATACAAAGTTAGTGCTTTTTAATTATTAGAAATAAAGAAATGAATGGATATATTTTTAAAGCTACGTGTACTATGGTATAATGAAATTATTGAAACAGTAAGTTCTAAGCATTCCCTGAAGAAATAGGAAAAGTGAAATCCCGCAACACGTTACATGCATCAATAACAGATAACCTTATTTCATTTAACCAGTACAATTGTTTACATCTTTACTTATACGATGCTAGTACACTAAATACATGACAAGATATTAGTAAACTAACTGCTCATTATATCGATTTTAAAAATAAATATAAAACTGTAAAAGGGAAACTGTGTTTCCCTATCTTTTATACATTTGCAGCTGATAACCTACACTTTATGTATGATATGGGTTTAATTCAAATGCTTTCAATGTTCGTTATTAGTCTGGTGTCTGCTGTTGTCTTACCTTTGTTCGCTCCAAATAAGCATGTTATTAGCTATACTTGAATTATGACCCAAATGAAATTTAAAGAAAAATTGGGGAATTAAAAACTATCCAAGTATCTAGATTGCTCAGATAGAGCATAAAATGTATTTAGATACAGACACATATTTATAAAAGTATCTACATACGATATTAGATTCACAAAAATATCTTAATACAGTATCTCGATATATTCATCTCGATATGTCGCAGCACTTATTAGACAAATCTCAATTAATGATCTAGACTGAATTTTCAGTATAGTAGTAGACATAAACCGTTCTATAGACCCGTCAAAAAGAACTTACGACAAAATTATTTAGTTAATCACTAGCCGAAGAAATAGGAAATGTTGCACCTCTATTGTATTAAAAACAAAAGCTTTCGATTTTCACCCATTTATAGTACTGACTTTGTTGTCTTCAGAATAAGGGTTGACAATTAACATCAATAATCTTGTTAAAATTATCTAATATCGATGACTTTGAGTGGGTGCTTGAGGTGTTCCTCTCTGATTGGTTATCGTCGTCGTAGTCCCGTTCCACATGTTCTGATGGGAGATTTTGGCAAACCCCCACGTCGTTTATTGGGGGCCTAAGCCTTTTCATTCCTGTGGCTCGCAAATTAAAGGTTTCGCGGTTTTAATTATGAAATAATGATAAACATTATTTTACTTATGTGGATAATTTTAGAGAATGTTATAAAGAACAGATTATTACAGAGGTAAACTGAAATAAGTCCTTTAACTTTGTACACGATTTAAGTAGTTATGGGTAGTTTTGTGAACAAAGCAATAGAGTTGCAATATCATATCGTTGATTTAAAAACGTTTAAAACTATAATTCACAATAATATTGTATGCGGGTCGTACCGGCAATTTATCGAATGACCGTCACTTTAGCGTTTTATGGGATAAGCGTGACCTGTCTGTTTTTAGATGACTCACTTATAATTAAATATTATTTGTTTTTAATGAATAGTTTAAATATTGTTCTATAACTTATGTATCGATGATGACTATCACAAACAATTACATAAATCAAAATATTTTAGTCAGCTGTAATTTGTTATTAATAATGAGCATTACAATTCCCAAAGGTATTTATATTATTTTTCTACATTCAACACACCCTCATCTAATACGTAGTTAGTAGTAGTATACTAGAACAATAATTGAGTTTAGAACTCAGTGATAATGAGAAGTACTACTACTAAAGATACTAGCACTGTTAGCAAAAGAGCAATCGATACCTAGAAAAGCAAGCAAAACGATACAAAAGACCAAAGTAGCTAGCAGAAGTTTAGATAGAGAAGCCTGTTAAATAAAGTAATTTTATCACGCAAAGAGCTCATAGCAACCCATGGATTACTTTTTCAGTTACGTGCTAAACTAGATAGATGTTTAGGGTAAATCACAAATATTATATGCTCTCCACCAAAATAACAAGTTTAGCCGCTGTAACCTAAAAGAAAACCCAAGATCTCAGATTCAATTTGTAATTGCCAATAATCTGAAACGAGGAAAAATGCAACCTAACTCTATAATGTAAGACCTATATATGACAGTTTTAGAATGAGACGCATGTAGCTGGAGAATAAATCAAAACAAATAACGAAACAATGCTCTTACTGAGAAAACTTTAAAGATGTATGCGAGAAGAAAAACATGTACCAAACGATTTGTAACTTATCAAAGGGAAATTACCGAACTTGAAAAAATGTGGAGGAACTGTGTTTTCACTTTTTCAAAAAATGTGGGACCTTTTCAAAATAGTTTAGGGTACTGGAACATACTGGCTAAACGAATTTGTAAATCCACCGTTATTATGAAAAAGCAGTTGCTGTAGTAAATAAGTAAATAAGCGAACAAGTTACTCTTTGCAAATGAGTTACTGTGAAGTTATAGTTCTCAACCAACAATGGAGGTGGTAAATAAAATCTAAAAGAAACGACGAGTGAAAGGACAGACTATAAAGAAGAAACTGATCTGTTTTGTATAAAATGCATTATCCATATTTGTTTGGTTAAAAATAGAAATTTTTACAGCAAAAGTTTGAACAATTATTAATGACAACTTAATCTGGAAATATTTATCGAAATTCAAGTTTAAATGAGTTTACCTTACCTCGGATTTTCTATTGAAACCTGATAAAATAGAAAATCAAATTTATCTGCACGAATAAAATTTTAGCGCCGCAGATACTACAGTTTACGGGTTCCAAACTAAAAGAAATGGATTAATTTAATTTTTGTTGCTTAAAATGAAATGGGTTTTCTTCAAAAATAAGTATAGTTGAACAAATGATTAACACTTAAAAAATGAATGAAACACTTGGTACTCATAAACAAAAAACATGTTTAATAAAGATTTCTGTTTAAATTTCTACCTAAATTAAAAATTAGTACACTCATTATAGTACAAATGAAAATTTAATTATTTAGCACAGTTCGAATTGACACACTTTATTACGCAACGTTAATTAACGAAAAAAAAACAAAAAAAAAATAATTAGCAGTGAGTAATTGTGACCTACCGGTAGCCTGTACAATGAATCGATTCTTATTCGCGGTAGGTATTGGGTTGTTTTTATACGGGTTTCGACACCGATGGAAATGGATTTCTTATTCCACTCTACTGGGATTTTTTCAGAGATCTTTTCTTGGCTTTATATTTACTTATAAAATGCTTACCAATTCATAAGTTGATTATTTTCATTAATTACGAGTCCAGTTATTATATAAATTCAATACAATATGTAAAATGATTTTCATGTAATGTATTTATAATCAGATAATTAATTTTTGGTACTATACATCACTATAAAACACACTTACTCATCGCATCCATATACAGGCTGATTTATGAAGTTCCCCCCCTACTTCTACAGTGCATTCTACTAGTAAAAATAATGAAAAGATATTATAAAAATACTAATTTGGTTTAACTTACAGCTTGCTAAAAATACCAAATTGACATAACGGAAATAAAAAGATAAAAGTTTTTAATGGTTTATTATATGCGAATCAATAACTACAAAGTTTAAACTCACAACATATTTTTAAAAACAATACATCATTTATTTATTTAATTACAGTGTTATCAGTCATCTTCCTCTTCCACTGTGATTCGTCACTATCATCATTTTGAGATGCGTCCTTCCTCTCCACCTCATTACTCTTCTTCTGAGAATCATCACCGTCGTCTTGGATTCGAGATACACTCACCTCATCTACTTCATCATTTTCTTCTTGAACGAATATTTTATGTAATAGTTTATTAACAAGTCAGTAAAATCTCTAATGTCCGCTGATATTGATTCATAAACAGAATACATTATAATAATGCTCACTCGATGGTGGTTACACTTTAATGAGCGAGCGAAACGCGAGAAACGAGAATGTTACCGGCTTGGGTTTTGTGTGCCGGCGCACTCGTCTATGTTGGAATAGGATCGGTTATCTTCGGGAAAGTTTGGAGTGGGGGTCGCTAAAACAGATTTCGCAGACATCTCAGCAGAAATACCTCTGCCAAAAAAGGAGCTTAGACTTATGAACATGCCCCTAGTAAAGACATTAGGGCGTGGTTACAGAAACAAGAAGCGTACACTATCCTTCAACCTATAGTGAGAAGTTTACTCGAAACAGGTACATTGTGAGTAATATTTTGAGTTATGGCAAGCAGACGGATCTTTTTGGCTGTATGCGAAATCAAAGCAAATATATAATGACGAATATAATTACAAACAGACGATTTTCTAAGCATTTAGCAAGCAGGCAAGATTTTCTGTTATTTTTCACATAGGTACAATTTTGCGATGCGATGCTTTCAACGAAGGCAGTTTCTACGACTCTCAATGCTCTACTGGACCGTCTTCCGTAACCGAACATATCCAAACGTACACGATAAAAACTCCACTAATAAGATTACATTTTGTTTTTAAAAGCAGGTTTGCTAGTTTGTAATGACATCTACTGGCACATTTCTAAACGAGCGAATGTTTTTTTTCTGTAATAGAAGCTTATCGTGCCCGGCTCCTTCGTCCATCTCGTCTCTCTCGCCTCACTGGTCACTCTCATATTCCACATCTTCATATTTCCCTCGCCTCTCTGGTCAACTTCTCTCGCCCCTCCCGCCTATCGACCCTCTATGGAATCTGGTTTCCCTCGACTCTCTAGTTCCACACAAGCGCCAGCACAAGCAAGAGCACAAGCACAAGCACAAGCACAAGCACAAGCACAAGCACAAGCACAAGCACAAGCACGAGCACAAGCACGAGCACGAGCACGAGCACGAGCACGAGCACGAGCACGAGCACGAGCACGAGCACGAGCACGAGCACGAGCACGAGCACGAGCACGAGCACGAGCACGAGCACGAGCACGAGCACGAACTCGAGCACGAGCACGAGCACGAGCACGAGCACGAGCACGAGGACGAGCGTGAGCACGAGCACGAGCACGAGCACGAACACAAGCACAGGCAAGAGCACAAGCACAAGCACAAGCACAAGCACAAGCACAAGCACAAGCACAATCACAAGCACAAGCACAAGCACAAGCACAAGCTCTAGCACAAGCACAAGCACTAGCACAAGCACAAGCACAAGCACAAGCACAAGCACAAGCACAAGCACAAGCACAAGCACAAGGACAAGCACAAGCACAAGCACAAGCACAAGCACAAGCACAAGCACAAGCACAAGCACAAGCACAAGCACAAGCACAAGCACAAGCACAAGCACAAGCACAAGCACACAGACACAGACACAGACACAGACACAGACACAGACACAGACACAGACACAGACACAGACACAGACACATACACAGACAGACACAGACACAGACACATACACATACACAGACACATACACGGAAACGGATACGCTCACGGACACGGACACGGACACGGACACGGAGACGAAGACGGGCACAGACACAGACACAGACAGACGCAGACATAGACACAGACACAGACACAGACACAGACACAGACACAGACACAGACACAGACACAGACACAGACACAGACACAGACACAGACACAGACACAGACACAGACACAGACACAGACACAGACACAGACACAGACAAAGACACAGACACAGATACAGACACAGACAAAGACACAGACACAGACACAGACACAGACACATACACGGACACATACACGGAAACGGATACGCTCACGGACACGGACACGGACACGGACACGGACACGGAGACGAAGACGGGCACAGACACAGACACAGACACAGACGCAGACATAGACACAGACACAGACACAGACACAGACACAGACACAGACACAGACACAGACACAGACACAGACACAGACACAGGCACAGACACAGACACAGACACAGACACAGACACAGCCACAGACACAGACACAGATACAGACACAGACAAAGACTCAGACACAGACACAGACACAGACACAGGCACATACACGGACACAGACACAGACACGGACACGGTCAGGGACACGGACACGGACATGGACATGGACAC